>ONZH01024491.1:0-27133 GCA_900303285.1 Rhinella marina | reverse complement strand
AACAATTTTCCCAGAGGTCCACCTACAGGCCCTCTATTCAACAATTTTTCCAGAGGTCCACCTACAGGCCCTCTATTCCAACAATTTTTCCAGAGGTCCACCTACAGGCCCTCTATTCCAACAATTTTTCCAGAGGTCCACCTACAGGCCCTCTATTCAAACAATTTTTCCGGAGGTCCACCTACAGGCCCTCTCTCCAATTCCAGTTCCAAGTTTTATTTGCGCATACTGCATACATTTTTATTTTTGGGATAGGTGTGAAAAATAATATTACTTGCGAATCTATATTGCCCAACATTGGATACGGTAGCAAGTAGAAGACCAAACACATGCTGCTCACAGGGTTCCGCAAATTCCTGGTCCACCCGCAAATTCCTTGTCCACAATGTCAAGGAGGACGAGGTTCTTTGGATGAGCAACAAGTCCTTCTGTACTGAAATCGCCGACAAAGTCTCCATCTAAGAACACACAGACCATTGTGGAGAGAGCGGCACAGCTCGCCATCAAAGTGAGGAACCCCAACGCCAGACTGCGCAGAGAAGATAACGAATAAATATCTCTGTGGTTATTTTTGCTAAATAAAAGTTAAATAAACCCCCAAAAAAATTCATCTGTTAATGTGCCTGATCCACCCAAGTTGAATCTGTCCCATCATGAGAAAGTCCCCCCAAGGAGTCCCCTCTGTAACTTGCTTCCCATACAACTACCTCACCCCCCCGACACCTGTGTCTCGCCATTGTCCACCACCTCCTCAGACAACACTGGTAAATCCACACTGTCAGCACACGGAAACAGCAAAAGGTCTTGCGAATTGGGGCAGAGAATGTTCTGGGCTAGCACATCAGAGAAGGGGTGACTATGGGGTTCCAGGGAGTACGTGACCAAATGCAATCTCCATCTAAAAAGTCATGCCACACTTGATCAATCTCATAATTTACGACTGTACCGGTTGATGATAAATTTTAAGTTGGGGTCCTGCGTCGTCATTCTAAATACATCCGGCTGTTGTCACCAACACACACGCTAGCCCAGGGGGCACTCCTCTGGCTCTTCCACCGAAACCTCCTTGCCCCAGCCTGCCCCCCCACCTACAGGCCCACTCTCCAAACAATTGACGTCTTTTTCCTATCTTTCTCTCTCTCCAAACTATTTTTCCGGATAGCTGCCATATACGGTATTAAACTGAGAAGAATACAGAGAACACATGCTACACTTGATCAAGTTCATAATTTACGACTGTACCGCTTGATGCAACAGTTTTCAAAAATCCATTCTGGCTGTTGTCACCACCACACACGCTAGCCCAGGGGGCACTCCTCTGGCTCTTCCACCGAAACCTCCTTGCCGCAGCCTGCCCCCCACCTACAGGCCCACTCTACAAACAATTTAGCCGGATAGGGGACGTATCCGAAGTTGTACTCATGTTTGTTTTTGTTCTTCTTTTATCTGCCTCCTGACTTGTGATAGGCAGAGCATGGACACGTCCCCTTAGCTGCAGTGGGAAAGACACTCCCCTGGCCAGAGCAAGCTTTTTTTCCCTTTTCCGTGTTCGAAATATCCATTAAATATAGGGTCCCAAGATAGGGGACGTATACGGTATTAAACTGAGAAGAATCGATACTGCACCGGCTGATGCTAGAGCATTTCCAAATGCATTCCGGCTGTTAGAATCGATACTGCACCGGCTGATGCTAGAGCATTTCCAAATGCATTCCGGCTGTTGTCACCACCACAGACGCTAGCCCAGGGGGCACTCCTCTGGCTCTTCCAGCGAAACCTCCTTCCCCCCCACCTACATGCCCTCTCTCCAAACAATTTTCCCGGGTAGGGGGACGTATTAGATATTGTACTGATTCTGAATTGCCTCCTGCAATAGATGGGAATCGAACCCAGATCAACTGCTTGGGAAGCAGCTATGCTCACCACTATACCACCAGCAGGCACAGCAACTGATAAGAACAGATACTAAACTTGATTTTAGCTGTAGTGCCAGCATGAGCAGTGGTGTCACCTGCAGGCGGTGATGGACCTTCGTTGCACCTAGTTGGGTGCTTCCCTAACATGTGATGGGTATTTGCCTCGCCTTTCTTGGTCTGGGTGAGCACAATTGCCATGAGGGTAACCATCAGGCTGTTGCCTGAGGATTTGGGGAAATGGTGGGATTAAGCAGCCTCAGAGGCATCCATGCATGCTGCCCCTGCTGTTTCCTGTCCATTTCCGTGGTGTTTCCATCATTTTCTGAGGTTTCCAGGTTTTCAGGCAAACTTCCCTGTGAAGAGCTTTGGTCCCCCGCAAAAATGCTCGAGTCTCCCATTGACTTCAATGGGGTTCGTTACTCGAAACGAGCACCCGAGTATCGGGAAAAATTCATCTCGAATAACGAGCACCCGAGCATTTTAGTACTCGCTCATCTCTAATAACTACCCCATGTAAAAGTGCAGCAGTTACTCGACAAACGAGCAAATGCTAGTTCATTGAGTGATCGAATCTTTCATGTAGCACAGAATATCCTAGTTTGTCAGCAGCAGTTTGCTCTGTGTGAACAGGGATGTGCTGCCGAAAAACAAGGAAACTGTATCTAGCTGAACAATTGTATTAAAAATCATTCAATCTCATACAGCTCCAGTCATTGCTGCATGGCTGCAGGCAATGATCTGGAACACAGGGCCCTACGACATGAAAACCTAATTGTAAATGGCTGTTATAATATAGTAACATGTCAAGTCTTAATGTTGAAATAAACCAACTCACAGCAAACCTGTAATGTTTTTACAGCAATTTTAGCAAAAAAACGATCTATAACCGTGATTTGTGAATATTGGTGTCTAGATGGCATCACACCAGATGTTCCAAGAGTTTAGAAACAGGGGTAAGAGTCAATGAAAAAGCAAGAGAGGATGGTTCTAAAATAGGTGTCTAGAAGATTGTGAAAAATTCCAGCTGTAAGAAAAATGTATTAAATTTTCATAAAATTTGGTTAGAGCATATGAACATTGAGGGAACAGGCATGTACACGGGCTGACAGAGGAGAGACGTAAAAAGATACAGAAATTTCATTACTGCTATTAGAGGATGGGATAACATCTCTGACAGGTGTTATCAGCCTAACAATTATCTTTTCCATTAAGGGTATGGCCACACAGTCAGGTTTCTACATGCAGTTTTGGAAGCCAAAACCAGGAGTGAATTTAAAAAACGGAGATGTCATATCTGGCCATTATATTTTCTCTCTATTTAGATCCACTCCTGATTCTGGCTTTCAAAGCGGCATCCAGAAACCTGATTGTGTTGTCATACCCTAGAAGGAACCTAAAGGGAGTTTTTTTGGGGTGACAATCAGGATTGTTGTCAGGAAGGAGTATTCCTATGAACATTCATTCTAGATATTTGCCCTGTGCAAGACTACAGCCAATCACCTGAAGAACAAACAAATGCTTGGTAATCGGATAAAAGCAATATAAATGCTGACACTAAAACCATAATTTCTTGGAGGATCCCATGACATCACAGTCTAAGAAAAGTGGCGAAGGAGATGATGACTATGATGATTGTGTGTTGGACAGGACCTGAGACCCGGATCCGGGTGATTAGGAGGTGGTGACATTAGAGGAAGATTATGGAAGCAATAAGGAGCAGAGACAATAAACGGCCAAAACTATTAATAAAACTGCCAGGACCAGATCTGCTTCTGTTGTAGTCAACTTGGGAACAGGTGATGCCACTGATGTTGTTTGTGCAGGTTCAAAATGTGTAAGACCTAGGGCAAGCTTGGCTGCTGGTGACTCTGTGCAGGTATCTCCCATATGGAAAATTTTCTCCAAAGTGCCTACAGATTGAAACATTGCAGTGTGCAAGCCTTCTAAAAATAAGCCATGGGTCTTCAACCACAAATGTCAGAACTATGGCTCTTCTTCAGCACAGCGGCATTGCCTGATTCAGTAGAAAAAGTGAACTGGCCAGCAATCGGAACAAGAATGTCCTCCTTTTTCCTGTCATTATTCTAGCAGTCAGGTCACATCCACAGGTAGTACAGTGTTGTTGTTATCATCATCAACATCATCAGCTACTGCTTTTCCTGCTCAGGCTACTCCTCCTCCTTGTCCACCGCTCTGTCATCAATCATTCATGATGAAATGTGTGAGCAGGAAAATACAATACATGCCCAATAATCTGCATGTGCGCAAAGTGAACTCTTATAGGGCCATGTTGCTGGTGGTGCAGTCACTGCCGTGGTGGTGCAGTTACTGCCTTTAGGAATCTAATGGTATGCACTCAGCCTCCATGGAAGATACCTATCCACCATTACGTCTCAAAAAAGCCATGCTTTCCTTGTATTGTTACATGGCAATGAAAATAGGCTGCTTCTTGGAATTTTAGCTTTGCGGCAAGGTGCACACCGCCATAACACATGGCGCAGCTGTTAGAGCCAGGAACAGTACATTTCTTACACAGCCCACTGGGTCAATGTTTTGTGCTGCATTGGTGACACTGCATGACAACAATGAGGTCAGGTGCTATAGACACCTTCGCATTTGAGCTGGTCTGGTTCCCACACTATGCTCTTTTAAACCTCTTCCAATCTTCCTCAATAGACATCCTCAAATCCCAAACAGAAACTAGGCAGAGCTTTGCTTCCACTCTATCTCCTCCCTTTTATATGTGTAAATAGAAGTGTTGCCATGCTGCCTTATAACTGATGAGCCTAGGACAGAGAACTCACACAGTGGATCAGTTGCTAATGCGCATCAGTATGTAAATATCTCACTAGAAGTCTCCCTTACAATTACAACTAGACAATATGGTCAGCAACAATGGCAGAAAGTTTGTGGCTAAGAGGCATTTGGGGGATAGAATACATACTCCATGTGTGGAGCACATGATACATTTGGTAGAGCAATGCTTTTGAAAAAAAGTATTGTGGCTTGCAGAAGTTGCTGACCAAGTACAGGAAAGTCTCTGTGGATTTCAACAATGTCACAAAACACTCCTTACCGAACTTGAAGCAACAGAATGGTCCGCCTTCGCACTGCGTGATCTGCGACTTTCCAGTTCCTAAGTAATTACACCTTGCATATGCTGGACTGACTGTATGAACAGCATAAACAGTTCAATGATTACATCATGCACCAGACCACCACAGTAAAGAGCATATGTTGTTTTGAGCCTAGGCTGTGGCAGCTAATCAAGGAGACACACCTTCGAAGAGGCCACCAATTTTTGAGAAGGAACAGTAATGGCATCAAAAATGTCATCCTCTGATATTTATACTAGAGAAAATGCTCACGCTGATGCCACTAGGGATGATGGATTAAGAACAGTTTCCACATCTTGATGTCCACAATGGCTTTTAGGAACCCACACAGATGCAGTCTCATGAATGAGGTAAAGGAGGATGAGGAGCAACAACTGGAGGAGGAGGTATTGAGGTGTAAGGGGAAATGAAATTTTTCCAGGCACAGATAGGAGATGAGACTAACACTCATTATGGCAGACATCGGCATGATGGTAATAACAATGGCAAACCAATCAATGCAGTTAGGTGCAAAGCCTGAAATAGCTTGGTCCCCTGGTATACTGGTGAGTATGGCAAACTGCATACTTGGTTACTTACACGCTGACAAGTGTATTGTTAGCTTCTAACAAAGTTATGAATAAAGGATAACCATGGTTTCAGACCTTTGCTATAAAAGTGAAACGGGGGAATGTTTTCCTAATCCTGAGAGGGAGGCAAACTTGTTTTATTACCAGGATATGCTCTTTACCCAGCTTGGCGCAGTTTTGCTGAGCAGATACCTCCCACCTGTGTGTCTGAACAGGAGACCCCTTCCCACCCACCACTTAGTCACTGCTCTCCTGCTATCTATGCCAGTGTACTGACACAAGTCGCGGAAGCCACAGTAACCAATTCAGTTTGCAAACATTTATGAACCACCTGAACAATCAGGTTCACTCTTACCTGGACTGTGAATTTTCTCCATCAAATACCCTAATCTCTGACCACATGGACTTCTAGGGAGGCAGACTGGAACAGTGTCTGGAACTCGGCCAGTCTGCTATCAGTTTTATGCAACCTCCAGTGCATTGTCAGACAGAGTGTTCAGAACAGCTGGTGGTGTCATCACAAAGAAGTAAACAAATTGTCCTGCACAAGTGTAGAAAACAATCCAGTTATGAAAATGAATGAGGCATGTATCCATGAGGATTTTCACACACCTCCGACTTATGCCAATTAATTGGTCTGCCATTGCTGACAGTGACTATTTTTTGACTTCACTTCTGTACAATTGCACTTCTTCTGCATTGTTCTTCAGTGGCCATACTGTACTGATATCACTGCTACTACTATTGCCTCTACTACTAGCCCTATTCAGCTACAAAGCTCCTGCCTTGTCTGTCAGGCTCCATACTGTACTGCTGCTGCAATGGTTACTACTCCTACATAGCTGCACATCCCCTGTCTTGTCTGTCAGGTTCCATACTATACTGCTGCTGTTCCTGAAAAAGGGAGAATTTTTTGGCAGCTTGTTCAGAACAAGCCATTGTTTTTATGATACTACTGTGTGTATTAACACATGCAGGCACCTGCCCCATTAAAGGATAGTTTTTCAACTATTTTATTTAGAAAAATCCATTGCTTCTTCCAGTGCTACCGTGTGTGTATAAACATCAGTAGGCATCTGCCCTAAAAAGGATAATTTTTGGACTGTTCTGTAAATTTTAAATAGCATAACAAATCCGACAGTACAAACAAGCTGTTTGCTAACAATTGCAACCATGTTTGAACAAATAGCCATATACAGTATGTCGCTGTCAACTTAAAGAGGTTGGCCACTTTTTGTTTTTTGCTGACCAATGTGTTTGTAAGATGACTTAATGACACTTACTAATATAGTCCTTGTTGGAATTCTGCACCATTTTCTATATTTCATAAGGTATGATGCCTTGTTTACAAAGACTTTTGTGCTGTCCACACAGAGGTCTTGTCCATAAAATTGCAGCTGATGGAGGGTCATGTGACCAGGCAAATGTGTACCTGCCATCTTGCACTTGTTGAAATATAGGAGATGGTGCAGAATTTTAACAAAGACTATATTAGTTCCATATAGTCATCTTACAAACACACTGGTCAACAATAACCAGAAAGTGGCCAACCTCTTTAAGATTTCTAATGTTGTCTTGGGATTAAAGAGCCTGAAAGCAGTTTCATACAGTTCTAAGTGACCCTAAAATGTTATCCTCAAGTTGGCAGGGAAGTCTGAGCACTTTTGATTCAGTTCAAATTTATTAGTATTCAAATCTAATTGTCAGGGCCGGCTGCAGGTCTGGCCGCCGTGCCTTGGCTGCCGGTCCCTCTGTGCCTGATGTCTTCATGTCCCGCGTTATTTGCAGGGAGCGCCGGCTTCCGTGCGCACGGCTCAATGTTTATTTGGAGTCATACCCCTAACCGTTGCTAGGGACGCGGCAGGTTGCCGCGTCCAACTCGAGTCCCTAGTTACGCGCGCTCTGAGTTCAGAGCGCATGTCCCTTTAACCTGGCTTTGCTGTCATCACTGGCAACCGCCCTGTTTTTACCTGGTGTTCTGTGATTGGGGCTAATCTTACTGACAGGTTCCCAGCCCCTATCAGGGTTTGGGGCGGGAATCCTGTCTGTATTTAGGTTTCTTTCTGCTGCACCTCATTGCCAGTGCTTGTTTGGTCTTCCAGCAGTCACCAGCCTCCCTTGAGCTCCTGTTGCTTGTATCCTGATGCAGCTTGCTCCTGGATCTTGCCTTGACCTCTGTGTTTGTGCTATTTTGTCTCTCTGTGCTTTACCCCGGCTAGCTTCTTGGACATTCTTGTGGATTACGTTTTTGATCTGATACTGCTCTCTTGTTATCGACCTTGGACTGTCTGACCCTCCTTTGTGTTTCTCGTTGTTTGTCTGTCTGTCTTCCATTCCCGCTTCCCTAGCTAGGCTAGGGCATGTCATCCAGTTGTCCCCCTAGGACCTTTAGCCTAGGGTGAGGCAAGTAGGCAGGGACAGGGGTTGCGGGTCGAGCTAAGGGACCGCCATTCTCCCCGGACCCCAGACCTCTCCTGACACCAATCTTCCTAAGATTTCTTAGAATCAGACCAGAAACGAATTTCAAAAATCACTACTGCTCTCATGATCTGGTTATGGAATTTCCAGGGAGCGCATTGAGATCATAGCGAAAATTCTCTTTATGGAACACCATTCTTGGTATTAACAAAAAAGGCATGCTACGTTCTCAAAGCTGCTTGCTCCTTGAATATAGTGATATTATTATTATCTTAAACACCTCTCTGGTTCTGAGATCTGCCCCCTCCCCCCATAGTAGTATTTGGCACACTGTATATTATCAGATCAGACCACCAATCTTCACCAGACCCCCAAATCAGACCCTAACCTTCATCAGACCCTCAATCCTCATTTGACCTCATATCAGCCTCCTAAATTCGACCCCCAATCTTCATCAGAAAACCAATTCAGACCATCAATACTCATAAGACTTCAGGTTAGACCCCCAAATCAAACCCCAATCTTCATCAGATCAGCACCCAATCCTCATCAGACACCAGCAGACCTCCATTCCTCAACAGACCCCCAGCAGATCTCCATTCCTCATTAGACCCACAGCAGACCTCAGATCAGACTTCCAAATCAGACCCCCATTCATTATTAGATCTCAGATGAGACCCCCATTCCTCATTAGAATAAATAAATAAACATATCTATTTTTCTCAGGATTGCATCGCCACTCAGGGTCTCTTCCTGCACTCACCACTCCCTGGCCTTCCCTGGGCACCTCGATGCACTGTGACCTTATGTTGCACAGTGTCAGGTCATAGTGCGCACACTACATTTTGATGCTTTACGCAGTCAGGGCAGTGCAGCACGGTGCCTGGAGAAGACCAGGAAGGGGAGAGTACAGCAAGCTCCAGGAACGCTGTATTCACCGATTCCCAGTCCTATTGTGTACTAGTGAGCACCTCCATAATGGAAGCGTTCATACATATTTGTTCCATAAGACACTGCCATTTTACTCCCACTTTTGAGGGGGAAAAAAAGTGTGTCTTTTGAAGTGAAACATATGGCAATTTTGTTGGTGAAGATTAAGTATATGTTGTAATTTTTACATATAAATCTCTGTTCTTTAAAACTTCAATTGTACATTTTACATCTACATAAATAAAACTAGAATATCGTTCTTTGGCTACACTTTTTTATTGTCACCATTAAAGATCATAAACAAAATTAGATGAACACACTATTCACTTTTTAAGTTATCTCCCCCTCAGCCCCTCCCCATACCTTTGATTCTACTGAATTTTGCCAGATTTTCTTCAAAATGTATAAAAGCTTAGGGCCAAACAACTGCCCCCAGGGTTGTCCAATAAAGATGCCAGTTTTAAGGCATATTTTCTGTAGAGGCAATAATGCAATGAAACATATTTTGATGCATTACAGCTAAAAGAAAAGTTCAAATAAAAAGTATCATTCTTCCCAGTGGGACAAAAAGGAAAACATTTGAACAAAAAAGTTGGGAAAAATATGCTAAAAGTTTAGAGCACTGAAAATACTTTGTGCTTAGATACAGTTTTTACTACGATGTAATGCCATGTAAAATTACATTTCTTAAGCATACATACAGTAATTATTAGAGATGAGCGAATCGAAGCTAACGAAGTGGAATTTGTTATGAATTTCAAGTAAAATTTGATTTGCAACAAAAGCGAATTTCATGGCGATTCGTAGTAACTAGAGATGAGCGAGCACTAAAATGCTCGGGTGCTCGTTATTCGAGTCGAACTTTTCCCGATGCGCGGGTGCTCGTTTCGAATAACGAACCCCATTGAAGTCAATGGGAGACTCAAGCATTTTTGCAGGGGACCAAGGCTCTGCCTAGGGAAGGCTGGGTGAAAACTTGGAAACCTCAGAAAATGATGGAAACACCACGGAAATGGACAGGAAACAGCAGGGGCAGCATGCATGGATGCCTCTGAGGCTGCCTAATCCCACCATTACCCCAAATTCTCCTAGTGGGGCATGTGTGGTATCGATTCTTCTCAGTTTAAAATCGTATACGTCCCCTATCTTGGGACCATATATTTCATGGATTTTTAGAACACGGAAAAGGAAAAAGAGCTTGCTCTGGCCAGGGGAGTGTCTTTCCTACTGCAGCTAAGGGGACGTGTCCATGCTCTGCCTATCACAGGTCAGGAGGCAATTAAAAGAAGAACCAAAAAAACATCAGTACAATATCTAATACGTCCCCTATCCGGGTAAATTGTTTGGAGAGAGGGCCTGTAGGTGGGGGGCAGGCTGGGGGGAAGGAGGTTTAGCTGGAAGAGCCAGAGGAGTGCCCCCTGGGCTAGCGCGTGTGGTGGTGACAACAGCCGGATGGATTTGGAAAAACTTTAGCATCAACCGGTACGGTATGTATTCTTCTGAGTTTAATACCGTATACGGCACCTATCTTTCTATATATTTCATGGATTTTTCGAACATGGAAAATGAAAAAGAGCTTGCTTTGGCCAGGGGAGTGTCTTTTCTACTGCAGCTATGGGGACATGTCCATGCTCTGCCTGTCACAGGTCAGGAGCGGAACAAACAAAAATCAGTATAATATCTAATACGTCCCCTATCCGGGTAAATTGTTTGGAGAAAGGGCCTGTAGGTGGGGGGCAGGCTGGGGGGAAGGAGGTTGAGCTGGAAGAGCCAGAGGAGTGCCCCCTGGGCTAGCGTGTGTGGTGGTGACAACACCCGGATGGATTTGGAAAAACTTTAGCATCAACCGGTATGGTATGTATTCTTTTGAGTTTAATACTGGTCTTTAGGTTCTTAGATGGAGACGTTGTGGGCGATTTCTGTACAGAAGGACTTGTTGCTCATCAACAGAACCTCGAGCTCCTTGACATTGTGGACCAGGAATTTGCGGAACCCTGTGGGCAGCATGTGTTTGGTCTTCTTGTTGCTACCGTATCCAATGTTGGGCAATATAGATACGCAGGTAGTATTATTTTTCACACCTATCCCAAAAATAAAATTTACGCAGTTTGCGCAAATAAAACTGGAACTGAAGAGAGGGCCTGTAGGTGGACCTCCGGAAAAATTGTTTGGAGATAGGGCCTGCAGGTGGACCTCCCGAAAAATTGTTTGGAGAGAGGGCCTGTAGGTGGACCTCCGGAAAAATTGTTTGGAGATAGGGCCTGCAGGTGGACCTCCCGAAAAATTGTTTGGAGAGAGGGCCTGTAGGTGGACCTCCGGAAAAATTGTTTGAAGAGAGGGCCTGTAGGTGGACCTCAGGAAAAATTGTTTGGAGAGAGGACCTGTAGGTGGACCTCCGGAAAAATTGTTTGGACAGAGAGCCTGTAGGTGGATCTGCGGAAAAATTGTTTGAAGAGAGGGCCTGTAGGTGGACCTTCGGAAAAATTGTTTGAAGAGAGGGCCTGTAGGGGGCCCTCCTGAAAAATTGTGGTAAAAGAGTTCCAGTTGGACCTCTGAAAAATGGCGTTTTTTTGGTCAGCATTAGGCAAAGACGCCATGGAGGAGGAAGAGGAGTAGGAGGAGTAGAGAAGAGGAATAGGATACATAAGTAATGTTAATCTTTAGCTTCTTTCCCCCGGAGGAGATTTGAATTCCGGTGAAATCCAGGCTTTGTTCATTTTAATAAGCGTCAGCCTGTCAGCACTGTCAGTTGACAGGCGTGTACGCTTATCGGTGATGACGCCACAAGCTGCACTGAATACCCGCTCTGACAGCACGCTAGCGGCAGGGCAGGCCAGCACCTCCAAGGCGTACAGTGCCAGTTCAGGCCACATGTCCAGCTTTGAAACCCAGTAGTTGTATGGAGAAGAGTGATCGCTACGGATGTTGGTATGGTCAGCTAGGTAATCCCTCACCATCTTTCTGTACAGCTCCCCCCTACTCTGCCTAGACTGGGGACAGGTGACAGTGTCTTGCTGGGGTGACATAAAACTGGCAAAGGCCTTGGAGAGCGTTCCCCTGCCAGTGCTGGACAAGCTGCCTGCTCGCCTCCTCTGCCCCTCTACTTGGCCCACAGAACCATGCCCTCTGCCGCTAGCGGCGTCAGATGGGAAGAATTGTTTCAGCTTGTGCACCAGGGCCTGTTGATATCTATTCACTCTCATACTCCTTTCCTCTGCAGGGATGAGATTGGAAAGGTTCTGCTTGTACCGTTGGTCCAGGAGAGTGAACACCCAGTAATCGGTGTTTGAAAAAATTCTTCTAAAGCGAGGGTCACGGGATAGGCAGCCTAACATGAAGTCTGCCATGTGTGCCAGAGTCTCAACACGCAAGAATTCCCTCTCCTCACTGGCCTGACTCTCCATTTCCTCCTCCTCTTCCTCCTCCTCCAAGTCCTCCTATTCAGACCATACACGCTCAAGAGTTAAGGACTGAGCACTGGTACCCTCTACTGTCTCGCCGACATTCTCCTCCTCTTCCTCCTCATCCTCATCCCCCTCCTCCGATACGCGCTGAGAAACAGACCGGAGGGTGCTCTGGCTATCAAGCGACGTATCTTCCTCCACCGTCTCTTGTGACAAGCGCAAAGCATCCGACTTCATGCTGAGCAGTGAGTTTTTCAACAGGCAAAGCAGCGGGATGGTGAGGCTGATAATGGCGGCATCGCCGCTGACCATCTGTGTTGACTCCTCAAAGTTGCTCAACACCTGGCAGATATCAGACATCCACGTCCACTCCTCATTGTAGACTTGAGGAATCTGACTGACCTGACTACCAGTTCTGGTGGAAGTTGGCATAGTACGTCTGAGAGACCGTGACCGAGGTAGGCCCCGCAATCCTCGGTGTGAGCAGTACATGAGCGGCCCCAGGGTCATTCTCGGTCCCAGCCTCCACCAAGTTAACCCAATGTGCCGTCAGTGAGATATAGTGTCCCTGCCCGGCAGCACTTGTCCACATGTCCGTGGTTAGGTGGACCTTCTCAGAAACAGCATTGGTCAGGGCACGGATGATGTTCCGTGACACGTCCTGGTGTAGGGCTCGGACGGCACATCGGGAAAAATAGTGGCGGCTGGGGACCGAATACCGAGGGGCAGCCACCGCCATGAGATTGCGAAAGGCCTCGGTCTGCCTCTTACAACCTGTTCTGGTACAGCACTCGCCTCCGCCTCAGAAGCACTGTCTTCACTCGGCATATCAACCCAGCTTGGGTCAGTCACCTCGTCATTCTCCGATTCCTCAGTCTGCTCCCCCCTCGGACTTCCTGCCCTGAAAACAACTTCACCACTGTCTGACAACCATGTCTCCTCATCGTCCGACAAATCTTTACAAACTTCTTCCACTAGCTCAACATTGTCATCATCATCATCATCATCACCCACAGACTGCGACAGTTGGAAAACTTGAACATCGGGAACGAGGTCAGCAGCAACCTGAGAAGTGGTTTGTGACTCTGGGAAGGGTCCAGAAAACAGTTCCTCAGAGTATGCCGGATCGCATTCCAAATTTTCCTGGGAGGGGGCAGACTGGGGGGAAGGAGGTTGAGGTGGAGGAGCCAGAAGAGTGCTCCCTTGGGTAACGTGGGTGGACTGCGTGGAAGACTGACTGGTGGACAAATTACTTGAAGCATTATCCGCAATCCACGACATCAGCTGTTCGCACTGTTGTGGTTTCAACAGTCCTCTACCACGTGTCCCTGTAAGTTTAGACATGAAGCTAGGGAGTGTAGCTCTGCGGCGTTCCCCTGCTCCCTCATCAGCAGGTACTGTCTCACCCTGCCCAGGACCATGGCCTCTGCCCCCTGCAGTAATTGAATGCCCACGCCCACGCCCTCGTCCTCGACTCTTAGCCCTGGGGTTCAACATTTTCTGTATATAAGTGTATTATATATAAAAAAAAAAAAAAAATAAATGGGCCTGGTGTACTGAAACCCACAAACTTGTTCAGTCTGGTTTAATTAAGTGACGTAAAGAAAGTGTCACCTGGACAGAAAATACGGATTGTAGTGAGTGTACTGAACTGTGACAGACAGAATGGTTCCACGCAGCTGTGTGAAATGGATTTGTATCACTGAGCTAAAACAACTAAAAAACTATTTTTTTTATATATTTTTTTATATATTTTTTTGTAGTTTTGTTTTTTTTGGAACGTGACGTGCAGAAACTATCGTAGAGCTGACTGACACCCTACTGACGGTGGCTATTTAGACTGCGACCCAGACAAATGTCGCACAGAGATTTTTGGGATCAAGCTATATACGTGACAGGCAGCAAAAGACTTGGTTGTATTAAGTGACGTACAGAAAGTGTCACCTGGACAGAAAATATTGAGTGTACTGAACTGTGACACATAGAATGGTTCCACACTGCTGTGTGCAATGGATTTGTATCACTGAGATATAACATTAAAAAAAAGGGGGTTATATATGGCGATAGCTGCACTACTAGTGCCAGCCAGCCAGCCAAGCCAGGAGACAAAAAAATTTCTTGTAGCTGTTGGGTTCTTTGTGGGTGATTCCTGCCTAACAGAGAACTAAATGCAGGCCCTAACACTCTCCCTGAAACGCAGCAGCTCTATCCCTAACGACATCCAGACGGCATCTGAGCCGAGCACCGCGGCCAGTCACTAGTATATTCCAGGGTCACCTGATCTTGCCAGCCAACCCCTGCTATCGACATGTAAGGGCCCCACGTGATGCTGGGTGTACCGCAGAGTCTCCTGGCTTGTGATTGGCTGAGTTTATAGGCGCCAAAAAAGAACGATGCGGAAGTTGCCATTTCCTCGAGCATGGCGAGATACTCTTCCGAGCAGCGAGCACTTACGAGTACCCTAATACTCGAACGAGCACCAAGCTCGGACGAGTATGCTCGCTCATCTCTAGTAGTAACGAATCTTTTTTTTTTCCTAAAATGGCCGAAAGCACATGGCATGACATGGGGGTAGGATTTCTGGGACAAAGAAGTAAACACCCATAATGAGATCACATGCAGACATGTAGCCAATTAGCAGCCAGCCAGGTCCTGTGATGTCACAGCCCTATAAATAGTTCTGCAGCGCTGGAATCCGCCATTTGCTATTGATTTTAGACCAGAGACAGACGTCAGGAGAGATAGGGAGAGTGAAAAAAAAATAAAGAAAAGAAATGAGGAGATCAGGGATAGATCATCTGAATTGCAGGGATAGGAGAGGGACGATTTCTAGACAGAAAATCAGGCAGTGAAATCGCTATTCTGGTACACTGTGCAGCAGTGAGTGGGCATAGGGGTTAGCCTGATATACAGCACTGCACTCTGTTCTAAAGGCTGTTTTGGGGTGCTTTATTCAAAGAAGCACCACTAGTGTCCCTTTTTACCGTGCAGTAAGAGGGTCAGAGCCTTGCTTGGGGTACATTAAAAAAAAAAATAATAATAATAATAATAATACAAAAAAATTTAAAAAAAAATCTTTTGGGTTGTGTTTGGGTAAAAACATGTATAATCCGTGATTGGCAGCTTGTAAATGTGAAAGAAATGGTTGCAGCGTTTTTCGCCATACAAATAGACAAGCGCCATATAGTGCTAAATTCTTCAGTGTAGTTGAATTGCCAAGAAAACAGTGACTCCGTGTTTGTGGGGTTGTTAGTTTAAAATAACTATTTGCGGCTTTATTCGCCATGCAAACAGAAAAGCGTGATATTGTGCTAACGTATTCAGTGAAGTTGACTTGCTAAAAAAAACTGTGAATCTGTGTTTGTGGGGTTGTTTATTTTAAATAAATATTTGCGGCTTTTTTCGCCATCCAAACAGAAAAGCGTGATATTGTGCTAACGTAGTCAGTGAAATTGACTTGCCAAAAAAACAGTGAATCCGTGCTTGTGGGGTTTTTAGTTTAAAATAACAATTTTCTGCTTTATTCGTCATCCAAACAGAAAAGCGTGATATTGTGCTAACATAGTCAGTGAACTTGACTTGATAAAACAACTGTGAATCCGTGTTTGTGGAGTTGTTCATTTAAAATAACTATTTGCGGCTTTATTCGTTATCCAAACAGAAAAGTGTGAGATTGTACTAACGTAGTCAGTAAAGTTTACTTGCCAAAAAAACAGTTAATCCGTGTTTGTGGGGTTGTTAGTTTAAAATAACTATTTGCGGCGTTATTCGCCATCCAAACAGAAAAGCGTGATATTGTGCTAATGTAGTCAGTGAAGTTGCCTTACCAAAAAAACAGTGACTCCGTGTTTGTGGGGTTGTTAGTTTAAAATAACTATTTGCAGCTTTATTCACCATCCAAACAGAAAAGCGTGATATTGTGCTAACGTATTCAGTGAAGTTGACTTGCTATAAAAACTGTGAATCTGTGTTTGTGGGGTTGTTCATTTTAAATTACTATTTGCAGCTTTTTTCGCCATCCAAACAGAAAAGCGTGATATTGTGCTAACGTAGTCAGTGAAGTTGACTTGCCAAAAAACAGTGAATCCGTGTTTGTGGGGTCATTAGTTTAAAATAACTATTTAAAGCGTTATTCGCCATTTAAATAGAAAAGCGTGATATTGTGCTAACGTAGTCAGTGAAATTGACTTGCCAAAAAATCAGTGAATCCGTGTTTGTGGGGTTGTTAGTTTAAAATAACTATTTGCGGCTTTATTCGCTATGCAAACAGAAAAGTGTGATATTGTGCTAACGTAGTCAGTGAAGTTGACTTGCCAACAAAACTGTAAATCCGTGTTTGTGGGTTTGTTCATTTTAAATAACTATTTGCGGCTTTCTTTGCCATCCAAACAGAAAAGCATGATATTATGCTAACGTATTCAGTGCAGTTGACTTGCCAAAAAAATGTAAATCTGTGTTTGTGGGTTTGTTAATTTTAAATAACTATTTGCGGCTATATTCGCCATCCAAACAGAAAAGCGTGATATTGTGCTAACGTAGTCAGTGAAGTTGACTTGCCAAAAAAACTGTGAATCCGTGTTTGTGGGTTTGTTCATTTAAAATAACTATTTGCAGCGTTATTCACCATCCAAACAGAAAAGCGTGATATTGTGCTAACGTAGTCAGTGAATTTGACTTGCCAAAAAAACTGTGAATCCGTGTTTGTGGGTTTGTTTATTTTAAATAACTATTTGCGGCTTTATTCGCCATCCAAACAGAAAAGCGTGATATTGTTAAAAAGTAGTTAGTGAAGTTGACTTGCCAAAAAAACAGTGAATCCGTGTTTGTGGGGTTGTTATTTTAAAATTACTATTTGCGGCTTTATTCACCATCCAAACAGAAAAGCAAAATATTGTTCTAACGTAGTCAGTGAAGTTGACTTGCCAAAAAAACTGTGAATCCGTGTTTGTGAGGTTGTTCATTTTAAATAACTATTTGCGGCGTTATTCACCATCCAAACAGAAAAGCGTGATATCGTGCTAACGTAGTCAGTGAAGCTGACTTGCTAAAAAAACTGTGAATCCGTGTTTGTGAGGTTGTTCATTTAAAATAACTATTTGTGGCGTTATTCACCATCCAAACAGAAAAGCGTGATATTGTGTTAACGTAGTCAGTGAAGTTGACTTGCTAAAAAAGCTGTGAATCCATGTTTGTGGGTTTGTTCATTTTAAATAACTATTTGCGGCGTTATTCGCCATACAAACAGAAAAGCGTGATATCGTGCTAATGTAGTCAGTGAAGTTGACTTGCCAAAAAAACTGTGAATCCATGTTTCTGGGTTTGTTCATTTTAAATAGCTATTTGTGTCTTTATTCGCCATCGAAACAGAAAAGCGTGATATTGTGCTAACGTAGTCAGTGAAGTTGACTTGACAACAAAACTGTAAATCCGTGTTTGTGGGGTTGTTCATTTTAAATTACTATTTGCGGCTTTTTTCGCCATCCAAACAGAAAAGAGTGATATTGTGCTACCGTAGTTATTGAAGTTGACTTGCCAAAAAACAGTGAATCCGTGTTTGTGGGGTCATTAGTTTAAAATAACTATTTGAAGTGTTATTCGCCATCCAAACAGAAAAGCGTGATATTGTGCTAACGTAGACAGTGAAATTGACTTGCCAAAAAAACTGTGAATCCGTGTTTGTGAGGTTGTTAGTTTAAAATTAGAGATGAGCGAGTAGTGTTCGATCGAGCTGGTATTCGATCGAATACTACGCTATTCGGCGTACTCGATTTCGTTCGAGTATAACGGCGATGGCGCACTTAGAATTCGTTTCCCCTCCCACCTTCCCTGGCGCTCTTTTTCCACCAATCACCATGCAGGGGGGGTATGACAGGCACGCTGAGCACGCTGGCAGCGCGAAAACGGCGTCTACATGGATTGGCTGGAAAAACCATGTGACCTCGAATATTAAAAACTCAGCTCTTCCTGCTCGTACGCATATGCTGCGTGAACTTAGTCAGGGACAGAGGCTGGAGAAGGGAGAGACAGGTTTTAGCTGTTGGACAGGCAGGAGCGTGATTAAAAGCCCTTATCAGGGCTACTATAGTGCAGTACAGTGATAGCTTTACTACAATATAGACTTTACAGAGAACGGCTGCTGTATTCAGGGATAGCTGCTGGAGTAGGGACAGAGAGAGGCATTAGTGGTGTATTAGGTGCTCTGCTACATACCAAACTATATTTGGCACTACTGCTGTGTACCTTGAACTATAAAATATATAGGCCTTATAATTGGCAACTGTACTGTGCGTTCTCTTGCAAACTAATTTAAATACCTGGTGTTAATACCCACCGTCTGAACAGTTAGTACACGGCTGTGTACCTTGAACTATAAAATATATAGGCCTTATAATTGGCAACTGTACTGTGCGTTCTCTTGCAAAATAATTTAAATACCTGGTGTTAATACCCACCGTCTGAACAGTTAGTACACGGCTGTGTACCTTGAACTATAAAATATATAGGCCTTATAATTGGCAACTGTACTGTGCGTTCTCTTGCAAACTAATTTAAATACCTGGTGTTAATACCCACCGTCTGAACAGTTAGTACACGGCTGTGTACCTTGAACTATAAAATATATAGGCCTTATAATTGGCAACTGTACTGTGCGTTCTCTTGCAAACTAATTTAAATACCTGGTGTTAATACCCACCGTCTGAACAGTTAGTACACGGCTGTGTACCTTGAACTATAAAATATATAGGCCTTATAATTGGCAACTGTACTGTGCGTTCTCTTGCAAACTAATTTAAATACCTGGTGTTAATACCCACCGTCTGAACAGTTAGTACACGGCTGTGTACCTTGAACTATAAAATATATAGGCCTTATAATTGGCAACTGTACTGTGCGTTCTCTTGCAAACTAATTTAAATACCTGGTGTTAATACCCACCGTCTGAACAGTTAGTACACGGCTGTGTACCTTGAACTATAAAATATATAGGCCTTATAATTGGCAACTGTACTGTGCGTTCTCTTGCAAACTAATTTAAATACCTGGTGTTAATACCCACCGTCTGAACAGTTAGTACACGGCTGTGTACCTTGAACTATAAAATATATAGGCCTTATAATTGGCAACTGTACTGTGCGTTCTCTTGCAAACTAATTTAAATACCTGGTGTTAATACCCACCGTCTGAACAGTTAGTACACGGCTGTGTACCTTGAACTATAAAATATATAGGCCTTATAATTGGCAACTGTACTGTGCGTTCTCTTGCAAACTAATTTAAATACCTGGTGTTAATACCCACCGTCTGAACAGTTAGTACACGGCTGTGTACCTTGAACTATAAAATATATAGGCCTTATAATTGGCAACTGTACTGTGCGTTCTCTTGCAAACTAATTTAAATACCTGGTGTTAATACCCACCGTCTGAACAGTTAGTACACGGCTGTGTACCTTGAACTATAAAATATATAGGCCTTATAATTGGCAACTGTACTGTGCGTTCTCTTGCAAACTAATTTAAATACCTGGTGTTAATACCCACCGTCTGAACAGTTAGTACACGGCTGTGTACCTTGAACTATAAAATATATAGGCCTTATAATTGGCAACTGTACTGTGCGTTCTCTTGCAAACTAATTTAAATACCTGGTGTTAATACCCACCGTCTGAACAGTTAGTACACGGCTGTGTACCTTGAACTATAAAATATATAGGCCTTATAATTGGCAACTGTACTGTGCGTTCTCTTGCAAACTAATTTAAATACCTGGTGTTAATACCCACCGTCTGAACAGTTAGTACACGGCTGTGTACCTTGAACTATAAAATATATAGGCCTTATAATTGGCAACTGTACTGTGCGTTCTCTTGCAAACTAATTTAAATACCTGGTGTTAATACCCACCGTCTGAACAGTTAGTACACGGCTGTGTACCTTGAACTATAAAATATATAGGCCTTATAATTGGCAACTGTACTGTGCGTTCTCTTGCAAACTAATTTAAATACCTGGTGTTAATACCCACCGTCTGAACAGTTAGTACACGGCTGTGTACCTTGAACTATAAAATATATAGGCCTTATAATTGGCAACTGTACTGTGCGTTCTCTTGCAAACTAATTTAAATACCTGGTGTTAATACCCACCGTCTGAACAGTTAGTACACGGCTGTGTACCTTGAACTATAAAATATATAGGCCTTATAATTGGCAACTGTACTGTGCGTTCTCTTGCAAACTAATTTAAATACCTGGTGTTAATACCCACCGTCTGAACAGTTAGTACACGGCTGTGTACCTTGAACTATAAAATATATAGGCCTTATAATTGGCAACTGTACTGTGCGTTCTCTTGCAAACTAATTTAAATACCTGGTGTTAATACCCACCGTCTGAACAGTTAGTACACGGCTGTGTACCTTGAACTATAAAATATATAGGCCTTATAATTGGCAACTGTACTGTGCGTTCTCTTGCAAACTAATTTAAATACCTGGTGTTAATACCCACCGTCTGAACAGTTAGTACACGGCTGTGTACCTTGAACTATAAAATATATAGGCCTTATAATTGGCAACTGTACTGTGCGTTCTCTTGCAAACTAATTTAAATACCTGGTGTTAATACCCACCGTCTGAACAGTTAGTACACGGCTGTGTACCTTGAACTATAAAATATATAGGCCTTATAATTGGCAACTGTACTGTGCGTTCTCTTGCAAAATAATTTAAATACCTGGTGTTAATACCCACCGTCTGAACAGTTAGTACACGGCTGTGTACCTTGAACTATAAAATATATAGGCCTTATAATTGGCAACTGTACTGTGCGTTCTCTTGCAAAACTAATTTAAATACCTGGTGTTAATACCCACCGTCTGAACAGTTAGTACACGGCTGTGTACCTTGAACTATAAAATATATAGGCCTTATAATTGGCAACTGTACTGTGCGTTCTCTTGCAAACTAATTTAAATACCTGGTGTTAATACCCACCGTCTGAACAGTTAGTACACGGCTGTGTACCTTGAACTATAAAATATATAGGCCTTATAATTGGCAACTGTACTGTGCGTTCTCTTGCAAACTAATTTAAATACCTGGTGTTAATACCCACCGTCTGAACAGTTAGTACACGGCTGTGTACCTTGAACTATAAAATATATAGGCCTTATAATTGGCAACTGTACTGTGCGTTCTCTTGCAAACTAATTTAAATACCTGGTGTTAATACCCACCGTCTGAACAGTTAGTACACGGCTGTGTACCTTGAACTATAAAATATATAGGCCTTATAATTGGCAACTGTACTGTGCGTTCTCTTGCAAACTAATTTAAATACCTGGTGTTAATACCCACCGTCTGAACAGTTAGTACACGGCTGTGTACCTTGAACTATAAAATATATAGGCCTTATAATTGGCAACTGTACTGTGCGTTCTCTTGCAAACTAATTTAAATACCTGGTGTTAATACACACCGTCTGAACAGTATACACGGCTGTGTACCTTGAACTATAAAATATATAGGCCTTATAATTGGCAACTGTACTGTGCGTTCTCTTGCAAACTAATTTAAATACCTGGTGTTAATACCCACCGTCTGAACAGTTAGTACACGGCTGTGTACCTTGAACTATAAAATATATAGGCCTTATAATTGGCAACTGTACTGTGCGTTCTCTTGCAAACTAATTTAAATACCTGGTGTTAATACCCACCGTCTGAACAGTTAGTACACGGCTGTGTACCTTGAACTATAAAATATATAGGCCTTATAATTGGCAACTGTACTGTGCGTTCTCTTGCAAACTAATTTAAATACCTGGTGTTAATACCCACCGTCTGAACAGTTAGTACACGGCTGTGTACCTTGAACTATAAAATATATAGGCCTTATAATTGGCAACTGTACTGTGCGTTCTCTTGCAAAATAATTTCACGGCTGTGAAGGCAAAATATTGTAACCAAAAAAAAATAAAATGCGGAGGGGGGCTAGCGGAATAGGACGTGGACGAGGACGGGGGCGCGGAAATGCTGTTGGGGGCCTTGTTGAAGCCAGTGGGGATACAATGCGTGCTGGTGAGGGTCAGCCAGGATCCCGCTCATCCAGAATCCCTGCCTTTATGGGACAGTTAAGCAGGGGGCGGGTTACACCGCTGTTGAGGCCTGAGCAGGTTGAACAGGTGGTGCAATGGATAGCCGATAGCGCTTCCACACAGTTGTCCACCAGCCAGTCATCCACACAGTCTCACTCTGACCCTCCTTCCTCCACACCTGGCCAACAGAGTCATCCCACCATTGACCCCTCCCAGGAGCTCTTTTCGGGTCCTTTTTCAGATGTGCCGGAAGAATCCCAGGAGCTAGCAGAGGAATTTGTTTGTAGTGATGCCCAAACACTTGAGTTTTCGCCATCTCCTGCTGATGTGGACCCTGAGCCAGCATCTGTTATCATGAGCGATGATGATGATGAGACGCAGTTGCCATCAAGGGAGGCTGTTGGAATGTCCAGTGGGCAGCAGGAGGAGCAGAGTGAGGAAGTGGAAGAGGAGGTGGTGGATGACGAAATGACCGACCCCACTTGGCCAGGGGTGATGTCCAGCGAGGAAAGCAGTGGAGAGGTGGTGGTCTGCGCAGCACCGAAAAAGGCAGCAAGAGGCAGAGGGATGTCCAGAGGCAGAGGGATGTCCAGAGGCAGAGGGATGTCCACAGGCAGAGGGATGTCCATAGGCAGAGGACAGTCCAGACAGAGAAGTGAGGCCACAGCCAGCAGGGCCGAAGCTGTTCCCGGCAGCGGGCAGTCGCGCGAAGCTCCCCCATCGAGGCCTCGTACTTCTGTGGTGTGGAGATTTTTTAATGTTTGTGCGGATGACAAACTGAGCGCGGTTTGCACACTCTGCCACTCAAAACTGAGTAGGGGCTCTGAGAAGAGCAATCTGACCACCTCAGGCATGCGGCGTCACTTGGAAGTCAAGCACTGGGCTGAGTGGGAGAGAGCAAACGCAATACAACCTGCGCCCGGTCTTGCTGCCACTGCCTCTTCCCCTTTGTTGTGTGCTGCCACTGCGGTCCAGACCTCCAGCCAGGACACCTCCACATCTGCCTCTGCCTCGGCTACTTTGGGGCCTTCTCCTTCAGCCTCCCCTTCCCCCGCCTCTTCGCCTGCACCTTCACACTCCTCGTCCCAACAACTGTCCATCTCGCAGGCGTTCGACCGCAGGCGGAAGTACGCCTCGAGTCACCCCCAAGCCCAAGCCTTAAACTGCCACATCTCCAAACTGCTGGCCCTGGAGATGTTGCCGTTTAGGCTTGTGGAGACGCAGGCCTTCCGCGACCTGATGGCGGCTGCCGCACCTCGCTATTCCGTCCCCAGCCGCCACTACTTTTCCCGGAGTGCCGTCCCCGCCCTGCACCAGCACGTGTCGCGTAACATCAGGCGGGCCCTGAGGTACGCAGTCAGCGCAAAGGTCCACTTGACCACCGACTCGTGGACAAGCGCTTGCGGCCAGGGACGATACATTTCTTTGACGGCACACTGGGTGAATGTTGTGGAAGCGGGGACGGGGTCGCAAACAGAGACGGCCTACCTACCACCCCCGCCCAAGATTGCCAGCACGGGTTCTGATACACCCCCCTCCTCTTCCTCCTCCTCCTCCTCTGCCTTAACATCGCCCTCAGCCGCTAGCTGGAAGCGTTGCAGCACTGGCGCGGGGAGACGTCAGCAGGCGGTGCTTAAGCTCATCAGCTTGGGCGACAGGAAGCACAGCGCCCCAGAAGTGAGGGACGCCATATTGCAGCAGACGGAGATGTGGCTGTCGCCGCTGCAGCTAGGACCAGGCATGGTCGTGTGCGATAACGGCCGTAACCTGGTGGCGGCTCTGGAGCTTGCCGAACTCAATCACGTACCATGCCTGGCCCACGTTTTTAATCTGGTAGTCCAAAAATTTCTAAAGACTTACCCCAACCTGGCAGAGCTACTGGTGAAAGTGCGGCGCTTGTGCGCTCACTTTCGGAAGTCAACTGTAGCTGCTGCTAGCTTAAAAAAACTCCAGCAACGCCTCCATTTGCCTGAACATCGGCTGTTGTGCGACCTGCCGACTCGCTGGAATTCCACCTATTCCATGTTGGCCAGGGTGTGTGAGCAGCAGAGAGCATTGATGGAGTACCAGATTATGAATCCACGCGTGCCTCCAACTCAGCTCCCTCAGTTTGCCAACCACGAGTGGCCATGGATGGCAGACATATGCGATGTACTGCGTATCTTTGAGGAGTCCACCAAGAAGGTCAGCAGCGAGGACGCTATAGTGAGCGTAACCATCCCGCTCCTATGCGTCCTTAAAGAATCGCTCATCGCAATAAGGGAGAACGCATTGCACGCAGAGGAGACGGGGGTAGGAGGAGACGCAACGGAGCTACACAGTCAGACCACACTTTTGTCTGCTTCTCGGTGGCAGTTGCAGGAGGAGGAGGATGAGGAGGAGGAGGACGACGTGGAGGTGGCTGTGGAAGAGGAGGAGGATGCTGGCGGCGAGGGTAGCAGTCAGGCTGTGTGCGTCCCATTGGTTCAGCGCGGATGGGGCGGAGAGGAGGCGGAAGAGGAAGAGGAGGAAATGGCAAGTGATCCTTCTGGTGGGGGCAGTGACGTCATGCCTATTCAGAGTCTGGCACACATGGCTGACTTCATGCTGGGCTGCTTTTCCCGGGACACACGTGTTGTCCGGATAGTGGAGAACAAACTGTACTGGGTCTTCGCAATCCTGGACCCCCGGTATAAAGATAACGTCTCCTCTTTTATTCCGGTAGAGGAGAGGACGAATCGATTGCTGGAATACCAGAGGGAACTCGTGCAGAACATGATGGAGATTTTCCCACCCACCATCGCTGGCGGCAGAGAGGAGAGGGTCTCCCAGAGTCCCTCAACATCGATCAGGCCCACAGCCACCAGGGGAACACTCTCCAAGGTGTGGGACACGTTCATGGCACCCCCTCGTGCAACTTCCATCACTGCGGGGCCCGCTATCAGCAGGAGGGACAAGTATCGGCGGATGTTGCGGGAGTACCTGGCAGACCGTACCCCTGTCCTCCCCGATCCCTCGGCGTCCTACACTTACTGGGTCTCCAAGTTGGACACGTGGCTGGAACTGTCCCTGTACGCCTTGGAGGTGCTTGCCTGCCCTGCCGCCAGCGTGCTATCAGAAAGGGTGTTCAGCGCAGCCGGGGGCATTATAACCGATAAGCGCAGCCGCCTGTCAACCGACAGTGCCGACAGGCTGACGCTAATCAAAATGAACAGCAAGTGGATTGACCCGGACTTTGCTTCTCCAACAGTGGAAAGCAGCCAAAGTGAAGTGCCATCTGTATGAAGTGCCATTTCCTCCTCCACCTCCTCCTCCTCCTCCTTAACCGCCGTAGAATTGCTCCGTAAATAAGAAAAATTTATATATTTATGGCTCACCTCTTGGGCCTCCACAAAATTTTTAAGAGGTCTCACCTCTTGGGCCTCCACAAAATGTTTAAGAGGTCTCACCTCTTGGGCCTCCACAAAATGTTTAAGAGGTCTCACCTCTTGGGCCTCCACATAATGTTTTAAGAGGTCTCACCTCTTGGGCCTCCACATAATTTTTAAGAGGTCTCACCTCTTGGCCTCCACACAATTTTTAAGACGGTCTCACCTCTTGGGCCTCCACATAATTTGTAAGAGGTCTCACCTCTTGGGCCTCCACATAATTTAAGAGGTCTCACCTCTTGGGCCTCCACAAAATGTTTAAGAGGTCTCACCTCTTGGGCCTCCACAAATTTTTAAGAGGTCTCACCTCTTGGGCCTCACAATAATTTTAAGAGGTCTCACCTCTTGGGCCTCCACACAAAATGTTTAACAGGTCTCACCTCTTGGCCTCCACATAATTTTATCAAGGTCTCACCTCTTGGGCCTCCACAAAATTTTAACAGGTCTCACCTCTTGGCCTCCACAAAATTTTAAAAGGTCTCACCTCTTGGGCCTCACAAAATTTTTTCAGGTTCTCAACTCTTGGGCCTCCACATAATTTTATCAGAGGTCTCACCTCTTGGGCCTCCACATAAGGTCTTCTTGGGCCTCCAAAAAGGTCTCACCTCTTGGCCTCCACAAAATTTTTAACAGGTCTCCTCTTTGGGCCTCCACAAAATTTTAACAGGTCTCTCCTCTTTGGGCCTCCACATAATTTTATCAGGTCTCACCCTTGGGCCTCCACAAAATTTTCAAGGTCTTACTCTTGGGCCTCCACAAAATTTTTCAAGGTCTCACCTCTTGGGCTCACACAAAATCTTTTAACAGGTCTCACCTCTTTGGCTCCACAAAATTTCTCAGGTCCAACCTCTTGGGCCTCCACAATTTTATCAAGGTCTCACCTCTTGGGCCTCCAACAAAAATTTTAAGAGGTTCACCTCTTGGGCCTCCACAAAATTTTTAACAGGTCTCACCTCTTGGGCCTCCACAAAATTAACAGGTCTCACCTCTTGGGCCTTCCACATAATTTTATCAGGTCTCACCTCTTGGGCCTCCACAAAATTTTTCAGGTCTCACCTCTTTAGCCTCCACACTAAAGAGGTTTCACCTCTTGGGCTCACATAATTTTTTTAAGAGGTCTCACCTCTTGGGCCTCCACATAATTTTTAAGAGGTCTCACCTCTTGGCCTCCTCACAAAATTTTAACAGGTCTCACCTCTTGGGCCTCCACAAAATTTTAACAGGTCTCACCTCTTGGGCCTCCACATTAATTTTATCAAGGTCTCACCTCTTGGGCC
>ONZH01024490.1:0-111949 GCA_900303285.1 Rhinella marina | reverse complement strand
AACAGAAAGAAGAAGGGCCCAACCATGCAACAGCAAGCAGTGGATATGGTAGGACTGCAGAACATTGACTACAAAACCCTAGCCATTGAGGTGGCCAAATATTTAGCTCCAGACATCAGAGAGACGCTGTCTAAAACTCTGTCAGTATCATTACAAGAGCTGCATGATGCCATAGCACAGCAAGACTCCCGTATTGAGGACTTGGAAAATCCATCCAGGAGGAACAATTTGAGATTAGTGGGCCTTCCGGAAACCGTTAGGCCTTGAAAGACATCTGTGAACGGAACCTGCCGTCGGCCCTGGGCCTGGACGGAGTTCATAAGGTGGAAAGAGCACACCGAATTGGCCCTCCACCAGCACCCCAGTCTCAGCCGGGAGACATCCACCCGAGCTTGGCCTCTAGACCCCGCCAAGTTATTATGAGGTTTCTGGATTTTTGCGACAAGGAAGCCATTTTACGTGCATACAGGCTGAGAAAGGAACCGCTCTTCCTGAGAGGACGCAACATTCTACTGTTCGCGGACTATTCAGCTTCAGTGTCTAAGAAGAGGAGAGAGTTTGGTAAAGTCTGTTCTGCTTTATTTAAAAAGAGAATCAAGTTTCAACTCCAATACCCGGCAAATCTGAGAGTCCCACACAGTGATGGAACCATCACCACGTTCCATGATCCGAAAATGGCGGAGGAATTTCTATCATCGGTAGAGAATAACTCAGCTACCTTGGAAACTGGAGGGGAACAACTCACTGCTAGCAACCAGCGAAGAGTCACCCAGACCGAGGATCGGGACCCCAGAGCTATCCTGGACAATAATACTAGCCAAGTTTGGGAAGTAGCCTCCAGGAGCAGAAGATCTCCCAGATCCGGATGGGCCCAGAATCCAGACCATTGACTCGTTTAATATATCCTTTTTATACGGGACTGTAACATTTCTCTTCAGTGTGTCCCGGTGCGATATGTCTTGTTTTGTGCCTGGTTATGTAGATGGGCATCTGTTCATGAAACCTTAGATTAAGGGTAGTGGGTAGAGTTGGGATTATCAATGTATAACACGATTGTGCCTTATGCTGCTTGTATGACACATATGTAGGAGAAGGTGGGATAGTAGCCCAGAAAAAAGGAAGTTCTAGTAGATACACTGCTTGTTTGTATGTACTCGAGGTTAGCTCGGGATGGGGTGGGGGTGGGGGGCAAGGGTGCTGGGGATTTTGTTCATATTGTTCTGTGGCTCTTCTTGGGTTCCCGTTCACAGAGGTTTCCTCAACGCTTGGTCGTATATCGTTTCCCTAACTTGCTTTATGAGGATTATATCCTGGAATATTAAGGGGCTGAGATCCCCTCATAAGAGATGGATTTGTTGTGTCATCTAAAAAAACTAAGACCCGATATAGTCTTACTACAGGAGACGGGTGACTTTGAGAGACTGAAAAAACTATGGGTGGGACGGGTGTTGGGGTCTCAGGCAGGTGTAGTGATACTGTTACATAAACAATTCCAGTATCAGTTGCTAGGCTTTGAGGCTAATGACCAGGGCAGATGGTTACATCTATCTATAATGATCCAGGGCCTCCAGTATAGTATATATAATATATATGGACCAAACACCAGCAATGTCTCTTTTTTCAGGGAGCTGGAGGGCTCTATATTGTTAGATGCATGTAACCTCAAGATAGTAGGAGGAGACTTTAATTCGGTGGTCTGCTGGGATGAAGACAGAAAACATCTGCGTGGCCCTAGGGGGACAGTAAGCCCTCAAGATAAGGTGTTGACCCCCCTATTATCAGCCACCAATCTGATAGATTCATGGCGTCTTTTGAACCCCGATGACAGGAGTTTTACTTTCTACTCCCATGCGGGACAGTCCTGGTCTAGGATTGATTACCTTTTTGTCCACCAATCCCTACAGAATAAAATAGATCGTGCTGAAATAGAGGACTTAGTCATCTCTGATCACTCTCCTATTTTGCTCCAGTTGCGTGACACCTATCCCAAGGGTACTGATTATTTATGGAGATTTCCTTTGCAGACTATTTGGCGTATTATCAAGTCAGACATTATGTCCGAGATAGAGTGGTGGACTTATCCAAAGAATGGGGAGCCAATCGCTTTGACACCTTTATCAGCTGTACGGGGAGACCATCTATCTCGGGCTTATATGCGGATCTCAGATCCAAACTGAGCGCTGGTGATCCCAATAATGCTTTTAAGAAATGGAGTAAGCGTCTGGGGATCACTAATATTTTGCCAGTAATCTGTAGAGGGTTAGGTGCACTATATAGTGCTGTCACTAACGAAATTTGGAGGGAAACATATTTCAAGATACTTCATCATGCCATATATGCATTTGATCTCCCCGCCACTTCGATGAAGCCAGATCGGTTAACTTCTTGTCCTAGATGTGCGGCGCAGGGCTCAGATTTGTGAAATATTCTGGTCACAGGTTGCTCAGCTATTAAGAGACCTAAGTAGATTTAAAGGTAATGTGTCCCCTTCACTAGCAATTCTACATGCCTTCGAGGAGAGTGTGGAATTGAGTGACAAAGATAAACCCACTGTTACTCTGTCACCATTGGGTCATAAGATAGTATTGGTGGCCAAGAGATGCTTACTCAAATATTGGATACAGTCATATGTTCCACCTCTATCTGAAATAATCTCTGTTTTACAGCATACTCTGCATCTAGAATGGTATGAATCAATCAGACAACCTGAGTCACAGGGGAAAAAACTGTTTCTGACCTGGAGAGCCTTTTTACTGAAATATGTCTCTAAGGACGAATATCCCAAACTACTAGGACCTTTTAAAATGACTAAGTGGTACTTGCTAGAGCATATCAAAGGAACTCTAGGAGTCTTGAAAGTGGTTTAGGTCAGTTCATATTCTTCAGATGACCTGTAGAAGGTGGGGGACCTTTGGTGGTGGGGAACTCATTGGGTTAGCCACGGGTTATGTTCTAGGTAGAAGGGGGTGGGGGCTGGGATGGGGAGGGGGGTTACTGGATGTTATATCATTTTATGTCATGCTTTCTGTATGTATCGGTGATCATTTTATGCCTGTATTGCTGTATTCTATTATGTCGTGGGAGTAAAACAAGAAAATTGAATAAAGATATATTAAAAAAAAAAAAATGGCAACACAAAAACAAGATTTTCTCTTTGAAAAAATGCTTTTTTGTGTAAAACTACAAAAATAAAAAAGTAGACATATAAAAAATTGGTGCTAGAACAGCCATTTTTTGTTTACCTCACCTCAAAAGAAGTGCAATATTGAGTGATCAAAAAGTCATAATTACCCCAAAATGGTACCAATAAAAACATTATCTCAAAATTGCAAAAAAAAGCCCTCGCACATCGCCAGAAAACTAAAATAAATATGGCTTTCAGAAAATGTGGACTCAAAAATATAGGGGGTCAGTTATTAATGGCGTATTAAAGCCACAAACTTTGTCGCAAAGGGGTTTTGCGGAAAAATCTGTGACTTTTCCCCCTCATGCCACTTTTTGGAGATGGTGGAAAAAGGGGGCATGTCTTGGGTGGGAAGAGGGTGGGCCAGCAAGGGAGCGGGCATAGTTTAAACTATGTAGCACGGTCAGTGGCACCAAGCGCCAAAGTTATGTAGAGGCGCACTTGGGCATATCCGCTGCTAGTGCAGGGGAATTTAGACCAGCGTATAAATCGCCGGTCTTAATAAATGACCCTCATAATTTTTGTGTTAAAACTTTATGGTAAAACTTAAAAAATCTATATAAAATTGGTATCTCTGTAATCGTACTGACCAGAAGAATAAACATAACGTCATTTTGTTATGCTGCAGTAACAAACCCAAAAAGCAAATGTAGAATTGCTGCCTTTTCTTTATCCTGCTTCCTAGAAATTAAAATAAAAAGAACCAATAGAGCCAATGAAAATGCAAGTCATCATGCAGAAAAATAGCCCTCACATAGCTTCTTTAGGAGAAAAATAAATGTATGGGTCTCAAAAAATGACTGTTTAAAAGCAACATGGTGCCTGTAAACCAATCCATCAAAATCTGCACTGCAAAGGCCGAAAGGTGGTCTTACCCTTCTAAACCCTGCAGCGTACCCAAACAGCAGTTTACATCCATATTTATGACATTTCAGTATCCAGTAGAACCCGCTTAACAATTTAAAGGGCGTTGTCTGCTTCAGATGGCACAAACTGGGCACAACATATTCGGCACTGAACTGCCATAATGGTGGAAAATTTACAATTTTAACTTTGCTCAGTCCACTGCACATTAATTTCAGTAAAATACCTGTTGCATGAAAATGCTCACTCGAATCCCAAAATACTTTGATGGGCAGAGTTTCCAAAATGGGGTCACTTCTTGGAGGTTCCATTTATTATTTCACCCCAGATCCTCTACAATTGCCAGCACAAGAAGCGTAAATAACCACATTGGGCCTCAAATGTGCATGGTGCTCTTTTACTCCTGAGCCCTGTTGTATGTCCAGGTAAAAGATTAGGGCGCCATGTAGGGTGTTTATCAAACCTGGAAGCATGGCCTAATAATAAGAAGGCTTGCTTTTCACACAGACATATGCTGGGCACTAAAATGGCATATCTTTGTAAAAATTGTAATTTTCACTTTGCACCATCTACTGTGAATTCATTTTTGCAAAACACCTGTGCTAACTACACCCCTTGATAAATTCCATTAGGGGTGGTGCAGTTTCTAAAATGGGTTTTTTTTAATTTAACCTCAGAGCCTCTGCGCTGTATAAATCACCAAACTAGGCCTCAAATGCACACTGTGGTCTTTCTCTTCTAAACCCAGAGGTATGCTCAAACAGCAGTTTATGATCACATATGCAGTGTTGCTGTATTCAGGGGAAAATGTCTCCTTTAACTCCTTTTACAACTTGTGAAAATGAAAAACCTGGGGCTACAGCGACATTATACTGGAAAAAATGTAATTTTACATTTTCAGATCCAAATGTTTCAAAATTATAGGAAAACGACCTGTGGGGTTAAAGCACTCACTACACCCCTCAATTCCTTGAGGAACGTAGTTTCCAAAATTAGGTCACTTTTGTGGGGTTTCCACTGTAGGGATATCTTAGGGTCTCTTCAATGATCTTGCATCTGAAAACCAATCCAGCAAAATCTCACCCTCCAAAAGTTATATGGTGCTTCTTCTTTTCTGAGCCTCTATGGTATGCCCATACAGAAGTTTATGACCAAATATGGGGTGTTTCTGTGTTCAGAAGAAAATGGTTAACAAATTATGAGGTGCTTTTTCTCTACTTACTACTTGTGAATATGAAAAACTTGGGGCTAAAGCAACATTTTATTGGACGAATGCATGTAGAGTCAAAGTGCTCAGTACACCCCTCAATAAATTCCTTCAGTGTAATGTAAAAAATTAGGTCATTTTCTACAGTAGGGGTGCCCCTCAGGATCTCTTCAAATGTGACGTGGCACCCAAAAACCATTCCAGGAAAATCTGTCCTCTGAAAGCCATATTCCTATCTGAGTCCTGCTGTGCAACCATAGAGCAGTTTACCACCACACATGGGGTGTTTCTGTAAACTTCAGAATCAGGCTAATAAATATTGAGGTTTGTTCTGCTGTTAACCGTTGCTGTATTACAGGAAAAAATGGATTAAAATAGATAAACCTGGGGAAAAAAACTGAACTTTTGTAATGTCACCATTTCTTTTAATTGTTGTGGAATACCTAAAGGGAGAACAAAGTTTGTAAAATATTTTTTGAATTATTTAAGGGGAATAGTTTAAGGGTTAAGTCTAAACCTTCCCTAAAAAATAATAATCCTAAAAAAAAAAATACATTTACAAACTGATGCTACCATAAAGTAGACATTTGATGAATGTTAATTAATAACTATATTAGTAGGTATTTCTAGCTGTCTTAAAAGCTTAAAAATTCAAATTTAGAAAATTGTGAATTTTTCCATATTTTCTGTAAATTTCATTTTTTTTTATAAATGAAATAAAAATATATTGACCCAAATTTACCACTAACATGAACTACAATGTGTCACGAGAAAATAGTTTCAGAATCGGTTAGATAAGTCAAAGTATTCCAAAGTTATTAGCACATCAAGTGACATGTCATATTTGCAAAAATACTCCTGGTTAGGAAGGTGAAAACTGCTTGAAGGGGTTAACACAAGCTAGATACATTGGCAAACTAGATACGCTGGCCACGTCATGTGACCTTCCTCTGAGTACTGGCAAGGAAGGCAGCACTTCCTGTTTCACTTTTTGAGTTAGGTCATTTGACGCCGCCTCGTCACATGACCTACTTGGAGCCCTATTTAAACAGGCAGCCTGTCAGCCACAGGTTGCCTGAGATTGGTCTATACCTCCAGTGCTAGTGCTTGCTAATCCTCATTGTGACTACCGTGTTTTGGACTTCGGCTGTGTATTTTTGACCTTGCTTTTGCTCTCTCCCCTGGTTTTGACGTGACTTCCTGGTACGACTTTTGGCTTGCTGACTCTCTGATATTGTGTTTGTGTTCTGTCTTTGTTTGTTGTATTTTCCTCTTGTTGCCCTTCCCTTTACGCCCCAGCACTTATTCAGGCTAGGGATTGTCGCCCAGTTACGTGCCGTTACATAGGATGGGCCTTGTAAGTAGGCAGGGACAGAGGTTGGGGCTCAAGTTAGGGCTCACTACTCCCCGTATCGTGACACCTAAGCCTTTAACCCCTTAAAGGCTATATACACATTCTGGGACAATTTTTTATGGTTGCATTTTACTCATTTTGGGCTAAAAATATTTTTTTCAATTGGTCTTTATTAAAAATGTTACTAAAAGGTTATAAACACTTAGCCACATTCTTATCAGTAAGATAAGAATTGAGTTATAATCAGTGTTAAGGCTACTTTCACACTAGCGTTTTTAAATTCCGGTATTGAGTTCCGTCAAAGGGGCTCAATACCGGAAAAAAACGCTTCAGTTTTGTCCCCATTCATTGTCAATGGGGACAAAACTGAACTGAAGACAACGGAATGCTCCTGAAAGCATTCCGTTCCGTCTTCAGACCGGAGAACAAACCGCAGCATGCTGCGGTTTGCTCTCCGGTCCAGGCATCCGCACCAAGACGGATCCGGAATGACCCCCAATGGAAGTCAATGGGGATGGATCCGTTTGGTGTGGACACACCAGTAATCCGGATCTGTCCTCCATTGATTTCCAATGGGGGGGCATTCCGGATCCGGCATACATACACACAGACTACATACAAACAAACATACAGACATACATACAAACATACAGACATACATACATACTCACATACTCCCGGGACGCCGGCAGAACGTCTTCACGCGCCTCCTGCACGCTGCGATGACGTTTCCCCACTGCGCCCAGCAGAGGGCGCTGTGGGGAATCGTCATCACTGCGCGCAGGAGGCGCGTGAAGACGTTCTGCCGGCGTCCCGGGAGTATGTGAGTATGTATGTATGTCTGTATGTTTGTATGTATGTCTGTATGTTTGTTTGTATGTAGTCTGTGTGTTGTTTTAATGTGTGTCATGTGTGGGGCCGGAGCGCTGCTCCGGCTCCACACATGTATAGCGTTAGCACGGATCCGTCGGCACCCTTTAGGTGCCGGATCCGTGCTAACGCTAGTGTGAAAGTAGCCTTAGTTGGTCAGAGATCAGAGATAAGGGCCCATCTGCTGAGCTGCCTGACAGAACAGAATGAAAATTGAGATCCTGCTACTAGAGATACTCAAGGCTGCACAGAGACAAGGTTTCAAAATTTTTTATCAAGACCAAATGAAAAATTGATTTTTAGCTCAAAATGAGTACAATAAAATAATAATAATTATAAAAAACCCAAAGGTGTATATAGCCTTTAAGTATCAGGCCCATTTTCATTTTTGCATTTTCGCTTTGTCCTCACCACGTTCCAATAGCTATAACTTTTTTCATTTTGCATTCATATAGCCTTATGAGGGTTTATTTTATGCGGGATAAGTTTTATTTTTCAATGGCACCAATTGACTTACCATGTCTTGGAAAACGGTAAAAAAATTCTTTGTGAGGTTAAATTGAAGAAAAAAAAAAAAAAACAACCTGCAATTCTGACAAGGTTTTTGGGTTTTGATATTAAGGCATTCGCTGTGCAATAAAAATGACATAACATAATTTGAATAGTTCAGACATTTTTGGATGTGTCGATACCTATTATGTTTATTTGTTTATTGTTTATATATTTTTATATTTAAAAAGGGGAACGCAGGTAATTTAAACTTTTAATAATTTTATGTTTTTAACCTTTTTGTTACAATAACTTTTAGCCTTCTTAGGGGGCTAGAACCTTGCATCTTGTCCCACCACCATAATAGAGATATATTATGGTGAGTGGATTCTGATGCTCTCTCTGCTGAGCTCATGCACATCAACAGCTTCACAGGTAGCTTACCATAGGAACCTCCAGCAGGCCCAATGCTGTCACATCCCTCCACCTAACCTCAAAGATGCTGCAATCGCTGTTGAATGCGGTTTAATCCAGATCATTGTGGCTCGGTGCTTGCTGCAGCCAGCACCTGCTGTGTATGGAGCTGGCTCAGCGCAGCAGCCCACTCTATACATTACCTCAGCCGCTGTGATGTTGTCACGCTCTGGTGTGGAGGGTATAGCCACACCAAGCGTAAGAGGGAAGAGAAAGGGACCAAACAAGGGAAATGATCACCTCCTGCATGTAACCCTGAAACTAGGTCCTGACTGACTACCAGTATGAACAGGCCTTAGTGGAGAGTTCATACACAGGAACCTAATAACACCTGACCCTATAGAACCCTGAAACTAGTGACAGGGGAAGGAGTGAACCCGTTCCTCCAAAAGGACGGACGAACAGGAGACTCCAGAAGGCAAAACCACAACAGGGAAAAGTAGGATAAACACAAAAGGGAAAATGACACTTATCTTAATGCAGATATTGCAGCAACCGGATCTCAGCCAAGAACCACACCACACACAACAAAGTCAGCAGAAAGTATAAACCACAAGGGATACTGAGAGAGGAAGGGATAAATAGGGGAAAGACAATCACCACACCCGCAACAGCTGAGGGGAAGGAGCGTGGTAAACAGCAACCAAACCAAGAGGAAAACATGTCAAATTATGTCACTTTTGAAAGTCTAGCTGATCGCTTGCAACCTGATGCAGGCACGTTTGAGGCATTACCCCCCTTTTTACGGGTGATCTCCGGGCACCCAGGCCCAACTTTATCAGGATGAGACCTGTGAAAGGCTCTCACCAAACGACTGATGTCAGATGCTGGTACCCATGTCCTCTCCTCAGGTCCATAACCCTTCCAGTGAACAACATATTGAAGAGTCCCACGGAGAACTCGAGAATCAATGATCTTGACGATCTGGAATTCCAAATTACCATCCACCAAGACAGGCACAGGTGGCAAGGGAGATGGCTCCAGAGGTTCAACATATCTCTTCAACAAAGATTTGTGAAAGACATTATAGATTTTAAGAGCCTGAGGAAGTTCAAGACAAAATGCTACAGGATTAATAATGGCCATGATCTTATATGGGCCAATAAATCTTGGACCCAACTTCCAAGAAGGAACTTTCAACATAATGTTCCTAGTTGACAGCCACACAGAATCACCCACACTTAGGTCCGGACCATTCATACGTTTCCTGTCAGCCACACGTTTGTACTTGTTACCCATATTTATCAAGTTATTTTGAATTTTCCGCCATGTAGATGACAATGATGACGAAAAACATTCTTCCTCAGGAATACCAGAAGTATCAGAACCAGAAAATGTGCTAAGCTGCGGGTGTAAGCCATATGCACCAAAAAATGGTGACTTACCAGTGGAGTCCTGTCTGCGATTATTCATGGCAAACTCTGCCAGAGACAAAAACGAGGACCACTCCTCCTGATTCTCAGAGACAAAACATCTCAAGTAAGTCTCCAGACTCTGATTGGTATGCTCAGTCTGTCCTTTCGTCTGGGGGTGAAAGGCAGAGGAAAAAGACAGTTGTACCCCAAGCCGAGTACAGAATGCCTTCCAGAATCTGGACACAAACTGAGTCCCACGATCAGAGACCACATCAGTGGGAATGCCATGAAGTTTCACAAAGTTGTCAACAAACACTTGAGTTTTAGCATTGGGAAGTCCGGGTAATGCAATAAAGTGCGCCATTTTACTAAAACGATCTACAACCACCAGAATAACTGTATTACCAGACGAATCAGGCAGATCAGTGATAAAGTCCATGAATAAGTGAGTCCATGGCCTGGATGGGATGGGTAATGGAAGTAGGGGTTCAGAAGGTCGAGTATGTGTCACCTTAGCGCGTGCGCAGACACTACAGGCCGACACATAGTCCTCAACACACTTATGCAGCCCCGGCCACCAGAATCTACGAGAGATGAGGTCGACAGTGGATTTACTCCCACGGTATCTCGCAAGCACCGAAGAATGATGTTTCTCAAACACCTTATGACGCAAATCAGAAGGAACAAACAACTTCCCTGGGGGGCAAGACTCCGGTGCATCTCTCTGGGCTTCAAACACCTTAGCCTCAAGATCAGGGTAAAGAACGGATATCAGCACTCCTTCGGACAGTATAGAACTCGGATCCTCAAAATCACCACCTCCGGGAAAACTACGTGACAAGGCATCCGCCTTGACATTCTTAATCCCAGGACGATACGTGACAATGAAGACCATCTGGCCTGCCTCGGGTTAAGTCGTTTAGCCGACTCCAGGTAAGCCAGATTTTTGTGATCAGTGAATACAGTGATTGCGTGAATCGCCCCTTCCAACCAATGACGCCATTCCTCAAAAGCCAACTTAATGGCCAGTAACTCTCTGTTACCCACATCATAATTTCTCTCCGCAGCAGAGAGTTTATTTTAAAAAAAAGCACATGGGCGCCATTTACCAGGTGACGGGCCCTGTGATAAAACTGCTCCTACCCCCACCTCGATGCGTCAACCTCCACAATGAAAGGTTGTGACACATCTGGCTGCACCAATATAGGGGCAGAAGAAAAGCACTCCTTCACAGCGGAGAAGACTTCCAACGCTGCATCAGACCACACTGAGACATCCGTCCCTTTCTTAGTCATGTCAGTTAAGAGTTTAACTATTGTCGAATAGTTCTTAATAAACTTTGGTTAATAGTTGGTGAACCCCAAAAATCACATAAAAGCCTTCAGATTTTCAGGTCGGTCCCAGTCCAGAACAGCACGGACTTTCTCTGGATCCATACGAAAACCTGAAGATGAAAGCAGGTATCCCAAGAATTGCACCTCATGTACAGCAAAAACACATTTCTCTAATTTTGCATACAACTTGTTATCTCTTAAAGGGATTCTGTCAGCAGCATTTCACATATTGAGTTATTTATACCATCGGATTTGGCCAGTTATAAGCAGTTCTAAATTGTAATTGTTATAGGTCACAGAGGCAGTTTTTGTGTTAAAAAAAACGATTTTTAGTAGCTGTCACTCACTATTATAAGGAGCCCAAGGGGAGTTGCCAACGGTTGCAGGAGCCCGGGCTCGGCGATTCCTTGGAGCCCAGGCACGCCCACCTACTTAATATTCACTTCACTGACTCGCTCAGTGAAGCTTCGGCACGGACGAAATCCCGCGCATGCGCAGTACATCAGGAGAGGCCAGTGCCCGCAGACTGCATGGGCGCAGGCCTCTTGATGTACTGCGCATGCGCGGGATTTCGTCCGTGGCAAAGCTTCACTGAGCGAGTCAGTGAAGTGAATATTAAGTAGGTGGGCGTGCCTGGGCTCCAAGGAATCGCCGAGCCCGGGCTCCTGCAACCGTTGGCAACTCCCCTTGGGCTCCTTATAATAGTGAGTGACAGCTACTAAAAATCGTTTTTTTAACACAAAAACTGCCTCTGTGACCTATAACAATTACAATTTAGAACTGCTTATAACTGGCCAAATCCGATGGTATAAATAACTCAGTATGTGAAATGCTGCTGACAGAATCCCTTTAAGATTTGCAACACCTGCCTCACGTGATCCTGATGTGTCACCATATCTGGAGAATAAATTAGTATGTCATCCAAATACACGACTACAAACCTCCCCACAAGATGATGAAAGATGTCATTAACAAAATGCTGGAAGACAGCAGGAGCATTGGTCAACCCAAAAGGCATGACAAGGTTTTCAAAGTGACCCTTAGGAGTGTTAAAAGCCGTCTTCCATTCATCCCCTTCCTTGATCCTGACCAGATTATATGCCCCCCTTAAGTCCACCTTGGAGAACACCTTGTCATCCACAATCTGGTTAAACAAGTCAGGAATCAAAGGAAGGGGGTGCAGATCACGGACAGTAATTTGATTGAGTTCACGGAAATCCAGACATGGCCTAAGGGTTCTGTCCTTTTTCTTTATAAAGAAAACCCCAGCCGCCACTGGAGATTTGGAAGGTCTAATGTGTCCTTTAGCCAAACTCTCAGCAATATATTCCTTCATGGCCGTTCTCTCAGGTCCAGAAAGGTTATACAGCCTAGATTTGGGCAATTTAACTCCAGGGATAAGATTGATAGGACAATCGTATTCCCAGTGAGGGGGTAAATCCTGACATCCACCTTCAGAAAATACATCAGAGAAATCTGATATAAAAGAGGGAAGTGTCTTAGTAGTTAAAGCGGAAAAAGAGATATTAAGGCAATTGTCAATGCAATAATCACCCCAATCCACAATCTGTCTAGTATGCCAGTCAATGGTCGGATTATGTTTGCTTAACCACGGTAAACCCAGAACCACAGGAGCAGGAAGACCTTCCAACACAAAACATGAAATAAGCTCTTGATGAAATTCACCCACTCTTAATTTTATATCATGCACCATCTGAGACAAACACTTCTGAGATAGAGGTGCAGAATCAATGGCAAACACAGAAATCTTCTTTTCCAATGTACTCTGAGACAATCCATGCATACGTACAAACTGAGCATCAATCAAGTTTACCCCTGCCCCGCTGTCAATAAACACCTCAATTCTCACAACCATTGACTCTAGCGCCACCTCGGCAGTCAGGAGAAAACGGGTACTACAGGATGAAGACAAATGCACATTTTCAGTCTCTCTATCCACCTCACCAAGAGTGAGATGAGAATTCAACGCCCTCTTTTCTTTTCTCTCTTTTAGAGATTGAATGCATGGACATACATTGATACATTGATAAAGTGTCCTTTCTGACCACAGAAAAAACACACACCCTTTTTATTACCAAAATGCTTAAAAGTGGAAACAGGAAGCCCCTAACTGCATGGGTTCGTCCCCTGACATCAACCTAGGGGAATTTTCACCCAAAGTGTCATAGGAAGACAGTACACTACGTGATAATACGTCCTGAGAGTGGGTGCCCCTAGATCGCTCTCTCAGGCGCCTATCCATGCGTACAGCAAGAGACATGGCAGCTTCCAAAGACACAGTGTCACGACAGGGGGGAACACAAGGGAGAGTGAGCCCTGTCCTGAACCCCACCTCTTTCCCTGCCTACTTACAGTAGGAGCCCTAGGCGGCAACACCGTAACTTGGAGACGTTCCCTGTACTACGTAAGTGCAGGGCAGGGAAGGGAACACAGGGATAGACACAAACGGACGGAACAAACACAATATAAGAAAGGTAAACAAGCCGGGTCAAATACAGGAGATCGCGTCAAATACCAGGGGGTCAAGAGAAGAGTAGTCTAAGTCCAAAATCCGAGTCAGAGTCCAAATAGTAAGATCAATATGGCAAGGTAACAAGCACTGGTCAAAGGTAGAACTAATCACAGGCACTTGAGTGAGGCAGTTGCCATCTTTAAATAGCCCGCCCAGGATCATGTGATGTGGCCAGCATCACATGACCTGAGGCGGAGCAAGCTGTCAAAACAAAGCAAAGTAGCCATGTGGTGTGATCAGCACCACATGGCTACACCCAAACAGAGAATTAACTGATGAAGTGCTGGCTGACCAGACCAGCACTTCAATTCCCTACTGCTCGTCTCTAGGGGGGTGGAGAGGTCCGGCGGTGCCGTGCAGAGGGAGCGCGACGCCGACCTCCCATGACACACAGGGGTTTCATGAAAGGCCAAAGCGTCCTTCAGCCTTTCTGATAATCCTTGACAGAATTGGCTACGTAGAGCCGGATCGTTCCTTTCAGTATTGGTCGCCCACCTCCGGAACTCAGAGCAATAGATCTCAACCGAGTGCTCACCCTGACGAAGGTCACGTATCTGGGTCTCGGCCAGGGAGATATCATCAGATAATCCCCAAAGCCTTGAAAAATTAATCTACTGACCGGAGAGACTGCGATCCGGTCGGCAGAGAAAAGGCCCATGACTGCGCATCCCCTTTAAGCAGCGAGATGTCCACACCAACCTTCTGCTCCTCATTACCAGAAGAATGTGGACGCAGTCTGAAATACAATTTGCACGCCTCCCTGAATAGAATGAAATTACCACGTCCCCCAGAAAATCTGTCCGGGAGGGCGACCTTAGGCTCCAAACAAGCCTGACACCCAGCACCCCCAGAACCACCAGCCTGTGGTCTCTGAATCTGGCTGCGGATATCAGCTACCTCCAAGCAGAGTCCCTGCAGCCGTTCAGTAAGCACAGTAATAGCATCCATGTCTGCACAAAAATGACATTAATTTTTGTTCGGTGGTTTATAATGTCACGCTCTGGTGAGGAGGGTATAGCCACACCAAGCGTAAGAGGGAAGGGAAAAGGACCAAACAAGGGAAATGATCACCTCCTGCAGGTAACCCTGAAACTAGGTCCTGACTGACTACCAGTATGAACAGGCCTTAGTTGTAGGAGAGTTCATACACAGAAACCTAATAACACCTGACCCTATAGAACCCTGAAACTAGTGACAGGGGAAGGAGTCAACCCGTTCCTCCAAAAGGACGGACTAACAGGAGACTCCAGAAGGCAAAACCACAACAGGGAAAAGTAGGATAAACACAAAAGGGAAAATGACACTTATCTTAATGCAGATATTGCAGCAACCGGATCTCAGTCGAGAACCACACCACACACAACAAAGTCAGCAGAAAGTATAAACTGCAAGGGATACTGGGAGAGGAAGGGATAAATAGGGGAAAGACAATCACCACACCCGCAACAGCTGAAGGGAAGGGGTGTGGTAAACAGCAACCAAACCAAGAGGAAAACATGTCAAATTATGTCACTTTTGAAAGTCTAGCCGATCGCCTGCAACATGATGCAGGCACGTTTGTGACAGATGTACAGGTACATCACGGTGACTGAAGGGGTTAAATGGTCCTTCAGTCTGGTTCAGTAGGCTACACAATCATGGAGAAGACAGCTAACTTGTCAGTTGTGTAGAAAACAGTGATTGACACCCTCCACAAAGAAGGTAAGCCTCAAAAGGTCATTGATAAAGAAGCTGGCTGCTCACAGAGTGCTGTATCCAAGCATATTAATGGAAAGTTGAGTGGAAGGAAAAAGTGTGGTAGAAAAAGGTGCACAAGCAACAGGGAGAACCGCAGCCTTGAAAGGATTGTGAAGAAAAGACTATTCAAGAATTTGGGGGAGATTCACAAGGAGAGGACTGTGGCTGGAGTCAGTGCTTAACGAACCACCATACACAGACATATCCAGGATATGGGCTACAAGTGTCACATGCCATGTGTCAAGCCACTCATGACCAATAGACAACGCCAGAAGCGTCTTACCCTAGCTAAGGAGAAAAAGGACTGAACTGTTGTTTAGTGGTCCAAAGTCCTGTTTTCAGATGAAAGTAAATTTTGCATTTCATTTGGAAATCAAGGTCCCAGAGTCTGGAGGAAAAGTGGAGAGGCACTCAATCCAAGATGCTTGAAGTCCAGTGTAACGTTTCCACAATCAGTGATGGTTTGGGGAGCCATGTCATCTGCTGGTGTAGGTCCACTGTGTTATATCAAGTCCAAAGTCAATGCAGCTGTCTACCATGAAATTTTAGAGCACTTCATGCTTCCCTCTGCTAACAAGCTTTATGGAGATGATGATTTCAATTTCCAGCAGGACTTGGAACCTGTCTACACTGCCAAAAGTACCAATACCTGGTTTAGCAACCACAGTATCACTATGCTTGATTGGCCAGCCAACTCAACTGACATGAACCCCTCACAGAATCTATGGGTTATTGTCAAGAGGAAGATGAGAAACACCAGACCCAACAATGCAGACGAGCTGAAGGCCACTATCAAAGCAGCCTGGGCTTCCATAAAACCACCTTAGCAGTGCCAAAGGGTGATCACTTCCATACCAGAGAACATTGATGCAGTAATTCATGCAAAAAGAGCCCTGGCCAAATATTGAGTGCATATACTATACATACTTTTCAGTAGACTGACATTTCTGTATTAAAAATCATTTTTTAAATTGGTCTTATATAAAATTCTAATTTTCTGAGATACTGACTTTTGTGTTTTCATAAGTTGTAAGCCATAATCATCAAAGAAATAAACTCTTGTAATAGATCACTTTGTGTGTAATGAATCTATATAATATATGAGTTTAACTTTTTGAATTGAATTACTGAAATAAATAACTTTTTGATGATATTCTAATTTATTGAGATACACTAGTATTGCCTGAATTGTTTGTAAATTATCCTTTTATTAAAGTAAACAGTCATACAATAAAAGACACTATTACATCACCAATGACCAATCAAGATACATAAAAAGCAAATGACAATGCTAGGAATATTGCATCCAGACACAGCAGCTGTAATCTCTGAGGTACGAAAAATCTGAAAGTGTCCCAATTAAATGTACTAGTCCAACAAAAAGAATCTAGGTATGTACAGGCATAAGAAATCCAAGACAATGAATAGACATAACTGTAGACATTAGTCATTATAGTCAGAAATAGGGCAAAATACTCACACACCTCAAGAGCTACAAAGTCCCAGCATGGATGATTGTTGGCAAACCAGGATTGAGCTCCTGGTTAATTCACTTATTACCAAGTCCGGTTTGGGAAGAGAGGTTTTGACCCAGGCAGAATGTTGGAATCTCTTACCCAGCATTGCCTGTTCTATATCCGCATGTATTTAAAGGGAACCTGTCATCTCCGAAACACCCCCTGAACTAGAGTAATCGGTGTATAGTGTAAGTGATGCTGAATCCGAATATGTAAGTTTTATCTTCATACTCACTTCCATTCCGACACTTTGCTCCCACAAACCTGCAGTAAAATGCACTCAGTGGACTCTTCTTTGAGTCCTCTCCATTATGTGAGTGAGCACCGGAGTCCTCTCAGTGCATTTTACTGCAGGTTTGTCAGAGCACAGCATCGGAACGGAAGTGAGTATGAAGATAAAACTTACATATTCGGATTCAGCGTCACTTACACTATACAACGCTTAGTGTAGTTTGGAGGGTGTTTCAGAGCTGACAGGTTCCCTTTAAGTGCAGTAAGGATTGACTATGTAAAGCCATCTGAGCAAATGTATGGCCTGATAATACAGCTGCAAATCTGGGAGTGACATACCTCCCTGTTGTTTTCTTATAGTTCAGTCTCGGGTGTTTAATCTGGTTCTTATATAATGGAAGAAATACTGTGGCCTGCATGAGGTATATCCATTGCGACTGCATATAACTGACAAGCAGGTTTTTCCTACCTATCCAGAACAGGAAAGGTATTGACACCCCCTCAAATATTACCTGATCTTTTGGAGAAGTGGAACATAATTGAGTTAAAAAAGTTGCCCAGGGTCAGCTGGAATCATAATTCCTGAGTATTTCAGCGTCACAAATGGCCACTTAAAGGGAGTACTCGATTTCAAGGAAGCCAGAATATTTGGCGGCAGGTTAATGCCTTATGCCTCTGATTTATCCAGGTTCATCTTGAAGATGGATATGAATCCAAATTCTTCAAAGATGGTATAAATAAGTTATGGGAACGCTGACGCTGAAGATGGATTAGATAAAATTAAGAGTAGATCATCTGCAAAAGCAGTTGTTTTATGAGTATGGGATCCTGTGGTGAGGCCCTTCACGTCCATGGGCTGTCTAAAGCGAAGTAAGAGGGGTCCCACAGATGAAATAGTCTAGTGCCATATCTGAAAAGGGTCTAGTCTAGTGCCATATCTGAAAAGAGTCTGGATTTTAGCTGAGGGAGAAGTGTATAGGGTAGCAATGGCAGATATGAAGGAGTCTGGAAAATTGAATTTTGATAGCATGGCCCACATATAATTCCAGCTGTCTCTGTCAAATGCCTTCTTGCTATCAGTATGCAATAAAGCTAAAGGGAGCTTATGTTGTTTGGTATAGTACACCTATACCAGTAAACCTACCAGTGGCGTAGCTACCGGGGGGGCAGGGGGGGCGACGGCTCCGGGCCCAGTGACTCAGGGGGGGCCCCAGCAAGGATGACCTTGCCTTCTATCAGGCGAATACAAGTGAGCGCTTCCATTATGGAAGCGCTCACTTGTATTTAGGGACCCCCATCAGACCTCAGATCAGCCCACCCAGCCACATAGGATTAAAATAAAAAACTTTACTTACCTGTTCTGCGCTGCGGCTGCCCTCCGGTCCGCGCTCTGCTCTCTTCCCTGGCGGCGCGCACTATGACCTGACGCTGCACGCAGCGTCAGGTCATAGTGTGCGCGGGCCAGGGAAGAGAGCGGAGCGCGGACCGGAGGGCAGCCGCAGCGCAGAACAGGTAAGTAAAGTTTTTTATTTTAATCCTATGTGGCTGGGTGGGCTGATCTGAGGTCTGATAGGGGCACAGTAGGCTGATATGAGGTCTGATGGGGGCACAGTCTGCTGATATGAGGTCTGATGGGGGCACAGTCTGCTGATCTGAGGTCTGATGGGGGCACAATACGCTGATCTGAGGTCTGATAGGGGCACAGTAGGCTGATATGAGGTCTGATGGGGGCACAGTCTGCTGATATGAGGTCTGATGGGGGCACAATATGCTGATCTGAGGTCTGATGGGGGCACAATATGCTGATCTGAGGTCTCATAGGGGCACAGTAGGCTGATATGAGGTCTGATGGGGGCACAGTCTGCTGATATGAGGTCTGATGGGGGCACAGTCTGCTGATCTGAGGTCTGATGGGGGCACAATACGCTGATCTGAGGTCTGATAGGGGCACAGTAGGCTGATATGAGGTCTGATGGGGGCACAGTCTGCTGATATGAGGTCTGATGGGGGCACAATATGCTGATCTGAGGTCTGATAGAGGCACAGTAGGCTGATATGAGGTCTGATGGGGGCACAGTCTGCTGATATGAGGTCTGATGGGGGCACAGTCTGCTGATATGAGGTCTGATGGGGGCACAGTCTGCTGATCTGAGGTCTGATGGGGGCACAATACGCTGATCTGAGGTCTGATAGGGGCACAGTAGGCTGATATGAGGTCTGATGGGGGCACAGTCTGCTGATATGAGGTCTGATGGGGGCACAATACGCTGATCTGAGGTCTGATGGGAGCACATTAAGCTGATCTGAGGTCTGATAGGGGCACAGTAGGCTGATATGAGGTCTGATGGGGGCACAGTCTGCTGATATGAGGTCTGATGGGGGCACAGTCTGCTGATCTGAGGTCTGATGGGGGCACAATACGCTGATCTGAGGTCTGATAGGGGCACAGTAGGCTGATATGAGGTCTGATGGGGGCACAGTCTGCTGATATGAGGTCTGATGGGGGCACAATATGCTGATCTGAGGTATGATGGGGGCACAATATGCTGATCTGAGGTCTGATAGGGGCACAGTAGGCTGATATGAGGTCTGATGGGGGCACAGTCTGCTGATATGAGGTCTGATGGGGGCACAGTCTGCTGATATGAGGTCTGATGGGGGCACAATACGCTGATCTGAGGTCTGATGGGAGCACATTAAGCTGATCTGAGGTCTGATGGGGGCACAATACGCTGATGTGAGGTCTGATGGGGGGCACAATACGCTGATCTGAGGTCTGATGGGGGCACAATACGCTGATCTGAGGTCTGGTGGGGGCACAATACGCTGATCTGAGGTCTGATGGGGGCACAGTAGGGCTGATGTGAGGTCTGATGGGAGCACATTCTGCTGATCTGAGGTCTGATGGGGGCACAGTACGCTGATCTGAGGTCTGATTGGGCACAATACGCTGATCTGAGGTCTGATGGGGCACAATACGCTGATCTGAGGTCTGATGGGGGCACAGTACGCTGATCTGAGGTCTGATGGGGGCACAGTACGCTGATCTGAGGTCTGATGGGGGCACAGTACGCTGATCTGAGGTCTGATGGGGCACAATACGCTGATCTGAGGTCTGATGGGGGCACATTCTGCTGATCTGAGGTCTGATGGGGGCACAATATGCTGATCTGAGGTCTGATGTGGCACAATACGCTGATCTGAGGTCTGATGGGGGCACATTCTGTTGATCGGAGGTCTGATGGGGGCACAATACGCTGATCTGAGGTCTGATGGGGGCACAGTAGGCTGATGTGAGGACTAATGGGGGCACATTCTGCTGATCTGAGGTCTGATGGGGTACAATACGCTGATCTGAGGTCTGATGGGGGCACATTCTGCTGATCTGAGGTCTGATGGGGCACAATACGCTGATGTGAGGTCTGATGGGGGCACAGTAGGCTGATGTGAGGTCTGATGGGGCACAATACGCTGATCTGAGGTCTGATGGGGGCACAGTAGGCTGATGTGAGGTCTGATGGGGGCATATTCTGCTGATCTGAGGTCTGATGGGGCACAATACGCTGATCTGAGGTCTGGTGGGGCACAATACACTGATCTGAGGTCTGATGGGGGGCACATTCTGATGATCTGAGGTCTGATGGGGGCAGGGGACTGTTAGTTTAGTGATGTAAAAACTGTGGACAGGTTTCCTTTAACATAGGAGTCCTCTTGTTTTTTACTCCTATTACTCCTATATTTCACTGCATTATGTGGTAGAGTATTTAGAGTAGGGTATGTAGAAAGTCTATTGTACTGTACTTAGCAGCATAGATGATCTAGCAGTTTATATAGTAATCTTTCTAATACAGTATTATAACCACAACTAGTAGTATGTGCCTGTGAAGTTGGAAACGTGCGTTTGGGAAGCCAAGTGGGGGGCCCACTCAAGTATGTTTCGCCCCCCCTGTGCTGAACCTCTAGCTACGCCTCTGAAACCTACCCTCTCTTTTTGGTACTAATCTCACCTGCTCTTTAACCTGAGCAAATACTTCGAAGTCCTAGTTGCCAGCAGCTTGGCCTACCACTTCACATCACAGTTAAGAAGGGAAATGGACCTGTAGCTCGTGCAGTTCTCCAGGTCCTTACCCTTCTTTGGAAGGACAATAATGTTACCTGCTAAAGCTTGGGGGGAGTGGGAACCTGTTAAGAGTTCATTACACTGTTACACAGACAAAAAAATGCGGTAGCAATTGACTGCAGAACCTCTTATATATTGGGAAGGCTATCTGGACCCGGGCTCTTTCCTTTCAGTATGCTATTCAAGACCCCCTCTATTTCTGCCAGTGTAAAGGGGTCCATTAATGAAGAGCAGTCCTTATCATTGAGTGTAGGTATAGTAGGTGAGTCCAAAAATGAGCTGATAACCTCCGGTCCACGCCGGGGCGTGAAATCAGTGTGTAAACCCTCAGAGGAGAAATTGTACAGCTTAGAATAAAGACTATGAAATTCCTTGGAAATTAGGGTATACTAATCACCTTGGTCCCCCACTTTGACTTAATAGAGGCTATAAAGGTTTTATCCCTGTTGAGCTAGAAGGGAAGACATTAGCTTAGATCCCTTGTGCCACAGTGCTGTTCACTGTGACACTCGCCGCTGTGTAGGCTAGCTGCATGTGCTCTTGCGTACTGGATATGGTTGACATTCCTGTGTATGCTGGTTGCTTGAGTGGTGTGTGCTGACTGCGGGCTTCTTAGTATATGAACTGTGTCCTATGAATATTGTGCTCCTTGTGTCTTTATCTCAGGGCGGTTCACTGTGACACTCGCTGTGGTGTAGGCTGGCTGCATGCGCTCTTGCGTACGGTTGACGTCCCATGTATGCTGATTGCTTGTGTGGGTCTTCTATAGTGTGTAAACTGTGCTCTGTGTTCCCTGTGTCTATTTAGAGTTAATGCTTACCTGAGCTTGTTTAAATATCAGATGGTCAGGTGCCTTAATCACCCTGCTATTAAGACCTGTGTGTAATATGCCTGGGAGTTCTGTCTGTTTCCAGGAATACTGAGTGCAGGCTGCTTGCTCTCCTGACCTGTGTCTTTGTTACTCTACCTTGACTTGTGTGGTCAGCCTGGTTATTCATCAATGTCTTCTGTCCTTGTTTGTGTGTGAACACCACGTTCTCTATTCCGCATGGGTTCCAGATATGTTTGTATGCCTGTCTGAGAATGCCATGCTCCCTGTTGCTCATGGGTTCCATGCCTGCTTGTATTTCTCTGTATTATGTTCTGATCTGTCTATGTTCACCATGCTCCATGTATACTGATTTGCATAGGTTTTGGGCTATGTGGCTCTATCTATGATCCTGTATCCTGGTCTTTTGTCTGAACAGTATTCTATAATGTGTGCCTGGATTGCTGGTGCCTTGCACCAGCGTCTCTATTTCCTTGTAGGTTAGCTGCCATCCCAGGGAGTAACGGTTCAGTTGCCCCCCTGCGGCGAAGACAAGATCCCTTTATAGGGGTTAAAGGGTGAAAACCTGGGGAGCACTGCAATAATGCCCTCCATAGGGTTTGGTCCGGTCAAAACTTTCACATAGCCTAGAACCCAGGGCAATTAGCTCCCCTCTTATGTAGGCCTTGTGGGTTTCCCACAAAATTGGTCTTGTCACATCCGGGGAGTCGTTGAGGAGAACAAACTACCTCAGTTTGTCTGCTATATGTGAAATATACGTGGAATCCTCCAGCAGTCATTTAGTTGCTATGACCAAATTCTGCTAGGTAGAGAGAGTGGTGTAGGGTCAGAAATACAGGAGCCCGCTGCAAAATGCTTAGTAGCGTTGTTCTGGAAACAACCCTTACCACCCACAACCATGGGCCTTATTACCCGGATTAGAGAGATCAGGACTCTGGAATATTCGGGCGCTCTCCAGCAGAATACGGTGGTCAGATTTATGGAATGCTGGAAAAATTGGGACTTATAACAACACGACTTAGTCTAAAGGACGTAGAGAGACACATGTTTAGTGTTGTAAATTTTTATTGTTTCTCAATTTTCTGTCTTGCATATGTGCTTTGTATGTTATTTGAAAAAACAAAAATTCTAATAAAATATAAATCGGAAAAAAAAAGAAAAACAGGGGCATGGTTGGAGATCGTAACCTGGCCAGTATTGGTTGTTTTAAGAGAATGCAAATTCTGAGATGACAAGATATAGTCAAGACTATGATATGTATTGTGTACCAGGGAGTAGAATGAGTAATCTCTACCCATAGGGTTTTGCAGAAGTAGTATCAGTCTCCGGGTCCATTATTATGTTGAAGTCCCCCCTACTAGTAGGAGACCCTCCGCAAATTCAGGAATCTGAGAGAGTGCTTTGAGTAACCAATTAAATTGCTCAGCATTGGGGGCATAGACATTATAGTGAGTTGGCATTCTTGATGAATCCTTTAAGCATAAGAATACGGCCATCAGGGTCCATGCGTAGAAAACCTAATCTGAACGGGACATTCTTGTCAAAAGCTACTGATGCCTCCCTTGATGCTGAAGTATATGCGCAGTGGTACCACGCAGCATACTGGTATTTAGTAAGTGATAGGATATGTGTGTGTTTGAAATAGGTTTCTTGTAATGAAGAATGTCTGGAGGATCTTTTTTCAAAATATGTAAAAGGTGTTTTTGAAGAGTATTAATGCCCTTTACATTAAAGGGGTTGCTGGGTTCAGAGCTGAACCCGGACAAAACCTCATCTTCACTCACTTATCATGTCTGAGTGGAGCAGCGCAGGGCAAGGATTTGTTCTTTACTACCAGTGACGTACCAGACTTCACATGAGTATGCTAGGCAGAGACTTCTGCCTAGCAGGGATCCCAGTGACGTCACCGGCACAAATGGGTGGTCTGATGGCGCTGCACTAGGCTGTTTTAGAGCCTAGGGTAGCGCTACAGACACCCCATTTGTGCCGGTGATGTCACCGTGATCACTGCTGGGCGGAAGCCTCCGCCTTGAATAGTAAGGAAGTAAACAAAACAGACCTTCCCCTGCGTGATGCAGCGCAGTGCAAGGGAGAGCATCGGAGCAACAAATGCTATGATGCTCCACTCAGACATGCTAAATAATTTTAGAAGAGGTTATGTCCGGGTTAAGCTCTGAACTTGGACAACCTCTTTAAATGAAGTAAGTTGGAAATCAGCCATATTGTCCCGTTACTGTTGCCAGACAATGCAAATTATTAAGACATACCTGCGCATGTATAAAACAAGAACTACAGTAAACAACATAAACTAGCTGTTACAAGCCAATATAAGATAACGTACTGACTAGGGCCTACAAGGAGACCCCATGAGCAGAGGGAGTGCACTAAATATCTCTTTGTAACTCCCATATGTACTGTAGATAGAGAAATTAAAGAAACTGTTCGGTGGAGGAAGCATGATGATATGAAGTTGTTTCACAGCTAAAAGCCTTAGATACTTACAGTGCCTTGCGAAAGTATTCAGCCCCCTGGAACTTTTCAACCTTTTGCCACATTTCAGGCTTCAAACAAAAAGATATAGCATTTTTAATTTTTGGTGAAGAATCAACAACAAGTAGGTCACAATTGTGAAGTGGAATGAAATTTATTGGATCATTTAAACTTTTTTTGTAATAATAAAACTGAAAAGTGGGGCGTGCAAAGCTCGAGCTCTTTGAGGTTGGATGGAGAGCGTTTGTGAACAGCAGTTTTCAGCTCTTTCCACATATTCTCAATGGGATTCAGGTCTGGACTTTGACTTGGCCATTCTAAGACCTGGATACGTTTATTTTTGAACCATTCCATTGTAGATTTTGTTTTATGTTTGGGATCATTGTCTTGTTGGAAGATAAATCTCCGTCCTAGTCTCAGGTCTTTTGCAGACTCCAACAGGTTTTCATCCAGAATGGTCCTGTATTTGGCTCCATCCATCTTCCCATCAATTTTAACCATCTTTCCTGTCCCTGCTGATGAAAAGCAGGCCCAAACCATGATGCTGCCACCTCCATGTTTGACAGTGGAGATGATGTGTTCAGGGTGATGAGCTGTGTTGCTTTTATGCCAAACATATCGTTTTGCATTGTTTCCAAAAAGTTGGATTTTGGTTTCATCTGACCAGAGCCCCTTCTTCCACATGTTTGGTGTGTCTCCCAGGTGGCTTGTGGCAAACTGTAAACGAGACTTTTTATGGATATCTTTGAGAAATGGCTTTCTTCTTGCCACTCTTCCATAAAGGGCAGATTTGTGAAGTGTTCGACTGATTGTTGTCCTATGGACAGACTCTCCCACCTCCGCTGTAGATCTCTGCAGTTCATCCAGAGTGATCATGGGCCTCTTGGCTGCATCTCTGATCAGTCTTCTCCTTGTTTGAGATGAAAGTTTAGAGGAACGGCCGGGTCTTGGTAGATTTGCAGTGGTCTGATACTCCTTCCATTTCAATATGATCGGTTGCACAGTGCTCTTTGGGATGTTTATAGCTTGGGAAATCTTTTGGTATCCAAATCCGGCTTTAAACTTCTCCACAACAGTATCCCGGACCTGCCTGGTGTGTTCCTTGGTCTTCATGATGCAGAACCCTGAGACTATCACAGAGCAGGTGCATTTATACGGAGACTTGATTACACACAGGTGGATTCTATTTCTCTTCATCAGTCATTTAGGACAACATTGGATCATTCAGAGATCCTCAATGAACTTCTGGAGTGAGTTTTCTGAACTGAAAGTAAATGGGCCTAATAATTTTGCACGCCCAACTTTTCAGTTTTATTATTACAAAAAAGTTTAAATGATCCAATAAATTTCGTTCCACTTCACAATTGGGACCCACTTGTTGTTGATTCTTCACCAAAAATGTAAAATGTTATATCTTTTTGTTTGAAGCCTGAAATGTGGCAAAAGGTTGAAAAGTTCCAGGGGGCCGAATACTTTCGCAAGGCACTGTAATCAGGATCGATCGTGGTCTCAATGCTTGGCTATATGTGAGTACACTTGAGTGCTATGGACATGAAAAAGACGACATAGTGTTCCAGCAGGACAATGACCTGAAGCATACATCGAGATTGGAAAAGAAATGGTTCAGTGACAGTGAAGTAGAAGTATTGGATTGACCCCCACAGCCCCCAGACCCCAATTGAACACTTGTGGGTAGAATTGAAGAAAAAGCTGTATTCGTACCCAAGTGAGTCGGCCAGTATGCACCAACATTGGAAACTTGTAGAAGAGACCTGGGAAAAGATTTTATTTGAGACATGCTTGAATCAGATCGAGAGCATGCCCAGAAGGATTCAGTCAGTGTTGAGAGCCAAAGGTGGATTTATAAAATACTAACAAAATAAAAAAAAATAACATTTAAAATTTTTGGAGCAAAACAGTAATAATGCAGTTACATGACAAGAACCTACAGAACTTATGATATGCCAAATAGTTGCAAGCCCAATTTATGTATGAGATAGCCAAGAAGATTGTCTAACAAATGATGGTAGTCTCATATTAGAAGCTGTAGTGGATGGTGAGATATGAAGTCTGAAAGTCAAAAGTTCAAAACATTGTTACCCTTTTGCTCGTCAGTGTAAATAAACATTATTACAGGAGAGTATCAACATCCTGGATAACCCCTTTAAATGGGTTATCCGAATTCTGAACCCCTTCCCATGTGTCGGGCCCCTTACAGGTATTATACTCCCGGCACCGCCACTGCTGCTTCTCCCTGCACATGGTGTTGGGGGAGAGCAGCCAATGGCAGGCAGGGACTGGGTCGAGCCTCCCTAGCATTGCGGGTGAAGCTGGCTCGTCCCAGTCCCTGCCTGCCATTGGCTGCTCCCCCCCAAGATGTTTTCATCCGTGTGCAGGGAGAACCAGCGGCGGAGCGGGGACCAGGAGCAGCGCGGGGAGCGGGGTAACTATATTACCTGTAAGGGGCCCAGCACATGGGGAGAAGGTTTCAGAAATCGGATAACCCCTTTAACTCCTTCAGTAAAATACCATATTTCATACAGCCACCACTAGGGGGAGATCAGTGCAAATATTCTTACAGCTTCCATGGTAAATGGTAACGGTATAAATTCCTATGCCCTGAGCTCCCCCTAGAGGTGGCTGAAGGCAGTTTTATAAGACAAGCCACAGACAGAAATATGTGGGGGAGATTTTACCCCAGTTGTCTAGTGTAAATACAGGGGGGAGATTTATCAAAACTAGTGTAAAGGAAAACTGGATTAGTTGTCCACAGCAACCATATTCCACCTTTCATGTCCCAAAGAAGCATTCAAAGATGGAATCTGATTGGTTGCTATGGGTAACTAAGCCAGGTTTCCTTTACACAAGTTTTGATAAATCTCCCAAATTTTGTGTAGAAAAAGCGCAATATTTATGACATTAAATGAGTGAGGACAATGCTCACTTTTTTTTATTAATATGTATTCCACTTAATAGAAAAATCCAGTTTGTCATTAAGCTGGGGGCTGCGCTTTGCCTTGGAGTGGCCCTTACTAAATTTTGCTCTGGGGCCCGGATAACTAGGTCTGCTGCTTGTTGTTTGGTGACACAACCCCCAGCATGTTCTGGGAGTCAGTTGCCTGTCAGGACATGCTGGGAGTTGCAGTTCCGAGCACCAGGCCACAGTCACCATTACTGAGCCGCCATTAAGCCCCTCCCCTCTGTCAGTCCGGTCATGTGACTTGACAGCTCGGCTACTGGGAGGGATCACGAAAAGCCGAACGGCCGATTCACTTCCGGAAACAGCCGAGCTGAACTGAGCATCCCCAACCAAAATGGCGGCGGCTGTGCTGAGGATGGTTCGGTGAGGCAGTGAGGGACTCCGCTTGTCGCCGCCTCGGTCACATTTGGGGGAAATAAACTCCCTGCTATTCTTCTCCCTTCGCCCCCCTCTTCCTGCATCCTCCCGGTCAGACGGCCAGTCACAGCACGCTCCTCAGTCCTTCTCGTTCCCGGGCCTTGCAGCCAGAAGCGGCGCCGCATCCACCGGCTGACGGGGCCGCGGGCAGCGCTAGATCCATGCTCGGGACGCGGCTCCTTCATGAACGATGTGTGAAATCTGCGCAGACCTGGTGGAGGTGTTAAATGAGAGTAAGTGACGGCGGCGGGGAGGGGGAGGGACCGGGCTGGAAGCGGAGGCCTCTGCTCGTCATGGGAACGGACCGTCATTGGATGGAGAAGTCACCCAGGGCCTAGGAAGCCGCAGGCCTCGGGCTGCTGTCAGCTGTCATGGGGGCCTGCAGTGACCTGCCACCATGACAGCCCTGCTCTGAGGCACGGTCCCTGCTGTGAATGGCTGGCGCTTTACGGCCCTGGTGTAACCTTTGTGGTAGATGGACCATGCTATTAACCCCTTGGGGTCACTACAATTAGTGGCCACTGGAAATCTGTCAGGACCCCTTTGTTCAGCATGGAGTCCAAAGTCATCTCCCCCTCCATGTGCCAGGCCCACCTGCATACAATAGCATTGGGGTGGGGCAGTGACCCCTCCGCTGATCAGGGGCTCCGCTCTGGATTAAAGGGGCTTTCCACCTGTCGGATTTGTCAGGAGATGACAGCCATGTCCTCTTTGAAATGCATGGCCTGTTTGTGTGTACATGGGCAGTGTCCTGCTTACCGAGAGGTCACGTGTGTAAGCAAGGGTGGTGGGCGCCCAGTCCTGCTTACCACGGGAGCACGTGAGGGTCACAGAAGCCATCAGGTGCCTGCCGGCCTGTCCTCAGGGGGGTGGCACCCGCTAATCTGTGTAATCGGTCCTGTCTGTAGGTTTAGAAAAGGCTCTGGTTGAGTCGAAACTCGTCGTCTTTATGTATTCATTGTGAGAAGCAGCATTATAACTACTACAGTGAGTGGCGGTCTGTTCTCTTCATAGGTGGTAGGATTGTGCAGTGAGTACACTTTAGAGACCCTATGATGGGTATATTCACACGTCAGTAATGCCATAGATGTGTCTGTCCAGGGCTTTCCGAAATCTGTGAAAAAAACCCATCATTATCCATCACAGATCTGCTTCGTGTGAATATAACCGCACTGAACCTCCGACGCCGCGTCCCTTTAAAAAAAAGCAATGGACTTATCTCCAGAATGAATGAAAGATAGAGCAGGTCTCCATGGTGTCAGAAGGTTTAAGGGGGTTGTCCCCTCTTTTACAAGTGATGGCCTATGCCTAGGATATGGCAGGGGGGTCAACGCTGGTCAGCTGTCCTGCGGTGGTCCCTGTCCTTTGTGCAGTGGATGGAGCTGGTCCTGAACAGGGGCCGCAGTGCAGTAACCAGCTCTGCTCAGTGGTGGGCGCTGTCTACACCCCGCACCAGAGCTACTGGAGAACAGGGTGCGCGGTGTTAAAACCCAAGGTGATCAGATATTGGTGACCTATCCTAGTGAAAGCAGTGGACCTCCCCTCTAAGTGTACCGTGATGTCAGTGGTTTGTGTTCACCCAGTGCTCGAAGTATTGCATCTTTGGCATTTTCTCAATACATTTGCATTAGAGGACGCGCTCTCTGGGAACACTGAGCGTTGAATGCAGTTGGCGCCGGTTCTGTATGTAAATGTATCAGGATATTTCTAGAGTTGGAATATACGGAGCTAGTAATGATTCATTCTGCAGTAGCCTCCCTCCAGGTCGTGTGTCACCAAGACGGATGGGGTTCATACTGCTTCACAACTGGGTTGAAGCTGCTTGTGCTGCAGGTGACACGTCCTGGATGTTCCCTGTAGTGACCCTGTGTCCTGAACGTGGGATGTGGTTATGGATCTCAGTAAGATTAGTGACGGCCTCGGCAGTATTTCCAGCTTTATGGCGAATTCACTTTAAAATCCTAGTGAAGAACGTCTCTGTACAGCCTATAATAATAAATGGTTTAATGCACTTTTTATTTATTATACGCACTTATATAGCGCTGACCTATTCCGCAGGGCTATAGCATCTGTCCCTAATGGGGCTCACAATCTACGTTCCCCATCGGTATGTCTTTGGAGTGTGGGAAGAAACCGGAGTATCCCACACAAACACGGGGAGAACATGCATAGTCCATGCAGATGTTGTCCTTGGTTGGATTTGAACCTTGTGTCCCAGTGCTGCAAGGCACCAATGCTAACCGCCGCGCTGCCCGCTAACCACTGGGCCGCCGCGCTGCCCGCTAACCACTGGGCCGCCGCGCTGCCCGCTAACCACTGGGCCGCCGCGCTGCCCGCTAACCACTGGGCCGCCGCGCTGCCCGCTAACCACTGGGCCGCCGCGCTGCCCGCTAACCACTGGGCCGCCGCGCTGCCCGCTTAAATGTTTTTCTGCACAGACACACGTAGATGCCGTAAAAATAAACCCGTAACGTTCATCACGCTGATTTGGAGCTGAGCGTTCTCCATTGATATCAAAAGAGACCCCAAACAATTGCTTCCTTTATACAGATCTGGAAAACCATCCAATTTGGATATATTTGGATATATTTCGGCCTCGAGGGACCATAGAGGATTTTTTTGGCCGATCAGCTGTTTGAAGAGAAAGCGGCGCTCACACGAGCACTTCCTTCTCCTCTCTCCTCTCCATTGCAGCGGTGAGCAGTGTAATTTCAACTATGGCGTCTTCGTTCACGTCTGTGGGACGGCCCCCGTCAGTTCAAGTGAATAGGATAGGTTATCTATAGAAAAAAGTGGACAACCCCTTTAAGGCCTGTTTCACACTTGCCTCGTCGTTTTCCGGTATTGAGATTCGGCTGAGGATCTCAATACCGAAAAAAAAGTTTCCATTTTGTCCCCGTTCAGGATGTCTTCCATTCCTGCAGCATTGTGAAAAAAAAACCCGCATCTGGTACTGAAAACAATCAATGGTGATGGATCCGTTTTTTTAAGAGCTTAAGAAACCGGATCGGTCACTTATTGACTTTCAGTGTATATAGTGATCCGTTTTTTTCCTTTTTGATTTCACACAACTGCATCCTAATGGAACGGATCTGTTTAATTGCGGTATTGAGACCCTCTGCTGGATCTTAATACCGGAATTACAAACGCGAGTGTGAAAGTAGCCTAAGACCTTTTTACATGGGCCACCAGAACAAATCAATGGTCGATCCTGATAATTGACCCTTCATACAAGCAAAGGGTTAAGTGTCCTATGAACACATCTTTCACGTTGCACCAAAAATACTTGTTTGCTGGCAGCACTTCGCCCTTTGTAAATGGGGATTGACGAGCTGGCGACAAACTTTGAATGCGGACGATTGTACTGTTTGTTCGTCCCTGTGCAGCAGTGATCATTGCCCCATGTAAGGGTCCTTTGTATAATGCCCATTTCACACGAGCTGGAGACTCGCATGTCTCCCGCAACGCATCTACAGGGCTGGACTCCGCACTGACTGGGATCGCATAGCATTATATGCGATCCCAGTCAGTGCCGAGTCCAGCCCTGTAGATGCGTTGTGGGAGACATGCGAGTCTCCCGCTCCTGTGAAAGGGGCATAAAGGTGTGGAAGGTGTCTGCAATCACCTGCTGAACGAGCAAATGCTTGTTCATCAAATGATGGTGTTGTGTGGAAAATCTGCTGCGCTGGTTCAATGATTTTCAATGGGACAGGCGATTGCTGAATCCGTCTCTTCTCCCCACTCAGTGGAGGTGATTGCGCCATGTAAATGCAGCAGTCACCTCCGCAGATGACCTGGCGGTGATCGGGAGCGTCTGCTTTTTTCCTGATCTTCTGTCAGAAAATCCCTCCTAGCAAAAGGACCCCAAGTGGGCAGTGATGGGGTGAAGAACGTTCATTCCCAATTACTGCTGGCTCTTAAGGTGCAGTTACACCAACAGATTATCTGACCAATTTCTGTCCAATCAGACCGATAGTTGGTGCGTATAACGAAAGATCTGTGTGTGTAAACGGCCATCTGACCAATGATTGGGCAGATAATCTGTTTGTGGAAATGTTGTAACAATGCCTTGTCCTCAAAACAGACAAGAATAAGACATGTTCTATCTTTTTTGCGGGACTACGGAACGGATATACGGATGCGGACAGCACACGATGTGCTGTCCACATTTTTTGAGGACCCATTCAGTCTGCATCCTATCCACAAAAACAACTAAAACAAAATATGTTTGTATGAGGCTTGCATGAGGCTTATTCCCTAGTGGTCTTAGTGCGGTGACGTTAGGGGGTCTTGTGGCTGACAGACTATTTATATGTTTCCCTTTATGTTTATTTGCTGTTTTGTGTTTGGAGGATTAAAGGGAGTCTTTCACCTGTTTTTCACTTATATAACTAACAGCAGTGCCCCACAGACACATCCCAGACATACCTGTGTGCACTGTGTGTCTGTATTCCATGTCCAGGAAAAGCACTTTTATTCTGCTGGAAAACAGCTCCCAAGTGCCCAGCTCTGCTGCTGCAAGTGCCCAAAGCAAATCAGACTGAAGAGGGGAGGGCTGCTTTAGCTGCTTATATCTTGGGATTGGTAGCAGATAGAAAAATGGTTCTGACCTTCTTTGAAAGCTGGCATTCCAAGCTTACAAATGATACCAGCATTATATCCAGTATATTGGAAGATATAGCTGTTAGAAATCGAGTCGGGAGAGAAAGCTGTTTTTAGTTTCACTTTCAGCTGGGCACTTGGGAGCTGTTTTCCTGCAGAATAAGGCTCCATTCACACGTCATGTTTTTCTTTCCTGATTCGATCCTGATCTGGATCCATTCATTTCAATGGGTCTTGAAAAAATTAGGATTGAATCAGGAAAGAAAAACAGGACGTGTGAATGGAGCCTTAGGCCCCATTCACACGTCCGTATTTTGCATCCGCATCCTCTCCCGCATTTGCGGACAATTATGCGGATAGGATGTGGATCCATTAATTTCAATGGGGCCGCAAAAGATGCGGACGGCACAAAGTGTGCCGTCCGCATCCGCACTTCCGTTCCGCGGCTCCTGAAAAAAATAGAACATGATCTATTCTTGTCCGAATACACGGACAAGAAAAGGCATGTCTATTATGTGTGTTCCGCAAAATACGGACGTGTGAATGGGGCCTTAAAGTGCTTTTCCTGGACATGTAATACAGACACACAGTGCACATAGGTATGTCTGGGATGTGACATGTAATACACACACAGTGCACACGGGTATGTCTGGGATGTGACATGTAATACACACACACAGTGCACACAGGTATGTCTGGTATGTGACATGTAATACAGACACACAGTGCACACAGGTATGTCTGGGAGGTGACATGTAATACAGACACACAGTGCACACAGGTATGTCTGGGATGTGACATGTAATACAGACACACAGTGCACACAGGTATGTCTGGGATGTGACATGTAATACAGACAGTGCACACAGGTATGTCTGGGATGTGACATGTAATACAGACACAGTGCACACAGGTATGTCTGGGATGTGACATGTAATACAGACACACAGTGCACACAGGTATGTCTGGGATGTGACATGTAATACAGACACACAGTGCACACAGGTATGTCTGGGATGTGACATGTAATACAGACACACAGTGCACACAGGTATGTCTGGGATGTGACATGTAATACAGACACACAGTGCACACAGGTATGTCTGGGATGTGACATGTAATACAGACACACAGTGCACACAGGTGATGCACTGTTCACAGGGGCGGATTGGCCATAGACCTTACAGGGAAATTTCCCGGTGGGCCGATGCCCAGGGGGCCTCCTGGGTCCTCCTCACAGCCAACCAGTGGAAGTTTTTGGGGATGTATTTTGGGCTGCTGGCAGTATTTTGTGATGGACTGTGGTATTTGGTTCTGTTGGGGTGGTATAATGTGCCGCCATATGGTATCGCTGGCCCTGCCTTCCATCAATTTGGACCCAACTACACAGCGGGGCCACTTTTAGTATTTTTTCCAGGGCCCGCGCGGAAAAAACTGAACGCAATCGCAGACAAAACTGACTGAACTTGCTTGCAAAATGGTGCGAGTTTCTCTGAACGCATCCAGACCTAATCTGTCGCGCTCGTGTGAAAGGGGCCTAACTAAGGATGCAATGTGTTTTTCACTGAAGCCGCATTCACTTCTATGGGGCCAGGGGTGCGTGAAATATGTAGCGTATAGAACATACTGCGTTTTTCATGCAATGCAGAACTGATGTGTGAAAAAAACGCTCATGTACACAACCTATTGAAATGAATGTGTCAGGATTCGGTACGGGTGCTATGTGTTCACTTCACGCATTGCACCCGCGTGGAAAACTACATCAAGCATCCATTAAAAATGGCATAATGGTAATTTTTTTAACTGACTATTTTTCCTCTGATGTCTTATTGAGAAACGGAAGTTAAAAATGATCCCCTTCAATAGTATGAGGGCTGATGGTCTGTGATAATGGACAAAATCTCTTTTGACATCTGTTGTTCACTGGCCGTCAATAAGGCCGAGTTCACACCAGTTATTTGGTCAGTTATCTTCATCAGTTATCTGTGAGCCAAAACCAGTAGTGAAGCCTACACAGAGATCAGGTGTAATGTAAAGATCCGCACCTGTTCTGTGTGTTTGACCTGCACCTAGTTTTGACTCACAATTACTGATGGAAATAACCGACCAAATAGCCGGTGTGAACTCAGCCTTATTTTGCCAACAGCTTTGTAAACTCTATGAAGTCACAGAGCAGTTTGGATCATTTTTTTTTTATTTTTTATTTTTTTTATGGCTAGCCAAAGCTGGGAGTAGATCCAAAGGCCAGACACAGACGAGTTCAGTGCGAGAAACTCGCATCGTGTGTCAGTGTGAGGTCCCGTTCTGACCTCTGCTCTTCACATGATCATACAGCATTATAATGATTTATAATGCTGTGTGTCCCTGCCAGATCTGCAATCTACTGAATTACACGGACATAATGCTGTCAGTTCAGTAGATTCCAGGTCTCACAGGGACACACAGCTCGTCTGTGTCTGGTTTAAAAATAACCTGGTTTTCAGCTGATCCAAGATATCAGCAGGTGTTGGGAACAAGAAGATGGCCAGCAGCTAGAAGTTACTGCTGGCACCATGTTTTTCAGTGTTTTCTACCAGACCTTATGTTAGATTATTGCTTTCCAGTTACAGTAAAAGTCTCTTTAGATTTAAGACTGACCCCTCTCCCCTTGTACTCCCCTTCTGGAGTGGCGGCTCTGGTTTAATCCTAGGGCCACAGGTCAGGTTATATGCTGGGAGCAGGTCTGTTTTCTGGAATAGTCTATATCGGTGGTGGTGGACCTGTGGCACGGGTGCCAGAGGCGGCACTCAGAGCCCTCTCTGTGGGCACCCGCACCTGGAAAAAGTCTATGGTGTACCAATATGTGGCACTTTACCCGCCATTCATCAGCCCAGGGCGCACTATGAACAGCACAGGCAGCGCACTGAATGTAGGCACCACTGCTCTGTATAATCGCTAGACTGCTCCATTAGAGATTAATATGTCAGTCTAAAGTTCCAATTTGTTGTAAAAAAAAATAAAATAAAAATTAAAATGTGCACGCCCCTTAATAAATTTGCGGCATCTAGGATTGCCCTAAAGACCAAATGAAATTTATGCTTGATATGAGCAGGTATAGATTTGCGCTAACATCCAGAAATAAGCGTGAAACCTGGTTCGCACATCCTCATGATCTAATATCTGCTTCTCAGCATAGGGGCTCGTGCACACGATCGGCAAAACACGGATCCAGAAAAAAAAAAAAAAAAACAGATGACATCTGTGTGACGTTAGTATTGCATTGTTTTTTTTTTGTTTTTTTTTTTTTGCGGATCCGTTGGATCAAAGCCTGTCCTTGTCTGTTCTGTTTTTTTTGCGGAATGGACATACAGAAACGGAATGCACACAGAGTTTTTTTTTCCTTTTTTTTTTTTTTTTTTTTTTGTGGACCCATTGAAATTAATGGTGCCACATACGGAAACGGAGGAAAAATGTTTGTGTGCATGAGCCCTAATTAACATCGCTTCTCAGCTCTGTAAATAGTATACAGCCCCCATGTTGCATGCTATACATGAGGCATCGGTATACATTTTGATCAAAAAGCATAGGCCCACTCACCGCGACAAGGTTGCCTCCTCAAGTGGGAACCTACTCTAAATTTGCACCGCACCAGCAGGCGACGGGACCCCACCCTGGCTCTGGGACCCACCAACCCAGATTGCGCCATTTTTTTTGTCTTTAACAATAATTCTCTCGGAAAGTTGCTGTCCTTGCCTCAATTTTCCTCCTTAGGCTACTTTCACAATAGCGGCAGCGGTGTCCGGCAGGCTGTTTCGGCAGGTGTTTTAGTCCGGCCACCTCTCGGCATGTTTACCTGTTACCCTTTCTGAAAATAAAAAATGGGGAGTTTATTCAACATTTTATTCGAAGAAATGAAAATTTTCATTTTCACAGCCAAGTGTTTCTAAATTGTATGAAACGCCTGTGGGGTCAAAATGGTCAGTACATCCTTTAATAAATTCCTTGAGGGGTGTAGTTGCCAAAATGGGGTCACTTTTTGGGCGGTTTCGACTGTAGGTGTACTTAGTGTGTGATGTAGTATCCATTCCAGCAAAGTCTGCCCTACAAAAACCATATGGGCTCCTTCCTTTCTCCGCCCTGCCGTGTGCAGTTTATGACCACGTGTTTGTTAACTACAGAATCAGGGTTTTGTGGTCCACAATAAATACGGATGACGTCCGCGTGCATTCCGGATTTTGTGTAACGGAATAGAACAGTACTATCCTTGTCTGTAATGCAGACAATAATAGGACATATTCTATTTTTTTTTCTATTTTTTTGGCGAAACGGAAATACAGAATTGGAATGCATACGGAGTAACTTCCGTTTTTATTTTTTTATTTTTTATTTTTGTGCACCCTTTAAAATGAATTGTTCCACATACGATCCGCAAAAAAAACTGGAACTGACAAGAAATACATTTGTGTGCATGAACCCTAATACATATTGAGGTTTGTTTTGCCGCTAACCCTTGCGGCTTTACAGGAAAAAAATTATTAAAATGTAAAACCTGCAAAAAAATACATTTAGAAATTTTGCCTCCATTTTCCTTTAATTCTTGTGACACATGTAAAGGGTTAACAAAGTTTGTAAAATCGGTTTTGAATAACTTGAGGGTTGTGGTTTATAAAATGGGGTAATTTATAGGTGGTTTCCCCTGTGTAAGCCCACAAACTGACTTCCTAACTGATTGGTCCTTTAAAGTGGAGTTTGGAAAGTTTCTTAAAAATTTTAAAAATTGCTTCTAAAATTCTAATCTTTCTAACGTCCTAAAAAAAGAAAATGACAACATTTACAAAATTATGGAAACATGAAGTAGACAGATGGTGAATGTTAATGAATAAGTATTTTATGAGGTATCGCTATCTGTCTTAAAGGGGTATTCTCATCTTGGACAATGGGGGCATATCGCTAGGATATGCCCCCATTGTCTTATAGGTGCGGGTCCTGCCGCTGGGACCCGCACCTATATCGAGAACGGGGCCCCCGAAATGAAGAAGTGCGCACCGCGCAAGCGCGGCCCGCTCTCCATTCGCTTCTATGGCTGGCTCGGCTATCTCCATCGGCTCCATAGAAATGAATGGGAGCGCACTGCGCATGCACGGCCACCGCTCCCATTCATTTCTATGGAGCCGACGGAGATAGCCGAGCCAGCGCTCGGCTATTTGCGGAGGCCCCATAGAAGTGAATGGAGAGCGGGCCGCGCTTGCGCGGTGCGCACTTCTTCACTTCGGGGGCCCCGTTCTCGATATAGGTGCGGGTCCCAGCGGCATCCTAGCGATATGCCCCCATTGTCCAAGATGAGAATACCCCTTTAAAAGCACAGAAATTCAAATGTAGGCAATAGTGAATTTTTCAAAAGTCTCTATAAATTTAGCATTTTTTAAAAAAATAATACGGTGAATTTCTGGGAGTCTGTTCCTCCGCCGGAGCAGACTGCCGGAATTAAAGCGCAGATGTGAACCTGAGTCTGAAGTCTTCCAGAAAGTAATGATTCATATGTATTAGGCCTCTTTCACACTAGCGGTAGCACGGATCCGGCGGGTGAAGGGTGCCGCCGGGTCCGTGCTGCCACAGGTACACGTGTGGGGCCAGAACCGCGCTCTGGCCCCACACATGTAAGACACTGTGTTGAGGAGGAGGGTGGGGGTTAAACTTACCTTTCCCTGCAGCTCCCGACTTGTCCCAGCGACGAGGAGGAAGACGGCGCGCACAGTGTTAAGTTTCACCACAGCGCCACCTGCTGGAGGGAACTGACAGGAAGGTAAAGGGACGGATCCGTCATGAACTCCATTGAACGTCAATGGAGGACGGATCCGTTACCTATTGTGTCACACCGAACGGATCCGTCCCCGTTGACTTGCATTGGGGGTCATTCCGGATCCGTCTTGGTGCAGATGCCCAGCATGTTGCGGTTTGCTCTCTGGTCTGGAGACTGAAGAGAACTGAACAGAATGCTTTCAGGAGCCTCCATTCTCTTCAGTTCAGTTTTGTCCCCATTGACAATGAATGGGGACAAAACTGAAGCGTTTTATTCCAGTATTGAGCCCCTATGACGGAACTCAATACCGGAATATATCAACGCTAGTGTGAAAGTAGCCTTAATAAAAGGATCCTTATCAGGCATGTGAGTGCGGCATGCTGGGGAAATGTTTACTCTCAGTGACCAAGGTTAACCTTGGAGAGAATGAACAGTCAGCACTGATGATAATGAAGCCCAACCAAGACTTCCAAAGTTAATGTTTAAATACAAACTCTAATTTTACATTTCCTGGAGGTTTTGCACCAGTTTGCAGCGTAGATAGAGGGATAAAGTAAACATAACCCGTCCAGACGTAAAAGACACGTAGGTCATCCAGTCATGAGCAGTAATACCAGATACAGTCCATGGACAGGTGTGATGCTGTTTTTGGAAGAAAGCAGCCATGTGTCTCTGTTCAGTGCCTTTAACACTGGTCAAAAGGGAAGACAGCACTACTCCTGGTCCCTATTCGGTCAGTCCACGAGGTGGCGGTGCTCGCGGTGTCAGGCCCTAGCCTTTTGGGACCCAGAACATCATAAAAACTGAAAGAAAACCGTATCACTCTACGCCTTCAGTGTAGTTTCAGAGTTTATTCACCAATCGTGCGACGTTTTGACTCCTATGAGTCTTTATCAAGCATTATGCTTCATAAACACTGGTAGGAGTCGAAACGTCGCACGATTGGTGTATAAACTCTGAAACTACACTGAAGGCGTAGAGTGATACGGTTTTCCTTCAGTTTTTAACACTATGGTGATACTGCAACAATTCCTTGTGGAGGGGAAAGGATTTGTGGCCTTCTGCTTTAGGCTACATTCACCCTGTCCGTATTTGTGCACATCCTGGAAAACGGTCAGTTTTTTGCGGATCCGATTTTTCTGCAAAAAACGGAAAGGATGTATCAGTATGTCAGAAAAAAAAGATTTTCAGTATCTTTTTTTTTTTTTCTACCCTTCTGGAACGGAATCCGCAAATGCGGATGCCTTTCCGCATGCCATCCACATTTTTGCGGATCCGTAGACTTTCATTGGGCTACGGACCGCAAAATCGGAGGAAAGGTAGGACAGGAGGATTTATGTTTGCGTATCCGCCAAACGGAACGGAGAAACGGATGCAGACAACATACGGTGCAATGTCCGCATTTTTTCGGGACCCATTGAAATAAATGGATCCGCATACTATCCGCAAAAAACGTCCGAAATTGCGGAACGGACACGGATAGGATGCAGATGAAAAATCAGGACGTTTGAATGGGGCTTTACATACAGTACAGACGTGATGTTACAACAGCCTAACGTCCATCGATGAATATAATTCTCAGCGTCCGTTACTATTTGGGGGTCAGGTCTTGGTGATTGGTCACATACTCTGCTGTACAGAACAAGCCTGGATGGTATTCCCTTCTCACCTCTGAATGCGAATCGACTTCAGATGTTTCATCCGAAGTCAATTTACTCATCCCTAGACAGTGTATAGGGAAACGCCTTCAAGTGGTCTAATTATTAAAGGCGTTGTCTCATCCCAGACAGTGGGGGCATATCGCTGGAACCCTCACCTGTATCGGGCATGGAGCCCCGCAAATAGGTGGCTGGAGGACTCTGACCACCACCAAGTGCACGCCCATTCACTTCTATGGGCCTGACGGAAATAGCTTGGCTATTTTTGGCGGCCCCATAGAAAATGAATGGAGGGTGGCTGCGCATGCGCAGTGTGCTCTCCACCACTTTCGGGCCTCCGTTCTCAATATAGGCGCAGGTCCTACCAGTATGCCCCCATTGTCTGTGATGAGACAACCCCCTTTAATTTATTCATAGTAATCTAGTATAACTAACAGTGGAATGGCACTGGTAGATTTTTAAAGGGGTTGCCACGGCATTGCTCGAAGCTGCTGGGATGCTGTTAAAACAATGAAAATACCCCCCTGTGATCGTCTGGGTGCAGCAGTGATGTCCTGTATACTGCTGGAGCCAATCACTGGTCTCAGCAGTGTATGATACAACATGACTAAGGCCAGTGATTGGCTGCAGCAGAATACAGGACATCACTGCTCCAGCCTGTGGAAGAGGACAGATTGGCAACACTGGATTGCAGGCGGCTGCTGAAGGTGTTTTTCTGTTTTCACATTGTTGCAGACGGTGTTCACATCAACGATATATTTTTCCGTTGTTCTGCCAGGTTCTAGCCGCAGAACAATGAAAACGACGGAACTGCTAGATTTTGCACATATTTGACTCGGACAGTCTTTTTAAGGAATTCTCCTCCATAATTATGTCAAGTGGACTGGAATGGGGGGGGAGGGGCTGTATCTATGTTTATATACCATACTAAATTAGTAATAGATATGATTTATCAGTCGGTGGGGCCTGTGAAGAAATATGCGACACACCTGAAAAACGGCAAGCATGAGCATGATATTCATCAGTTACATTGGGCCGATCCAGTCAGAACCAGAACTGCAGTGTTCTTGCCACGTTATAGACACCACCCCTATCGAGTCCTTTCAGTTCTTCATGGAAGCGCACCCACGGTGGCAGCTGCAGACACCCTCATAAATCAGTAGGGACTAGTTGTACAGAGGGAATCGGTCCCTGGTCTCCTGCCATATAATGCATGCCGCCTAGAAGATAATGGTGGGTTCACCCAGCCCGATTATTTCCTACAAATGCTCTTTCTGGATAATTGGCTTGTGTAAATGTGCATTTTTATGAATGCCCTGCTATTCTTGGTTATACAATGTCTGTGGCGGCCAAAATCACTCTAACCCCATCCCTTTGGGACACGTACACAGAAATGTATTTTATGTGGATTTTCCGCACAAACTTATTTGAAAATCTCATTGCATTTCCACAACAAATCTGTGGCAAAATCTGCAGTTACTGCACGTGGATATCGTTGATGATTCTGCACTGAAAAACCGCATGCTGCAGATTTCATAATTCGCACTGCAGGTCAATTTACACATGGAAAATTTATGGGAATAATGAAAACTGACAAAATACGACATGTTCTATTTTTTGACGGCTGTAAGAATATTACCATAGACTGCAATGGTTCTGAAAATGGCTGTGGGACGGCTGGTTTTACGTATGTTTCTCTCCACACGTCCCACTGGGGATGGGATTAAAAAAAAAATCCTTGCTAACTCCTTTAAGTTAATTTTTCACTTGTGTGGCAGAAATATATGAATGGCGACTCTGTACAGTGCTGTGGTATGTGTCGGCTCTGTACACGTGTGAAATAAATGTCCAGTTGCTCCAGTGTTTAGTCTAGGCTAGTTTTTATATTTCACCGCCATACAATATAACTTTTATGTTTCTTTTTCTCATTGCAGTATCAGACTCTGACGGCAGTGATGAGCTACAGCTCAGAAAAGAACATGCTCTCAAGATATTCGCTTACATTAATTCCTGGACACAAAGGTAAGCCGTGGGCAAGTGCCGCTCTTCCAGAGACTGCGGATATGGGGGGGAATTTATCATTAGGAAAATATTTGAAGTCAGTTTTGCTTCAGTCTGTGTTGGAGTACTTTCTGCCACATTTATCAAACGTCACAGGTTGTTTGATAAATGTGGCTTGTCCTTAAACCTAACACTTCTGTCTAGAGAAGCTACTCCACTTTTCCTACTCCACCCTCCTCCTGGAGTGAGATTGCGACTATTTTGCGACTTTTTTTAAAAAGTCGCAATGATAAATCTGGAGTGAAACTCATTAACATAGCTAACCACACCCTCTTTTCCACCCATATTACAAACTGGAGTGAGTGGTGTACACATGCAAAAAGTCGCAAAAAAATGCGCAAAAAAGTCGCAAAAGCCCTATCGTGCGACTTTTTGAAGACAGAATTCTGGAGTGAAGGTGTGATAAATCAGGGCCATGGAGTGCAGATACCAGTTCTGTTTTTCTAAATGTCTTTAAAGGGGTTATCCAAGACCTATAATGTCCCCCCATATGCCCCTTACTCCCCCGACACCCGTGTCGCTTCTGATGCTGGCATGGCCGCTGCTGCATCTCCCTGTTGCGCAGATGAAAACATCTGGTGACGGGGAGGGGCAGCCAATAGCAAATGGCAAGCCTTGACGGGAACGAGCCTGCCTAGCATTGCGGGTGACGCTAGGGAGGCCCGTTCCCATCACGGTCTGCTATTGGCTGCCCCTCCTCTGGATAGATCATCAGTATCTGATCGGTAGCGGTCCGACACCCAGGACCCCCGCCGATCAGCTGTTTGAGTAGGCAGCGGCGCTGCAGGAGCGCCGCGGCCTTCTCTGTTTACCGCAGGCCCAGTGACGTCACGACTAGTATCACTGGTCTGGGCGGGGCTAAGGTCCATTCAAGTGAACAGAACTTAGCCCCGCCCAGGCCAGTGATACTAGTCGTGACGTCACTGGCCTGCGGTAAACACAGAGAAGGCCGCGGCACTCCTAGAGCGCCGCTGCCTTCTCAAACAGCTGATCGTCAGGGGTCCCGATTGTCTGACCGCCACCGATCAGATGCTGATGATCTATCCAGAGGATAGAGCTTATTCATTTTATGGATTTTATGCTTTCAAATGGTCAGAGCTGCATGGTGTCCATGTGTGGTGTGAATTGCACAAGGTCAAAACAACTGAATGTGGACAAGAGCCTTTTCTTTATGAAGTGATTAAAAAGGGTGAAAAGAATTTTTTTTTTTTTTAAATGTGTCAGAGGGCAGTGGGCCATATGAAAGAATGAAAAACTAAAACGCCCAATATTTAACCACTGCAGTACTGTGCCTCCAGTCCTCTCCGCGGAGATCCACACTGGACCTACACTGTGCATGTGCCGTTTCTGTGACCACTGCAGCCAATCATCGGCCTCAGTGGTCATATGAACAGTGAACAGCATGTGAACACCACATGCCCAGTAAGGTCTGGAGCTTCGTCGCACTAGTGGCAGGACATTTTAAAGGCGGGTGCAGGTTTATTCTTCATTTTACACAGCCTCTTGCTCTTGGCACTTTTTAAAACATCTTTAAGCTTTGTTTTAAAAAATAAAAACCCTGTTATAAAGTAGTGTGAACTATAATGACATGATGATTTCTGAATGCATGCTCATATTTTTTATTTTATTTTTTTGGCTTTTCATTTTCAGACAGTGTCTGTGCTGCTTTAAGGAGTATAAGCATTTGGAGATCTTCAACCAAGTGGTATGTGCCCTTATTAACTTGGTGATTAGCCAAGTCCAAGCCCTGCGGGACCAGCTTTTGAAAATTTGCACTACTAGCCCCGATAGAAACTGGCAGGATGAGAGTAACCCATCCGAGGAGCTGCTGAATGTGGAGAAGGAGCCTCAGGAGGAGGAGGAGGGGGAGGAGGGGCCGTCAGAACCATGTAAAGCCCCCGAGAAGCAGTTAGAAGCCGCAAGGACTTGTAACCTGACAGAAGAGGAATCCTTGAAAAGCACTGACCCGTTTAGTTTATGGAGTACTGACGAAAAAGAAAAACTTTTATTATGTGTGGCAAAAATCTTTCAGATCCAGTTTCCCCTCTATACAGCTTACAAGCATAACACCCACCCCACAATAGAGGTACGTTTCATGATTACTGTTTTATGTGAATACTGCTGTTCAGCAGAGAAAAACTTAAAGGGGTTGTCCATCTTTTACCCCAGTTTTAAATTTAGTCAGGATAGCACCATATATATAAAGAAAAAAAAAACAGTCACTTGCTGTTCGTTACAGGGTCTTGTGTGCCTTGTCCCAAAGTGGTACATCACTGCTTTGTCCCATCCTCCTTGTGGACATGTCACCACCGAGGCCAGTGACTGGCTACAGCTGCGCACATGACTCTGAAACACTGAAAGGTGCCGTATGGGGCCTTCGGTGCTGGAACCGGATGAGTGTTTTTTTTTTTTTTTTCTTTATGTACAGTGCCGTCCTGTCCAAATTAATAATTGGGGTTGAAGAAAACCCTGGGAAACTTCTTTAAAGAGCGTCTAAGGGTTCGACCACATGGTGTGGTTGTGTCATGGTCGCAACGTTGCTGCTCAGTGCAGACTGACTAAACAGTGTTTACTTGAACAGCCTGCCGGATCCGTGCTACCGCAAGTGCACGTGTGCGTTAACCCCTGGTGAGAGGCGGCCGGAACGAAAATACAACATTACAGTGAATGGGGCCGGAGCGCGCACTTGCGGTAGCATGGATCCGGCGGGCTGTTCACCCACCGGAACAGCCTGCCGGAGCCCCGCCCCGCAAGTGTGGAAGTAGTCTTAATGGGATTATCTGAGACTATATAGCCCCTCCCCCCTATGTGCCAGGCCCCTCACTGTGATTATACTTACCCCGGTCGCCAGTCCTTGTCCCCGTACTGCCGCTGCTTCTCTCTATCTTATCTGTTTTTCACTGTCCGACTGCCCCCATACTCTTTAATTGGTCCGTTTTTAATGTATGTTTTTTTCAGAAAGGCATCAGTGAAAAAAGTGCTTTAAAAATGGACAGTTTATCCATATACAGCAGACGTCTTTTTCACTGTTGTGTTTATGTAGCCTTATACTGCCACTGAGTTGTAAAGCATAGTGGTAGGAACCCTTTAAAGGGGTTGTACCATCATGGACAATGGGGGCATATTGCTAGGATATGCCCCCCATTGTCTGATAGGTGCGGGTCCCAACTCTGGGACCTGCAGCTATAACAAGAACGGAGCGCCCTCCATTCATTCCAATGGGGCCGCCGAAAATAGCTGGCTCAGCTGGAGCAGGGGCCGCGCGTTGTACTCTCATTCACTTCTATGGGAGCAGTGGGGAGCAGTGCTTGGTGGTGGACAGACCCCGGGAAATCCGGGGTCCTCCAGCCACAGCTCTCCCCGCTCCGTTCTCCATATCCTAGCGATATGCCCCCATTGTCTATGATGGGAATAGCACTTTACGACCTCTGTTAATGTATGCTTTCAGCTTGTTCTATATTGTTGCCTCAGCTTTTGGGAAATCATGGTTAGGACATTAAAGGGGTTATCCAACCCCTAAAATTCCAGAGGAGCAAGTTAAATACAATCAGTGTGAGGGGCCTGGGCAGTAGGGGAGGAATTTTAGGGGTTGGATAACTCCATTACATATCATGTCATAGTAGAGGATGTGGCACTTGAGAAGTAGAAAATGTTTGTAAAGCTGGATGACGATCTCCCTAGTAGATATAATGATGACGGTACGATGTGTTATCTGGCAGATATAAGGAACTGCTCAGTAACATTTTGTGTCAATGTGAGAGAAGAGGAGAATTCCTTATACGAGCAGAGATTGGGAAACTGCTGCTTCTTTTGGCAGGTGGTTAAAGGGGTTCTCTGGGAATTAAGAAAATGAAAATACACAAATATTACTTTATTATAAATATATTCCCAAATACTTTTAATTATTTATAATGGTTCCTTTTGTCTGGGGAGTAATCATTAGGTGAAATAAAATGGCTGCCGTCCTATTAGTACACACAAAACCTGTCCTAATCACACAGGAGGACAAGTTACTTCACAACACTGCGAGAAAGAGCTGCTTCATCCTCCTCTCTGCTCTGCTTTTCAGGGATTATGATCCTGACTACAGTTTAATATAATATGATATTTAGCTGAATCTTTGTGGGAATGGAGTTCATCAGGAGACATGACGGACAGGACAGACTGTGGTAATGGAGACTGCACACAAGTGCTGCTGCTTATTAGCCACATCTGCTCATGAACTCCATTCCTACAGAGGTTCAGCTAAAGATCTTATCAGCTGTAGTCAGGACGATAATCCCTGACAAGCAGAGAGGAGGCTGAGGCAGCTCTTTACTTCAGTGTTGTGATGTAACTTGTCCTCCTGTGTGATTAGGACAGGTTCTGTGTGTACTAATAGGACGGCGGCCATTTTGTTTCGTCTAATGACTGCTCCCCAGACAAAATGAGCCATTATAATAATAATAATAATAATATATAGTGTAAGGTATTTGGGAATATATTTATAATTAAGTAATATTTAACTATTTTTATTTTGTTAATTCCCGGAGAACCCCTTTAAAGGGTTTCTGTCACCAGAAATAACCCTATTAAACCAAGTGTCATTTGCAATGAGCAAATGACACTTGATGCCAGTAATGTTACTATTATACTTCTCAGTAACGGCGTTTTTGCTAAAAATAGCGATTTTATAATATGCTAATGACCTCCCCTAGGTGCAGTAGGCGTGAACCTGCACCTAGGAGAGGCCATAATAACGCCTCTTACCACGCCCCCGGTCGCGCTGATTGACAGGGCCGGGCAGCCAGCTCTTTCGGCTCCCGGCCCTGTACGAGCCCGAAATCCCGCGCCTGCGCAGTAATGAAGCCGGGACCCGGGCGGGCGCCGGCTCTCAATGCGCGCTGATCCCGCGCCTGCGCATTGCGATCAGCGCGCATTGAGAGCCGGCGCCCGCCCGGGTCCGGCTTCATTACTGCGCAGGCGCGGGATTTCGGGTTCGTACAGGGCCGGGAGCCGAAAGAGCTGGCTGCCCGGCCCTGTCAATCAGCGCGACCGGGGGCGTGGTAAGAGGCGTTATTATGGCCTCTCCTAGGTGCAGGTTCACGCCTACTGCACCTAGGGGAGGTCATTAGCATATTATAAAATCGCTATTTTTAGCAAAACGCCGTTACTGAGAAGTATAATAGTAACATTACTGGCATCAAGTGTCATTTGCTCATTGCAAATGACACTTGGTTTAATAGGGTTATTTCTGGTGACAGAAACCCTTTAAGGATATCTTCATAATGCGTATAAGCTAATATTGCTTTGGGACACATTTCAATGTACTTGTAGTAAGGAGGCGTTATAATCTGATTAAAACGCGTTGTATGGAGTAAGTGATAACCTGACTATGTGTAGAGATACTGCTGTACTCCAGGGGTTGTTCAGCCCCTCTCTCCAGCCCGATATACTACTGCATGCTGAGGCAACTGTCTGCCGGCCAGCAAGTATCGTGCTTGTGTCTTATTATTTAGGAAAGCACTTGTACACGATGCCTGCCGGCTGTCGGGTAGGTGCAGATATTCTGGCTTCTGGTTTCCATAACTCCCGTAATATGGAACAAGCCGCATACATGTGACCACATCGTCCGTCATTAGATGGATGTGTGACCGGTGGCCAGCTCAGCGAGTGGGGCAGGAAACCCCAGGCTTAAAGGGATTCTGTCACCACGATTTTGTCTATTAAGTTATTTATACTACTGGATTCAGCTGATCATAAGGATCTCCAAAACGTTATTGTTATAGGGCATAGATGAAGATCTAATGTTAAAAAAACCTTTTTTATCAACTGTCAATCTCTTACTTAAGGAGCCCAAGGGGATGTGCCCAGCGATGTTGGAGCCCGGCCACACCGATTCCGTTGGAGCCCAGGACCGCCCACCTCATTAATACACATCAAGTGGTCTGCGCCCGTGCGGTCTGCGGGCATCAGCCTCACAGGATGTACTGCGCCTGCGCGGGATTACAGCCGTGCCGGAGCTTCACTGCTTGAAGCAGTGAAGTGAATATTAATGAGGTGGGCGGTCCTGGGCTCCAACGGAATCGGCGTGGCCGGGCTCCAACATCGCTGGGCACATCCCCTTGGCTCCTTAAGTAAGAGATTGACAGTTGATAAAAAAGGTTTTTTTAATATCAGATCTTCATCTGGGCCCTATAACAATAACGTTTTGGAGATCCTTATGATCAGCTGAATCCAGTAGTATAAATAACTTAATAGTCAAAATCGTGGTGACAGAATCCCTTTAAAGGGGTTGTCCGGGTTCAGAGCTGGGTTCATTGGTTGCTGAAACACCGTGGGCTTCATGCACTCAGCAGGACGGCAGGCCAGGTTTTCACGGACCGTGGTCCACGGATGTGTGCATGAGGCCTAATATACAGTATATGCCGTAAATGTCTTCATCCACTGGGCTGATAAATTGGTTTGTTGGTTCATCAGCTTGAATTCCAGCTCTCTCCAGAATTTTTGTACCGGAATCTGCTGCTGTTGTTAAAAGGGTTGTCCTGCTGTTAATATCTACTGCACTGCTGAAATCTATAGAGCTTCATGGATTACCACTATTATGATGTCAGATTATATCAAAGTATTTTTTATTTATCGCATTATTTGAGCGTTATCTAAGTTCACAAAATAGACAAGAGAAAGAAATGAAATTCATAATAATTGTTAATATATAAATACAGACTTTTTTATTTATTTTTTTTATTACTCCTACCCAACCAGTACCCTAGAATAAATGGCGTAAAATGGGTGGAGAGCATTAATCTGTTATTTAGTAGCATGTTTTCCAGGAACGCCAATATGTATTATAATTTTTCTTTCTCTGCATTTGGTAACCTGCTCACAAGCCCTACCCAGGCTGTAATTAAGAGGGCAGGGGGGCAGCGACTGCCAAAGCAATGAGTCATCAGGGCATCAAGAATCCCTTAATATATTTTTTTTATGTTGGAGGACCTGACAATGTCAGTACTGATTAGATGGTTCCAGACTGAGCAAGGACATGGCCGAATGGTAACGCCCTTCTGGGCCTTTATTATTTATTTTAAAGCGCCATTAATTCCAAGGCTTTACATCTAAAAGCGAGTATACATACATAATATGGAACAAAACAAATACAATAGGCATCACCTTATATACCCTTAGGATACCGGAGGTTTTTTTTGTTTTTGCATTTTCATTTTTCTTCCCTATTTTCCTTGAGCCATAACTTTTTAATATTTCAGTTCACATAGCTGTATGAGGGCTTATTTTTACAGGACAAGTTGTACTTTCTAAAGCCACCGTTAATTATGGCATACCATTTAGTGGGAAGCGGTAAACAGATTCCAAATGGGGTTGAATTGGAACAAAATGCAATTTTTGGGAAAACTGACCCATACCCTTCATTCTCTGGGTCAGTATGATTACAATGATACCCCATATGTATATGTAAAATAGTGTAAAAATTTAAACTTTGAAAAAAAATTATTTTTTTTACATCACCATCTTCTGACCCCCTTAACTTTTATATAGTTATATCTACTGAGCTGTGTGGGGGCTCATTTTTTGCGGGACAATCTTTAGTATTTATTGATACCATTTTGGAGTGTGTGTGACTTTTTGATCACATTTTATTACATTTTTGGATAAGAGAAGCAATGAAAAAAATTTGCCATATCGGAAAAATATTTTTATGTTTTAGTAGTATTGGCATTTTCGGTCGCGATAATACCCATGATGTTTATATTTTTTGTTGTTTAGCTATTTATTTTTTTATTATACGGAAAGGGTAGTGAGTTAAACTTTTAATATTTTTTAGTTTTTTTATATATTAACTTTTTTAAATTTTTTTTGTAATTATTTTGAATCTCATATATGAGCCTACAAAAGCTACTACTTAATTTTTAATTTTGAACAGTTGTGTATTTTTAAACTGGACTTATTATTGAGAATTGCTCAGTTCTTATGTTGGACAATTACCGGCATCCCCATCGGCCGCAGGGGATGCTGGTAGGATTCGGTTTTTGCGCGTCTAGATGCCATGAGCTCACTTGATCACGGCATCTAAAGCCTTTAATTACAGCGATCAGCATAGCTGCCATGTTTTCCTATCGCTGGTAGAAAATGGTTAACAGACTGGTACACAGGGGATGAGGACCCTGCCTATAAGGGCTCACAGACTGTTGACCATTCATAAACTTCTGGTAGTAATAACAGAGGAATGGCACAACATAGTCATAAGAATAGAGGCTCCAGAATTGTTGTTACACATGGGGGATGCAAGTAGTTTTTAAAATAGACATGTCAGGTGATGTGAAAGGTCTTCTTTAATAAGCAGGACCAATTACCCCCCACATCACAATCTAATGCACGGATTCATTATTCATGTATTATTGATAGTACTTAGTATAATACCAGCGCACTGTGTGAGATGTGTGATAAGAAATACAGTAAGCTGAGAAAAACACATTTTTTGGCAAACGGTCTAAAATGAAAATAATTAAAAAAAGTTATTCCCCCTCCCCTCCCCCCCCCTTTTTCCAGTGCTGTTCTCTGTGCTGGCGGTCCAGTTCTTCTTGCCCCTGCTTGTTTACAGACTACAGCAATGGCATATTAGTGAAATTGTTATATTACCGTATCGCTGTTTCTTAAAGGGTTTGTCCGAGTTATTTTTTTTGTCCTTTGTATGTTTCTAACTAGTCAAATACAACAGCTTTTCCGTACACTTTCTGCTTCTAAAGCTGCTGGTTTCTTAGATTTAACTCAGGGTCACATGACCTGTGATGTCAGCTTATCTCTCTGTTGTGTGATGTTTCGGGCACAAGCCTCAGAGATCAGATAACAGCCTGTACATGAGATGTCACTGGCCACGCCCCCTGCTCTGCTGCTGCTGCTATCTGCTCTCTCCCTGGATTCCTTCAGATAAAACATTAACCCCTTCAGCCAGAACACACTGAAGGCTTTACAACAGCAGCTGCAGATGTAAAGAGACACAGGATCTGCCCTCCTCACCCTACAGACACAGAGCTGACACTGGAGCTAATCTGAAGGAGATGCAAAGTACAAGTACAGGTAGGGGGAAGATCCTGTGTGCATCAGCAGTGTCATTGTACAGCTGGGACTTGTAGTCCTACACATACAACATGCTGCTGTATATCCCAGCAGGCAGACATGTCACTCAGCACTTGTATTTACTCCCTTTACAGGGAGGGGGGAGGGGCAGAGATTGTTATTACTGCATGTAAACAAAGGCCAGAAGAGAACCAGGGAAATTAGGAAATATAGATTTTTTTTTTTTTGCCTAAAACTTGCTTAACTTAGTTATATATTGCTGCCCATCAGATTTAAAGTACTATATTTTTTTTCATAACTCGGACAACCCCTTTAATACTGCGGTATATTGTACATACTGGTATATTGCCCATCCCTACTCACGCCTGGGCTAAAAAAGTGGGCAGGCGCGTCTCATTCATCATTTTCTGTGCCAGTTTTAGGCATAGAAAATGGTCCAGATTTAAGCTGGCTTACATTTAGACTGGCGGTGGATACACTGAAGTTATGTAGTTATGTAACTTCTTCAGATTCAGCGTCAGCTAAAAGGCTTATTAAAGAGGACCTTTCACCTCTCCTGACATGCCTGGTTTAATAGCCTCATGCATTCCCCATGTAATAATAATTCTGGAGAATCTATTCTTATGTCTCTATGTTGTGCCATTCCTTTATTATTCCTACTAGAAGTTATGAATGAATTGCTAGCAGTCTGCAGTAAGGGTACAGAGGGGAGGTAACAAGTTGGGGGTGTTTCCCTGTCTACAACGGCGATCTTAATAAAGAAACAACGCTGCTGTTTGAGTTCCTGTATTCTCTATGTGTCACGAAAACCGTAGACTGCCATAAGGGTACATGCACACGCCAGTGCAGATTTTGCTGCGTTTCTGCGCCAAATGCGTGCTGAAATCCGGGCAGAAAATTTGAACAAACAATTGACATTCTACAGATTTCAAAGTCCTCATCACAGATCAGGTTTCGCACTGTGTGGATGACTGCTTTTTCTGTACATACTACGCGCTGTGTGCATGCGGTCTAAATCTGCCAGTGTCTGCTGGAGCTATGATCATGGTGACTAATCAGCGCAATTCAATGTTCACATTTCATATGCTTTGTTCTTTCAGGATATCTCCGCTCAAGAAAGCAATCTCCTAGGGGCCTTCTGTGATATGAATGTAAGTGTAAAATATTTCTTCCTTCATAGCATTATTATTTTTATTTTTGGTGATCTGTGGGGAGGGTCAATCAGCTGTTTGATATGTTGAGTCTTGCGGCCTTGTCACCTCAAACCAAGCACAGCGCCCTGCGTTGTATAGTGGCTGTGCTTGGTATTGCGCTGAACTGACATAGGCCATGATAGGCTATGTGACTGATGAACATCACTGGCCTAGGAAAAGGCCGCAGCGCTCACCGGAGTTTTATGGCCTCTCCCAACAGCTGATTGGTGGGGGTGCCAGGATTCGGACCCCCATGATCTGATATTAGTGACCGATCCTGAGGATAGACCATCAGTATTAAAATACTAACAGCTCCTTTAAGTTAGTATAGAGTTTGAGGTTATCTCAACAAGACAACCCATGTCCATGAGTTCCACTGCTCTGGACTCCCTTTTAATATGCCCCTGGTGGTGATGATGACTGCAGTGCTCCAGGCTTGGCAGACACTGCTGGGAATGTAATACTTGGCATACTGGAGATTTCCCAGTTGATTGTCGGGTTTGCTGCCTTTCAAACAGGTTGTGCAGGCATGCTGTCTGCTTTATGAGATGTGGAGACATGCCACTATGTGCTATGACAATTGTTTGATGACCCGTGGGTATGGTGCATGAGTCCTGTTGCCGGGTATGAGATGGTCACAGCTGCGGACCCTGCGTGCAGTGGCGTCTCTCGAATGGCACGACCTTTTAACGGATTGGTGTGCATTACCATTCCGTATAGTTGTATTTTTAAAGGGCACAGTCAGCAGATTTGTACCTATGACACTGGCTGACCGGTTACATGTGCACTTGGCAGCTGAAGACATCTGTGTTGGTCCCATGTTCATATGTGGCCGCATTGCTGAGAAAAATGATGCTTTAATATATGCAGATGAGCCTCTAGGAGCAACGGGGGCGTTACCATTACACCTAGAGGCTCGTCTCTCTGCACCTCCTGATCTCTGCCAAGTGCACATACAACAGGTCAGCCAGTTTTATAGGTACAAATTAATGCACTGTATAATAATATTGCAAAACTTTGACTTTTTTAAATTGTGGAATGGAACTGACAGCAATTCCACCATTGTTCTTTGGTTATACTTTATGCCATTCACCATGCAGTATGAATCACTGGTCAGTACAATTTTGTCAATACCAAATTTGTATGTATTTTGATATGTTTTACGGAAAAAAAATGTTTTGTCACCATACTTTGAGATCTATAAATGTTTCCTTGTGCGGTGCTATGCGAGGGCTTGTTTTTTACTAGGTGAGCTAAAGTTTTATTGGTAGAATTTTTGGGTAAATGAGTTTCTGATCAGTTTTGATTCCATCTTTTTTGGGGAGACACTGTAGACCGTTAAGGGGTCTTGTCCATAAAATGGCTGCTGATGGAAGGGTCATGTGACCAGGTAAATCACCTCCATGTGATGTCTTCTCCATTCTAGGGTTGTCACGATACCAACATTTTGATTTGGTTTCGATACCATAAAGTATTGCAATACTCAATACCGCGAGAAAAAATAAAAAAGCCATGTGCAATCCGCATTTTACTAAACCTCCAGCCCATACTAGAACAGTGCTATCCTATTTTTGGGGGGGACAAGGTGACAAAAAATGTCGCATTGCGCAGTTTTTATTAATTTTTTTCTGTTACGGCGTTCACCGCATAGGAGATGTTTTTTTTTTTTTTTATATATTTTAATAGTTTCGACTTTTCGGATGTGGCGATACCTAATATGTTTATTTATTGTTTATATATTTTATATGTAAAATTGGGAAAGGGGGATTTAGACTTAATTTTGGAGGTTTTTTTTTTACTTTTTATTTAGTATTAGCCTCCTTGGGGGCTAGAACCCTTGTCCTATTCATCCTAGTAGAGCTCTATTACGGTGCATAGGACTTCACACTCTCCCTGCTGTCCTGTGCTTTGTGCACACAGCAGCAGGGAGCTTACCATGGATGGCTTCAGTAGCGTCCTGGCTGCCATGGTAATAGATCAGAGCCCTGCAATTACACTGCTGGGACTTTGATCGGAAGCTACCACTGCACCACCAATGAAGGGGGGGGACCCTGTGGCCACTGCCACCAATGACTTTAATACTGGGGGTTTGAGGGGAGGGCGCACTACTCCACCAATGTTTTTATTACTGGGGAGGAGGGAGGGCGCACTGCAACACCAATGAAGATAACTGACCTTTTAATACAAGTACAGGAGGCGGGGGTTATATCCTCCTCTGCCACCCGCTGCCTGTACTTGTATTAAATGATAGTTACCTTCATTGGTGGCCACAGCCCCTCCTCTTCCTCCTCCTCTCGTTGGCAGCAGCAGCAGCACAGGAGGGAGGGAGGAAGAGACTCCTTCTCCACTGTGCTGCATGTTCTCTGATACTAGGCTGCGCAATAGGGCAGCCTAGTATCGGTAAAAAGCAAATCCCGGGATGGTATCGATCAGAGTACAAAAGCATCCATAATTCGATACCTGGTGCAACACTACTCTATTCAGATACACTGTGCCTGCCATCTGCACGTGCACTGTTGGGAGTTTAGTGCAGGAGCAGTGTGTTAGAATGGAGGAGACTGAGTGGTGTGTGTGGTCACATGACCCTCCATCAGCCGCCATTTTATGGACAGGGCCTCTGCGCAGACAAAAGTCTTGGCCAAAAAAGGGTTAAAAAAAACCTTAGCTCATGGATAAATGTCTTAAGGGGACTAATCAATGATTGAAGTAACATTAAAAAAATCAGATATCATACAGTGCATAAGTCTTTCTAACAAAGCTAGAACCAGACCTGTATCTCGCGTGTCCTTTCTGCTGTAGCTCTCTCCCTATCACAGCTTAAGGGGGTGTGTCCTTTCTGATGCTGTTCTCTTCCTGTAACTTGCGGCTTCTAATAGAAGATTTTGGCTGGTGGCGGTTGAAGGATGGAACTGAGCATGTATGACCTGCTTATTAGGTGGACATGCACATTACTATATAGACTGAATACCAGTCGTACTATTATAATGAAGTAAAGAGAATATCTCACAACTGGAGCATTTTCGTCACAGAATATGAATGACAAAAGTAGCTAGTTTTTCACAGTGAATTATATATTTTATTTCATGTTGCCACAATCCCTTTTACACATAGCAGTGTTCTGAGTGTGGAGAGGTCGGTAAGCTGCTGCCTGATCCATTTTTAACCAACATTGGCCAGATGTCACCTGAACATCGAATACACGTTAGTCGGCCAGTGCTGCCATTATTGGCTAGTTTACACAACCTTTGTTGGCCACCTGTAGTCCTATATCGTGTTGTCTTCTCCATCCCTGCTGCTTAAGTAGTTGTGTGACCATCTAAATTACAAAAAGAAGCACTCGGAATGGTGTCAAAAGATGAAAAAGTGATACTCACCAATTCCTCTTGTTCTGATGCCTCCAAGCTCCCTGCCAGTCCCTGGCTATGGCGGTCCCCTGATTGTCTGTGTCCGTGTATGGTTAACTCTTTGTTTCCTGCTTTTCTTTCAGGATGTAGAAGTCCCTCTGCACCTCCTCCGTTACGTTTGTCTGTTCTGTGGGAAGAATGGACTTTCTCTTATGAAGGATTGCTTTGAATATGGATCTCCGGATACGCTCCCCTTTTTAATCTCTCACGCGTTCATCACTGTCGTGTCCAATGTAAGTTAACGGTCTTGTTAGGATTTTATCTTGGCATTCAGTGGTACCGGCCAATAAGCATAATATGTCAGTAATAGAGATGCCACTTGGGACAGAGACACAGTAGTCTGGAGGGGACTCATTGACCTATATGGGAGTGATTTCTAGGCGTGCTGAGCTGTGTAGAAGTCATTGTGAAGAGAGGGACCACCTATTGTAAGTTGTGGATTTTTGTGTTGTATGCAACGGTGATATCTATCAATTGCAATCCTGCATGTGATGATAATGAGATGACTGCTGAAAAGTGATCTATGTAGAACAAAAAGTTTTGACATATTAGGCTTAGGCACCAGTGTGAAAATTGCTTTTTTTTTTAACGTAGAGAGTGACATAGAAAATAAATAAAAAATCCTAAAGATTAAAAAAAAAGTGATTTAAATTGGTTGTTTCCTGATGACACATTTCCTTAGAGGATTTCCTGATGTATTTCTCTGAAAGAAGCTTGTGATGTGTTATACTTTATATGCATACAGTAGCGTAGATTGCAGTAGTAAAAAGCAAAACAAAAAAACCCCAAAGTACTGTACAGTAATACTTTTTTTTTTTTTTTTTTTTTATAGGGTAGGCCCAGCCAACAGTGCTATGTAATAACAAAATTCTGACGCACTAAAAACACTTTTTGCACCTCATTAGACACTAGCAAAATGGACTGGACTTTGTAAATTCTTTAAATACGAGAGGTTTATTAAAGGCATTATCCGTATCACCATGCAGTGAATAGGCCATTTCAAATGAAGTTTTTATGTAGATTACATTTTCCTCTCTGGTAGCGCCATCTACTCTTTTATCTTTCTGTCCACCTTCTCCTGCATTCAGAGGTGGACTGACATGCTCAGTAGCTTCCCCACCCCCCTACCTCCTCTCAGTGCTGGAGTAGTGATCTCATTGACAAGCAGGCGAGCCCGTCCAGACACCTTTCATCCATCCCACCTTCTAAATTAATAGACATATATAGCTGTAACCCTAGATGGAAATTGTGGGGCCGTTACATATCATTTGTATCTCCAGTCGGGGGCCATATTTGAGGGACTGTTTTCTATGCAGGGGAGGAAGGGGTTAACAAAAGCTAATTGCAATGTGTCCTGGGTGATGTAGGTGCTTGATGAGTTCCTACCCACCCACTGAAAGGGAAGCAAGTCCTCCAAATGGCTAGCAAACTGTTTAAGATTAATGGGATAGCCCCTTTAATGGTAAGCCAGGCTTGTGCTGGCATAAGGAGGAAACATTATCTAACTTCTAGTAAGGTGTGCCAATCTACAGCGTGCGCCACTGTGATTGAATTTGGCACATCTATTCACTGGCATGTCCAAGTTTATACTCTCTAAATAATAGACAGTATTAGTGAGGATGCCCCAATTTTCTCTTTGCCGCTCATGCTTAATTGGCAGGATGATTATCAACAGGCCGCGTGTTGGCAGTCACTTGCAGTTAGTTTGTCTGCCAGGACATAAGAAGAAGTTCTAGCACACGTTCCTTCCCAGGAAGACCTGAAATTTACTTCTGCCCATTTGTAGACCTTGCTTGAGCAGGCAGCGATGAGAAACTCTGAATACAATACAGGTGGAGGGCAACGCTGGTGCCGGCCTCCTTATATTCTGTATACATTGTCAGTATGCTTGAAAGGAGGGGGGGTGGTACTTGAAAATAAACCTCTAAAACTTTTATTAGTTATATAACCTAGTTTTATGTATATGTATTTATGGTCTGTGAGCACTTAAAGAAGAACTCCCGACAATAATTTTATTCCATGTCCTGCTAGAAATGTACATGATGTAATCTGTAGTGAATGTCATTTTCTTACCAGTGTCTGAATTTTTGACTTGTATCATCCTGAAGTTTCTTATCTGTGTCATGTGACCAGCAATTAGACCCACCAACTCACACAGAGACTTATGTGTGGACAGGAAGTCTAATTCTCTATGTATTCCTATGAGACTGAAAGTGAGGCTCCTATAGGAATGAATAGAGCAGTTACTGGCTTTCTCTGTCCTGGGTCAGTTGGAGGTCAGGGAGTTGGTCACATGACCCAGCTACAATAAGAAGAGAGGTTTTTACTCACAGAAACAGTCACTGATAAGAAAATGACATTCACTACAGATTATATCATGTACCTTTCTAACAGGTCAGAGAATAAAAATTTGCGGGAGTTCTTCTTTAAGCACTTTTCCAATATTTTTATTAATATTTCTTGTGCTTTTTCCTTACAGATCAGAATATGGCTTCACATCCCAGCTGTTATGCAGCACATTATACCGTTCAGGACCTATGTTATAAGGTGATTGATTACAAATACTGGGGTTATGAATATACTGACAATTCACCTTAAAGAAGCACCCCAGCAGTTTTGTTCTTTTCTCTCTCTAGTGCAGGATAGGATATTATTAAAGAATAATGTAGAGGATCTTGTGTATGTTTTTATTTTTTAAAGGGGTTCTGTAAAACTGGTGATCTATCCTCTGGATAGATCATCAGCATCTGATCGGCGGCGGTCCGACACCCGTGACCCCCGCCGATCAGCTGTTTGAGAAGGCAGCAGCGCTTCTCTGTGTTTTCCTCAGGCCCAGTGACGTCACGACTAGTATCACTGGCCTGGGCGGGGCTAAGCTCTGTTCACTTGAATGGAGCTTAGCTCCGCCCAGGCCAGTGATACTAGTCGTGACGTCACTGGGCCTGCGGTAAACACAGAGAAGGACGCGGCGCTCCTGCAGCGCTGCTGCCTTCTCAAACAGCTGATCGGCGGTGGTCCCGGGTGTCGATCAGATTAATTTTTTTGTGCCATTTATGGGTTGTCTGCCATCCTGATTCTTTCTTCACCTCTGATATGGCTCCCCCTAATGCAGCCTTCATATCCCATTATGGATCTAGCTTTGCAGAGGTGGTGGGTACTGCACTGCACTTGGTTTGCTCTGACTTCTTTCTAAAGGTGGCCATACACATTAGTTGATGAAAATGGACGAATTCAGCCAAAACGAATGTACGTCAGTTGAAATTTAACAACAAACGCTCCTTTTAGGCGACCGATGACAGACCACTATCTTCTGAAAAGAAGTAGACTGTGTTTAATTAGTGCGATAGTCAGATGAAAGATCATTCTTTGAAAGAACGTTCTGAGAAAGCTCTTTCGTCCATCGCCTGCTTTCATTGAACTCGTATGGGCAACTTGAACAACTGTAATGGCCAATGTGGACTAAAATATTTATGGCTGTATCTTCCAAAGGAACGTTCACCAGATGTTTGTTCAACCGTCAACCAACTTCTATCTAATGTGTGTGGCCACCTTAAGAGCAGCAGGTGACAGAATAGTGACATAGACTTGCTAACTGACATTGCAGAGTCTGTGTATACCTACGTAATGCAGCTACACACAGTGTCTTACATGTCAAAGTTTTCTCCCAGTCAGCTCTTACAAGTAGGTGGCAGGGGACAGCAGTGTGAACCTCTGTCTCATAGGAATACACTGGACGTTCTGTACACATGGATAGTATGGACAGGCAGCAGAGTTTTATCTCTGAACTTGACTTGAGATATTCTTTTCATTACTTTTCCGTCAGGTATTTGTGTAAACTGTCTGACCAGGAACTACGGCAAAGTGCAGCTCGCAACATGGCGGACCTAATGTGGAGCACTGTGAAGGAGCCCCTGGACACTGCGTTGTGCTTTGACAAAGAGAGCCTTGACTTGGCGTTCAAGTATTTTATGTCACCTACACTAACAATGAGGCTTGCTGGGCTGAGTCAGATAACTGTGAGTGCTCAGATCTTCTTGGAAACCGTGGTCATTTATTGGAATTATCGCTGCTTAGCAGTTTTTCATGAATTAACATCTAGTTTTTCCAAACAATCTTTTTCAAATTTTTAGGCAAGAATGTGTTGTTTTTCAATAAAAGTATTCACCGCTCTTTTCTGGTCAAGTCTTTTTTAGGGTGTAATATTGGTTGAATTTAAAGGGATTGTCCAGCTGTCACTTCTGCATGTTCTTTGATTCACTGAAGTTTTTGTGCCTGGTTGGTTGACTTTGCCTGTTTACTTTTCTGTTACATAGAATCAGCTCCATACATTTAATGACGTCTGCAATAACGAGTCCCTGGTTTCTGACACAGAGACGTAAGTGTATTAGTTTGTGAATTATTTCGTTTTTATTTTCTACATACCAACACCTAATGCTGCCTGCAGATTGCACTGAATTTTCAGGCTTACATGTTACAGAGCAGGAAGCGCTGAGCAGAGTGACATATACTGTATTTTTTGCTTTATAAGACACAGCTCATGATAAGACAAACCTAGGGTTTAGAGGAGGAAAATCAGACCGCAGAACAGACCCCCAATCTTCCTCAGACTTCAGATGGGACCCCATGTCAGACCTCAGAACAGACCCCGAAATCTTCATCAGACTTCAGATGGGACCCCATGTCAGACCTCAGAACAGACCCCGAAATCTTCATCAGACTTCAGATGGGACCCCATGTCAGACCTCAGAACAGACCCCCAATCTTCCTCAGACTTCAGATGGGACCCCATGTCAGACCTCAGAACAGACCACGAAATCTTCATAAGACTTCAGATGGGACCCCATGTCAGACCTCAGAACAGACCCCCAATCTTCATCAGACTTCAGATGGGACCCCATGTCAGACCTCAGAACAGACCCCCAATCTTCATCAGACTTCAGATGATGACTATATCTTCTTGTATAAAGATATAGATTTAAAATTATATAGAAGTGTGTTTTCACATTTTGTCACTTCAATTTTTTTTTACTTCACTAAATTGTAGTCATACACAGTGATTGTAACTGTACCTTAAATGGGGTTCTCCGGGAATTAAGAAAATGAAAATACTTAAATATTACTTCATTATAAATATATTCTCAAATACCTTTCATTAGTTGTAATGGCTTGTTTTGTCTGGGGATCAATCATTAGGAGAAACAAAATGGCCACCATCCTATTAGTACACACAGAACCTGTCCTAATCACACAGGAGGACAAGTTACTTCACAACACTGAGGTAAAGACCTGCCTCATCCTCCTCTCTGCTTGTCAGGGATTATGATTCTGAATACAGCTGATAAGATCTTTAGCTGAATTTCTGTAGGAATGGAGTTCATGAGCAGATGTGGCGAATAAGCAGCAGCTCTTGTATGCAGTCTCCATTACCACAGTCTGTCCTGTCCGTCCTCTCTGTACTTCATGTCTCTTCATGAACTCAATTCCTACAGAAATTCAGCTAAATATCATATTGAACAGTATTCAGGTTTACAATCCCTGACAAGCAGAGCAGAGAGGAGGGTGAGGAAGTTCTTTACCTCAGTGATGTGAAGTAACTTGTCCTCCTGTGTGATTAGGACAGGTTTTGTGTGTACTAATAGGACGGCGGCCATTTTGTTTCTCCTAATGATTGTTCCCCAGACAAAACGAGCCATAATAACTAATGAAAGGTATATAGGAATATATTTATAATAAAGTAATATTTACGTATTTTCTTGGAGAACCCCTTTAAAGTCATAACCTACAATTGGCAAGTATTTTTTTCACTTTAGCTGCAGCCGTACAGTCTATAGTGCATTGTAGCATGGCCACATGTTCGATTACTTTACACTGTGTCTTTATTCACATCGCATTTTAGCTCTCTGCTGAGCTTCAGCTGAAAATGATATTCTAACATATCCCTCAGTGGATCCATTCTCTTCAGTAAAGCAAATTTAATCCAATAGATTAAACTTTGGACCCTGACCTTTTTTTGTATGCATTTCCCCCCAGGACACTATAGTGTATACTAAAAAAAAAAAAAAAAAAAAAAGGAAGTGGATGAAAAGCAGGGGAGACAGGAGCTCCATTTACCTTATTGAAGTGAATGGATCCTTTGAGAGAGAGATTTTGAATACTGTTTTCGGGTATTCGGATGTATATTCCCCCCCCCCCCCCAGTCTTGGTAGACAGCTGAAATGTGATGTAGACTGCCTATTATGTTTTTTCTCTAAATCATATAATGTGTTGACAGAAAACCTGCCGAGGCATATGTCTTCTTAGTGTGTACTGCTAGAACAGGGTGCAGCAGGCTATGAAGCTGGATCCTGTCATTTTTGGCATATGGCAAAAAAACGTGACGTGAAACCTATTCTTGGAACGTGTTGTTTCAGGTCTATAGCCAAGGAGCTTGCAGATTGGCTCATCAGCAATAATGTGGTAGAACATATATTTGGACCAAATCTACACATTGAGGTTGGTGTTGGGACATGCTTTGTATTCCTTTCTCTTAATAGTTTTGTATATTTGTGCTGTTTTTTATATAGTTTTGGATTCTTTAAGAGGTTGTCTCCTCAGGATAGGTCATCAATATCAGATCAGCAGGGGTGTGACTCCCGGTACCCCGCCCATCGGCTGGTTGAAGAGAAGGCCTCTCTTCACTGTTTATCTGCTCGCAGTTGACATCATGGCTGTGAGCAGGTGTAATTACAGCTCCTCCATCCCATTCACTTCTATGTTCATGTGACAAGAAAGGAGCCGTCCCGTAAAGTGAATGTGATGGAGGAGCTGTAATTACACCTTCTTACAGCTGCGATGTCGACAGAGAGCAAGTCAGTGAAGAGAGGCCTTCTCTTCAAACAGCCGATCGTTGGGGTGCCGGGAGTTGCCTGATCTGATATTGATGACCTATCCTGAGGATAGGTCATCAATATAAATAGAGGACAGCCCCTTTAAACATAGCATAAATAGCACCTTGAGATAATTCATCATTTTGACTTATATGCCAGTTTTATCTGCCTGATTGTCCTGTTTAATTCCCATACTGGAAACTGTACAAATGATGGAAATTATATTCCCAAATAATACTGCAAAGTTCTTCTAGGCCATATGATTTCTTAGAAATCATATTGAACATGTGTTTCTGCATTTTCCAGATCATCAAGCAGTGCCAAGTTATTCTAAATTTTTTAGCCGCAGAGGGTCGTTTGAGCACACAGCATATAGACTGTATATGGGCAGCAGCACAGGTAAGTGACCGAAGACAGGTGTACTTATGTATTGACTATGTGGGTGACATATCAGTCTGTATATGATGATTTTTGCAACACTTCTGTCTTCTTTTGCAGTTAAAACATTGTAGTCGTTATATCCATGATTTATTTCCTTCGTTAATCAAAAACTTGGATCCTGTGCCTCTAAGACATCTTCTGAATCTTGTATCTGGCCTTCACCCGAGTGCACATACAGAGCAGGTAATTGGAGTTGCCCCAACACTATTAAAATACCTGGTGATAAACTGTCCATGTCCATTCAGTAACCGACTCATTGGGGTGTTTAGGCAGACGTACTCTCCTTCCCAGTATTTGTAAGCCAAAATCATCAGTGGATGCAAAGAAGAGGAGTGTAAATGTTTCCATCAGGCTGGTTTCAGATGAGCACAAGGACTTGCAGTTGTGATACTCGGTCCTTGTGATGAGCGCATTTCCCGGACTTACCCCATCGGACATGAACTCACAGCATCATTTGAGTTCAGTTGGGATGGCACTGGCAGCATCTTAGATCGCTATGCAGTGAGTTCAGGTCAGCCAGGGAATGTGTCCGTCACATGGACCAGGTGTAAAGGACTGTATACACTTATCTGACTCCGGCCTGGTATTTCCTTTTTTGTAAGTTCCAGTCCTTGTTTTGTCTTAAAAAATACTGACCACATCTGCAATGAGTGAAAGGCTTTAGAGTGATATCTGCAATGTGGATATACTGTGAATATGTGATGCGGATTCTTTTTTCTTTAAATCCCCACCCAGATATTGAGAGAAAACGAGCATACTGTGAATTTTGTGTGCTTGTTATGTGGCAGAAATGCTGCACATTTTCTCGGTGGATTTCATTCCTTCATGTATAGGGTGATATCTGTGGTGAATCGCCATCTGCATGTCCAAAAATGCAGTGGGAAGAACTCAAAAATAAAACTTAATTTTTAGTGGTGCATTAAAATATCACTATGTCTAAAAGGTGCACACCAAAGGGATTTATAAAATACATAGATTATTCGCTCATGAGGATATATACCTCCCACCAGTTCCAGGCAGGTAAACCACAATGGTATCGCACATCCCGCAGCTCAGCAAGAAAAGTTAGAATATGTCCTATACTTGTCCATACGCACCGACAAGTATAGGCATTTTCAATGGGGCCGCCCGGCGTGTGTTCCGACCGCTGCGGAACACACGCCGGACGGCCCCCGTACTTTTGCGGGTCCGCAGTAATGCGGACCTGCAAAAATACGGCCGTCTGAACCACCTTAGGCTGAAGTGGGGCTGGAGAAGTTTTCCCTTGTAGGCCCTGTCAAGGCTATTATACCCTAGATAACCCCCTAAAGTGGAAACCTCACCCTGACAAGAGCGGACCCGTTCAGAACCTGTCCCTATTAACCTGTCCCTAGCCTTTACCGAGCTTACTAGAAAAAGCTTCCCCAGTTCCACTTCAGCTAACAGTGTGGGATGCCCTGTGAGCAGCTGTGACACTGACTGCCTACCATTGGGCTCAGTGCCAGATTAGCATCTTGACAAGGACCCAGGGTACGACATTTTCATTTCACTGGTCAGACTGTTGTTTTATATCTGTACAGGGTGAGTTAAAATCTCAGGACACCCTTTTATTTTGATTTCTGCAAAATTTGCCTTTGGTCCAATATGGAGCTTTCAAGATGGCGACCATGTTCTGGACATAGCCTAAAACGTAGGGCCCCTTACCCATTACCTGCTGGGGTATTCAGATATTTGATTTTCCATTTTGTTTCTGAAATAAAAAGGTGTCCTGACTTTTGACTTTTAACTGTTCATGTTGATTCACCCTGTTGAGTGCCTAAGATTTAAAGGGGTTGTCACACTTCAGCAGATGGCATTTATCATGTAGATAATACAAGGCACTTACTAATGTATTGTGATTGTCCATATTGCCTCCTTTGCTGGCTTCATTCATTTTTCCATCGCATTATATCCAGGGGTCATGACCACCCTACAGTCCAGCAGAGGTGGCCGTGCTTGCACACTATAGGAAAAGGCACTGGCCTGCTGGGAGTGCACATAGGCTGATGCTGTTCTCAGTATAATATATGTTACTGAAGAACCATCTGCTACAAAATCCGATGTAGCTCCTGCAGCGTTTTCAGCAGAATCGTCACAGGTCTGCATCCAGTGGATTTTTCTGCCATGTGTACCTGAGTTTTGAGAGGTTTTCCTTGTTACCCATATAAGCATGGATGTGTTGTAATATTTATTTTACATTAATTATTTAGCTAACTTTTTTCTTCTTCTTCTTATATTGTGATATGATAGACCTTGTATTTGGCGTCCATGCTGATTAAAGCTCTCTGGAACAATGCCCTTGCTGCTAAAGCCCAACTCTCTAAACAGAGCTCATTTGCTTCATTACTAAATAACAATCTACCAATGGGTAATAAAAAAGGTAAGTCCTTACATGACAACTCTTCGATTTATGTAAGACTGGTGCAGAGAGGTTACAAAAATAAAGCAGAAGTTTTTCCATGATACTTCTGTTTCCTTTTGAATTCTCTCCTGGCTTTGGTAAAGTTGCATGTGTAAATCTAGCCTAATGGAGCCGAGGGAAACTGTCACATTGTAAATGCAGCCCAGTCTGCAGGCAGCATGTACAGCAGAAGCAGCGGATCAGATTGATAGTTTTATTAGGAAAGATTCAGTAAAACTTGTCATTTTGTTCATTTACGTCTCAGCTTTGGAGTCAAGTGGGTGGTCCTATGTGGTGATTGACAGCTATCTCTATATGCGCACACTGATAAGGCTGTCAGTCACTAATATGACAACCCACTGGACTTCCAAACCCAGAATGACTGAAGATTTAGGACTCATGCACACCGCTGTTGCCCGGCCGAGGCCGTATTAGGGAGCGCTAGCAGCGAGTCTGCAATACACAGGCACCGCCCGTGTGCATCATGGATGCAGACCCATTCACTTAAATGGGTCCGCAATCCAGAAGGTCAGTGCTGAATGAAGGCACGGAAGCACTACGGTGGGCTTCCATGGGGTTTCTGTCCGTACCTCTGTGCGTGCACTACTTTTTTGTGGTGCGGACTGCCTGATGTGGATTGTGGACCCCATTCAAGTGAATCGGGTCCACGCCCGCATGCGGCAGCCCTACGGTCGGTGCCTGTGGATTGTGGACCACAGTTTGCAGTCCGCAGCAGGGTTATGGGCGGCACGCGGTCATGTGCATAAGGCCTTAAATGAATAAATGTCAAGTTATACAGAATCTGCTCTGTTCCTTCGGCTCTATAACGTACTTCCAGCAAATAAGGCTGTATTTTTTTTTTGTGTGAAGTGGTCACTTTAATTCCCACGCCATTAAAATTCACGTTTCTTTTTGTGTGTTTTATATAGTTGATTTTACAATGTATACCAAAGGGTTTGTACATTTTATTATTTTTTTTATTTTTTTGTCCTCTACCAGAAGTGATGGTTGTAGATCGGTTGCTTGTCTGACAGACTCTGCAGGGTCTATGGATACTTTGACACTGCTGGAATCTGTAGAGTTCAGACAGGCACCTGCACTTTTTAGTACTAGTTGATCTTGTATAGTTTTATGGTAATGATAAAGCTAAGCTCTTTTAAAGTTTTGGAATCGCCCCTTTATGTTTTTAGGATCGCCTGCAGCCAGCCCACAGAGCAGCGACAACAGCGACACTCACCACAGTGGAGGAAGTGACATAGAAATGGATGAGCAAATCATGAACAGGTCCAAACATGTACAGCAGCGCCTGTCTGATACTGAGGTACTCTGCTTCTTGTTTGGTAGTTTCTTTCTATCCTTCTGTTATTCTGTAGTTCAGTAACTTCTATACTTTCTAAAATTCAGCATTTCTTGTATACGTTGACTGAACATTGTTACCTGTGGTTTCGACCTAAGGTCGCATTCTTTACATGCACGCAATAGGCTTCAGTCTCACGTAAGATTGCAGCACAAACTTTCCTGCTATCTGCAATAGAGGTTGTCCTTAGGGTGTTGAAGTGCGTTTTCAACTGCACGGCCACGCAAACCACAGTGGTGATCAAGTAACTCATTACAATTGCACAGCGTGGCTGTAGTAAGTAGGGGACTTGTATTCAGTTTGTTAGGATATTATTGAACCAAATCCAACACTTAGATTTTTTGCGATATTGATGACACATATGCTATGCCTTTCGATATTGTATGAATACTGTACAGTTCATGCCTTATCGCAGTGCAGCATGCAGTTGCTAAGAGCTCATTTTCATTCCCTGCCCTATAGGACACCATTTAGGCACTCTCCACAAAGAAAACTAGTATCCCCTGAATCTTGTGTAAATAAGGCCTGATAAATGGCCAATGGGCCCTGGCTGAAAGATGTGACACAATGGTGCAGCTGGTTGCATGTGGTCAAGCCACACTCACCTGCAGCGGCCAGTGGCCACATGATATTACCCCACAATCCCGTGACCATTAGTTCCCACCAGCGGGCACGGCTTGGGGTATGGCCCAAAGGCGCAGCCAATAGCCTTGCAGCTTGTGTATTAAATGGGAAAATACAACAGAAGGAGTATATGTGTATAAGTCCACACAAAAGGACCTGTCTCCTCAAAAGACAGTGCAATTTGCCGGCAGTATAGGGAAGAGTGATCGCTAATGCCATCGTATGTCCCCATATAGAATCATTATTTGCCGGCAGCAGACTTGTTTAGACAGCACGATCTGCTGCCGGCAATGATTTTTAAACCTACTTAAAGGTTGAGATTGCCCGATGATCAAGCGTTTGCTCGGGTAATCAGCGGCAGTATTACACTGCCAGATCATTGCTAACTAGCGTTCCTGCGAACGCCTGTCAGCGATGATCTGCCCGACAATCACCTGGTGTAATACATACACAGTCGTGGATCCAGAGACCCCAGGCAACCAGCTGGAAGATTCAACACACTAGTCCGGCAGGAGAAATGTAGTATTTTGTGGCAGCCATTCCGATTAGCATGGATGGCATTGGACATATGGATAGTGGTTGTCTGATTCACTTATTGGGTCCTGTCGGATTGTTTTTAATTATTAAACATAATTTTTCTACCATCATTCAAAGAGAAATGGCAAGGTTGGTTAAAGGTTTAATCTTGTTTCACCATTTTTTACTTGTAGTTGCATTTAGTTTTACGTTCTTATCTACATGTAGATTGTGTTGTTTCCTTACCAATATTACCGTATTTATCTATACCGCTCTCCAGTGATTGAATTGTCGCCTGCAAATCTCCTTTGTTGTGTTACCAGGAATCCATGCAGGGGAGCTCAGATGAGACAGCAAACAGTGGTGAGGATGCAAGCAGTGGACCTGGGAGTAGCAGTGGGCACAGTGATGGGTCAAGCAATGAGGTAAATTCCAGTCATGCCAGTCAGTCTGCGGGAAGCCCAGGCAGTGAGGTCCACTCAGAGGATATAGCAGATATGGAAGCCTTAAAAGAAGAGGAGGAGGAAGAAGAGCATTCCCACAACCCACCAAAAAATAGCAGGGTAGTTGACCTGCAGAAGAGAAAATTGGAATCTCAAGCGGGTATTTGTTTGGGGGAGCCCCAGGGGGCAACGGACATGGGTACAGCAAGTAATGGGACATGCAAGGACCTGGTTTTTAATTCAGAGTCTGTTCAACCAGGTGATAGTCGCATTCGCATCTTGGATGCCTGCTCCCACGCCGAAGAGCCTGAACATGATATGGCAGGAGAGATGAGCGGTGGCCACATACAAGGCTCTCACGACACCTGCATCACACGAACTGGAGAGTTCCTTGGAGAGACCATTGGGAATGAGCTGTTTAACTGCAGACGGTTTATTGGGCCCCAGCATCACCATCATCATCACCACCATCATCACCATCACCACCACGAAGGGTAGGTTTCCATGCAAAGTAGTTTTAATAGAAGGTATTTTGTGATCACATAACATTTCAGAAGTAGAGTTTTTCTGCACATTTACAGGTTAGTTTTAACTATTGGAATAGCGACATTGTGATAATGTAGGCAACCTGACAAGTCTAGGGTTAAAGACACTAAATGTCAAAATCGTATTGCTTCTGTAACTCCCGTATACTTTTCTATATTTCCCATAGATGATAGAGAGATTCTGTGGGTGTTAGAAATGTCTATTTGTTTGAAGGGGGTTTTCTTATTATAGACGTTGATGTCATATCCACATTTTTTGTTTCTTAATTAGCCCATTGTCTAAAAACTACTAAAAACAGGCCAAAGGCCTCCCATCTGTGTCCCAAAAAATCACATGAAATCTTACAAAACTAAACCTTCAAAATGTGTTAGCCAAGAGAAACAACAGCAAAAAAAAATTAAAGGACCTGTCGCCTCTCCTGACATGTCTGTTTAGTAACTGCTTGCATTCCCCATGTAATAACCATTCTATGTATCTATTCTTATGACTCTGTGATGTGCCGTTCCTTTATTATTCCTGCTAGAAGCTATGAATGAATTACTAGCTGTTTGCAATGAGGTTCCAGATGGGTGTCACTAGTTGGGGGTGTGTCCCTGTACAGTCTGACACAGGCAGAACTAAATGCACAGTGTCGACTTGAATTGGCAACAGCCATCTGGACCTTCAATGCTAACTGCTAGATAGCTTCTAGCAGGATTAAAAAAGGACTGGTTCAACATAGTCATAAGAATAGAAGCTCCAGAAGCTCATTGCAATACTTGCAGGTTGTAATCAAGGTCCATCGTGGTGTCACCAGTTGGACACTGAGTGGATAATGTCAGACTGTGCAGTCACACGCTCCAACTTGCTAGTAATTCATTTTTCTAGCTGGAATAATATAGGAACGGTACAACAAAGTCATAAGAATAGATGCTTCAGAATTATTACATGAGGAATACAAGTAGTTACTGACTCCTGACAGACATATCAGCAGAGGTGACAGGTCCACTTTAAGAACTGAGAAGCTGAAAAAGTTGCACATTTCCGTACTTTGTACGTTAGTCTAGTATATTATGGGCTGGAAAAATGTAATAGTAGACATTTCATGTCTTTGCAGGGGGGTGAAGCTTCAGTTCATAAATGGCGTACTAAATATTGTACATGTTGAAGAAAGGCTTCTCTTTGTTACATTGTAGGCACATGGTAGACGACATGTTGAGTGCGGATGACGTTAGTTGTAGCAGTTCACAAGTAAGTGCAAAGTCTGAAAAGAACATGGCCGACTTTGATGGAGAAGAATCCGGCTGTGAAGAAGAACTTGTACAGATCAATTCACACGCTGAGCTGACCTCTCACCTACAGCAGCACCTTCCCAACCTGGCCTCTATCTACCATGAGCACCTCAGCCAAGGCAAGGACAGTTTTTATAATGATTCAATCACTTGTCATTGGGGCTCAACCACATTTACTACACATCTACCATGTTTATACCATGCTTCCTTTTTTCTGATATTGGTAATTCTGACTAAAAAGAGGCAATTATAGAAAGTTCCTGTCAGTGTATTATAGCAGTCAGTTTACTCTTATGCTGGACATACACTTTAGTCTACGTTCACATCAGCGTTATCATTTTCTGTCATTCTGCTCCGTTATAAGAGCAGGAGAATGGAAACAACAGATTTGGCACATAACTAACGGATCCCATTCACTATCTGTTTGGTTTCTTTTTGGGAGAACATTTTTCTTAGTGGGAAAAAAACGTCCTGTGTGCTTTTGACAAACTGCATTTTTGGCGGATTGGATGCGGGAACCCATTCATTTCAATGGGGTTGCAAAAAATGCAGACAGTACACAGTGTGCTTTCCGCAGCCCCAAAAAAGGGGAGAACATGTGCTATTCTTGTCTGTTTTGCGGACAAGAACATGCAGTTGAAATGGGTGTGCTAAAAAAAAAAAATGCAACATGGATGTCACCCGGAAGTCTTACGTATTTTTTGCAAACTGCAAAATACATATGCCTCCCAATTCTCTGAGCTGAGCATGCATGTGTTTTCCATTGGAGAGGTAATTGAGCAACTTCCAGAAACATTTTCAGATGGCATATCTCACTGGAGAACAATATCTATTTCTGATCCTCTTTCTACCGATGTCTGCCACCGAGAGAGCGTTAGGAGGCCTCCATACTCAATAGGTGGTCCCGCTTAAAACGGCCAACATTTTGTCTAATTTGTATTAATGTATAAACCATTCAGAATGTATGTGCCATCATTCTTGCTGAATAGAATTCAGATTTCTGTGTGATTCCTTACTACTTTAATTTTCGTGCAGGTCCTTCAGTTCATAAACACCAGTACAACAGCAACGCAGTGGTGGATATCAATCTAGATAACGTATGTAAGAAGGGCAACACGCTGCTGTGGGACCTGGTTCAGGATGAGGATGCAGTGAGTGCAGATTTAGAGGTTTGCTCTGTATATATTCTATTATTGTGCTGACGTTTTACCTCTAACTATCTGCACATATTGCTGTGTTGCAGGTTCACCTCTCTGAAGGCTTAATAAATGAAGCAGAAAAACTTCTTTGCTCCTTAGTTTGCTGGTTTACAGACCGACAGATTCGAATGCGTTTCATTGAGGGCTGCCTAGAAAACCTTGCTAACAACAGGTAAATGATAACAGAAGAGTTATTATTGGATCTGAAGAATCGGGTTCATGACACTTCCATAGAATTCCCATGTATAATTTTTATCTTCCACATGCTTCATGTAAGCAATTGCAATTTTTGTGGCCTCTGGTGCTCGATGAAGCCCTTACTGGCCACCGTTACTCCTCCTTTTTTTTCCCGCAACAGGCGAGCTCCGGACTGGTAAATCATTTTGCGTTAAGAGGTTAAACATAGCTAAAACAAGTGTAATTTTGTCGTAACTTGGAGGTTGTGCAATTCATGTTGGACTTTGAATGTATTATCAGCTCCAATAGCAATAGAACATATAGCTATGAAGGGTAGAAGTAACATACAAGCCTGTGAAATGAGTAAGCCAGCAAGTATGGCTGGGCTGTGTGACAGGGCAGATAAAATCCATGATATATATTATTTTTATTAATATTTTTTATTATTAATAATATTATTTATTATTATTATTATTATTTTTATTATTTTGTTAATTTATTATTATTATTTTATTTATATCGGGAACGTGTCTGCGCACGCTCCTGATCATAGAGTGGGTTATTTAAACCTGGGCTCATGCTGCCGCCCCCATCTTGGGCTGGTCTTTCATTATAACTGTGCCGGACATCTGTCTGCACTGGAGAGTTTTATTCATGTCTGTACAATGACTGTGGTTATGGACAGTGTACAGTCATGGCCAAAAGTTTTGAGAATGAAACAAATATTAATTTTTACAAAGTCTACTGCTTCAGTTTTATAATGGCAATTTGCATATACTCCAGAATGCTATGAAGAGTGATCAGCTTAACAGCAATTACTTGCAAAGTCAATATTTGCCTAGAAAATGAACTTTATCCCCCAAAACACATTTCAACATCATTGCAGCGTTGCCTTAAAAGGACCAGCTAACATCGTTTCAGTGATTGCTCCATTAACACAGGTGTGGGTGTTGATGAGGACAGGGCTGGAGATCAATCTGTCATGATTAAGTAAGAATGACACCACTGGACACTTTAAAAGGCAGCTAGTGCTTGGCATCATTGTTTCTCTTCTGTTAACCATGGTTATCTCTAAAGAAACAAGTGCAGTCATCATTGCACTGCACAAAAATGGCCTAACAGGGAAGAGTATCGCAGCTAGAAAGATTGCACCTCAGTCAACAATCTATCGCATCATCAAGAACTTCAAGGAGAGAGGTTCCATTGTTGCCAAAAATGCTCCAGGGCGCCCAATAAAAGTGTTTCAGCTGCGGGATCGGGCTACCAGCAGTGCAGAGCTTGCTCAGGAATGGCAGCAGGCAGGTGTGAGTGTATCTGCACGCACTGTGAGGCGGAGACTCTTGGAGCAAGGCCTGGTCTCAAGGAAAACAGCAAAGATGCCACTTCTCTCCAGAAAAAACATCAGGGACAGACTGATATTCTGCAAAAGGTACAGGGAGTGGACTGCTGAGGACTGGGGTAAAGTCATTTTCTCTGATGAATCCCCTTTTCGATTGTTTGGGACATCTGGAAAACAGCTTATTCGGAGAAGACGAGGTGAGCGCTACCACCAGTCTTGTCTCATGCCAACTGTAAAGCATCCTGAAACCATTCATGTGTGGGGTTTCTTCTCAGCCAAGGGAATCGGCTCTCTCACAGTCTTGCCTAAAAACACAGCCATGAATAAAGAATGGTACCAGAATGTCCTCCGAGAGCAACTTCTCCCAACCGTCCAAGAGCAGTTTGGCGATCAACAATGCCTTTTCCAGCATGATGGAGCACCTTGCCATAAAGCAAAGGTGATAACTAAATGGCTCAGGGAACAAAACATAGAGATTTTGGGTCCATGGCCTGGAAACTCCCCAGATCTTAATCCCATTGAGAACTTGTGGTCAATCATCAAGAGACGGGTGGACAAACAAAAACCTACAAATTCTGACAAAATGAAAGCATTGATTGTGCAAGAATGGACTGCTATCAGTCAGGATTTGGTCCAGAAGTTGATTGAGAGCATGCCAGGGAGAATTGCAGAGGTCCTGAAGAAGAAGGGTCAACACTGCAAATATTGACTTGCTGCATTAACTCATTCTAACTGTCAATATAAGCTTTTGTTACTCATAATATGATTGCAATTATATTTCTGTATGTGATAAAAACATCTGACAAACACACATAAAAACCAGAGGGCAGCAGATCATGTGAAAATATAATATTTGTGTCATTCTCAAAACTTTTGGCCATGACTGTATATAGGGTGTTAGTATGTTTTGTGCAACCATAGCACCTAATGAACCGCACTTTATTAGAGTTGGAAATGCGTTGGACTAATAGACATCAGAGTAAAGAGTAGGCTGGGGGACTGAGGGGCTTCACATACTGGATTTTCAACCCTCTTCTCCCTCTGTCTTATCTTGATATATTTGACCCCACGTCTCTCACTGACCCAGTGGGAGAGTTCAGGGCTTTCTAGGGTCAGATGCGATTACAGTGGGATCACAGTACCACTTTAAGTAAAAACACCCTGAGGACAAGATAGATTTTTTTTCTTTTATAGCTGCCTTTTATGTTTTTATTTTTTCTTTCTTCATCTTGCATTTATTTCCTGACAGCAGGGGAATTCTCGTTGTGGGTTTGTTCTTCCCCTTAGTATATTGTGACCTCTTGGTTGCTGACCTACCAGATACTGTGACTTACAATATAGAGCTGGTTCTTCCTGCTGTTAGCAGCCCGTCTGCATTTTGCCATTGACAATGCTACATATACTTTCTAAATGCGCCATACACATTTTTACCACATCCATAGAATAATGATGGTTTTTGAAAGAGAATGAGGAGGATATTGCTGTAAGTAAATGGCACACATACGTCACTTTATTTTCCACTTCTGCTCCGTATTTGCAGCTTTTAGAAGTTTGCTCCATACTACAGTACATACAAGTCTTGTATTTTCTCTGCTAATTTTGCACTTTCTTTACCGTTTGAGATTTATTATTTCAATTATTTTTGTTAATGGTTGTTCCTGTCTTGTGTCTTCAGGTCTGTTGTTGTCTCTCTTCGACTGCTGCCTAAGTTGTTTGGGACCTTTCAGCAATTTGGAAGTAGTTACGATACCCACTGGATAACAATGTAGGTGAAATTCTGTTTTTCGTGTTTTTCATTGACTTGGCAAGCAATGTTTTTCTAATGGAAGTGTTGCACGGCTTTCGCAGCTTGTACACACACATGGTGAACACCATAAAAAAACCGCTGCTACATGCTTCGTGTGAGATCACTAATAATTGGCTCATCTATTTCACTTGTCAGCAAATGCAGACCACTATATCACTGTGAAAGGTGTGCCTGTATACAACCAGTCATTACACTGTGGTATGGCTGTGTACTTAGGTCCCCAGTAACTTGGTCGTTACTGTTCAGTGCATAGACCTGGCAGTGAAAACACCCACATGTCAGTACATCCCTCCCCGTGGCCATTTTCCCCATATGTTATAATAAAATTGTGAGTTTTATCTATAAGGCCTTTTAGCCTGACCAATGTTTTTTTTTGCAGGTGGGCAGAGAAGGAATTAAACATGATGAAGCTGTTCTTTGACAACTTAGTGCACTACATCCAGTCTATTCGAGATGGGAGGCACAAGCATGTTCTGTAAGTTTGTGTGTAATTTACTTCTCCTTAATTGGGGGCACAGCACCGTGGAGCTAGTCCCTGGCACTAGGAATAAAAATTAAAAAAAAAAAAAAAAAAAAAGTGTTAGCTCTGCCCACGAAGCTGATCAATTTTAGCAGGAGGCAGACAACCTGTTTGCTAATCAGTTTTAGCTTGGTGTCAGTAGGAGGCAGACACAACCCATTTGGTCTACTGCTTTAAGGATGTATTAGACTGTCAGATTCACGGCCAGTTCATCATTGATGAGCATTCACAGGGACGCTAGTTAACGATCTGGCAGTTTAATACTGCTGCCAATTGCCTGATGAATGAGAGAACGCTTGTTCATCGGGCAATTGCGATTTTTAAGCACACTTAAAAATCATCGTTTGCCTGCGACTGGATTATGCGGTCTAATCACATTCTGCTGCCAACAGACAACTACAAAGTACGGAGACGAGCGATGGCATAACGATCGCTACTCCCCGTGCTGTGGAGGAGATTGCTGCATGCAATAGCAGTGGTCTCCTCCCCTAGTGAGCAGGCAATTGTCGGGAAGGAACCATTCTCTCTCCACAATCACCTGCAGAATCGGGCTGTCTAATACAGCCTTTAGTTTCTTCACAATTGCAGTTATCTCCTGGTAGCAGGGGGATCCTCATTATGGGCTGCCCCCTGCATATGCCTAACTAACATAGTGGCTGGGTCAATACCCATGGTGCTGAGTCCACCAATAAATTCAAAGAGAGATTTTACAGTAAGTACAAAAATCTAATTATTTGAGAGAATTTTTGCCGAATGGATTCCTAGTTATAAGTATTAGTGTTGTCATGCCATGCAGTTGGGAAGTCGTGTAATATAGGTAGAGCTCCTTGTGCTGCACATTGCTAAAATGGTGACTGTAAATCTTGTCTATAAAGAAGTGTATTCATATCTTTGGTACTTTTGAGTATGGGTCAAGTGTTAGATAGTAGAAATGGCAACTTAAAATGCAATTTTTTAATGTACAGGTACAGCCACAGTGCAGAGGTCCAGGTTCGTCTTCAGTTTTTAACCTGTGTGTTCTCAACGTTGGGATCCCCAGATCATTTCAGTAAGTACAGTATTTAACTTATTTCTTTACGCTAGTTACTTCTCTGTTCGTCTTCAGTTCTGTGGTTTTTTTTAATTCTGTTGTGAAATATGTAGCATTATTTAAACATATAGGCCATACACTGATCTATGCTAACCCCGCGTGCTACCAGATGCTGCACCTACTTTATGACGAGGCATACGCCTTGTCATAAATTAGGCATAGCCTTTGGCAGTCCATGCACGAGAACTAATATCTATGCAAGCCCCTGGCAGTCGAGTAGCAGCACAAGTGCAGAGCGTCTGCTGCTGCTACCTGACGGCACTCATACAGTGCTACACTTCCAGCATCTGTGCCACTCTGGTAGTAACAGCAGAGCCTACTCGAAGCAACTGCGCAGGCGCGAGATTGACAGGGCTGGGCAAGATGTCTCACCATGTTAATGAAGGGAGGGGGTGTCTCTTGAGCAGCGGGGGTCAGACTCTCACTTGTCAAGAATGATTATTTTATTTATTTTTACAAATTTGATTCATACAAAATCGATTAATTATCTGTAAGGCTCCATTCATACGTCCGCAAATGGCTGCCGCATCTGTTCCGCAATTTTGTGGAATGGGTGCGGACCCATTCACTTTCAATGGGGCCTCAAAAGATGCAGACAGTACACAGTGTGTCGTGCGCATCCGCACTTCCGGTCCGCGGCCCCGCAAAAAATAGAACATGTCCTATTCTTGTCTGGATCCACGGACAAGAAAAGGCATTTCTATTATAGAGGCAGCCATATGCGGTCCGCAAAATGCGGAACGCACATGGCCAGTGTCCGTGTTTTGCAGATCCACAATGACACACGGACGTGTGAATGGACCCTAATTACTAGTGGTGCAGTCATTTATGTAGCGGTTTTATGTTCTATGGCGGTAGTTCAGCCAATGTCTCATCTGCTATTAAATCCAACAATTTATATTTATTTTGTGTGTTACACATATCTGATGGTACTTGACATTAGTTCACCAAAAACGTATGTAGTTTGGGTTAATAACCATGATTTGCTTATTTGGTAAATTTTGAAAAATATATCCCAATTCTGACAGGGCTTAGTTTAGAGCAAGTGGACATCCTGTGGCACTGCCTGGTAGAAGATGTGGAGTGCTATGATGATGCTTTACACTGGTTCCTAAATCAAGTGCGCAGTAAAGATCAGCATGCCATGGGAATGGAAACTTACAAGCACCTCTTTTTAGAAAAGGTAATTGAATTCCTTTTACTTTCTAATTAATATACACAAAACCACGCACTGTTTCTAGTTAGTTACACGTTTCCTATAGACTTTCTGCTTTCCACATCTGGTTTGTGGTTTTTTTTTTCTCCAAAAAAAAGTGCAAAGACAAATGCCAAAATGTTTTCAGTCTGTGACAGCAGCCTCCGGAATTAAACCATATATTCAGCTAGATAGTTATATATACACATTATATGTTTTATATGTAGATGCCACAACTGAAACCCGAAACCATTAGCATGACTGGCCTTAACCTCTTCCAACATCTGTGCAATCTTGCTCGATTAGCAACCAGTGCCTATGATGGCGGGTCAAACTCCGAGGTAAGTAACCATTATACTACCATTTGTAATCCAATTTTGTTACAGTGCCTGTTTTGCAGTACAGGGGAAAACCGCATTGCACCAATTTGTGCTAATACTGCTGGACACTGCCGCTATGTCTATAGGATTGTTCAGACTATATAACCATAAGATCCGAAGATCAGTATGTGCTTAAAGGGTTATTCTCACTGTAGACAATGGGGGCATATCGCTAGGATATGACCCCATTGTCTTATAGGTGCGGGTCCCACCGCTGGTACCCGCACCTATATCCAGAACGGAGCCCCTGAACTGAATGAGGGCGCACTGCGCATGCACAGCCGCCCTCCATTCATTTCTATGGGGCCGCTGAAAATAGCCGAGCGCTGGCTCGGCTACTTCCGTCGGCTCCATAGAAATGAATGGGAGCGGTGGCCGTGCTTGCGTGCTGCTCTCCCATTCATTTCTATAATCGCAGCGGGGAGCTGCGCCTGGTGGTGGCCGAAAACCCGGGGTCCTCCAGGCGCAGCGCTCCCCGCTCCGTTCTGGATATAGGTGCGGGTCCCAGCGGTGGGACCCGCACCTATAAGACAATGGGGGCATATCCAAGCGATATGCCCCCATTGTCTAAGATGAAAATACCCCTTTAAGCCATGTTCATCAATATGAAACTAACCCCACCCTTTTTTGTTATGACAGCACCCATGTTCCTGGTCAGGCATTCCGATCAGGCTGGTGGAATTGACATTCATTCAGTACCAAGAATGTTAGGGTTTTGTCGTATGCAACAGATTTGTTGCAGAAATTGTTTTCAACAAATTTGTAGCATGGGAATATCCTGTTAAGTGAGGATGGATAATGACTCCTGATAGTAGTAAAAGAGCGCCAATCAATGACTTACACAAAACTCCGTAAACGGTTTTTGTTTCTGGGCGGTGTGCTGTTGCTTTGCCCAGAACTAAAGGCGCATTTACACTGCTGATGAGCAGATGATTGGCAGGAAGGAAGCGTTCCTTCTTAACAATTGCCTGCTTGATAGTGGAGGTAAAGCACTGTATTTACATGCAGCGATCAGTTCCACAGTCTGAGGATGAGATATGGCTACTGCGATCAATCATCATCATACAGCTGCTTTCTTTATGGACTGCAGATCGCTGTGTACACAGCACGATCTGCTACTCATAAACGAAGATTGAGGTGTCTGCACCAGCAGTAACCAAATGAGCGTTTCCCTCGTTTACCGGATGATCTGCGGCACCTTTAGTTGGCCGGATTGTTGCGAAGGAGCATTCATAGGAATACCCTTTCCAGATAATGGGCTCGAAAGTTGGCCTGGGTAAATCCAGATTTAGTCATGAAGCCCCCAAAGAACAGTTCTTGAGCTAATATGCATTCCAGAATCTATTTAGAAATTAGTAGTAGTACTTGTAACCAATGGCAATCATCTTATAGTCTTGCTCTGTGAGCTTGCTTTGCCTGTGAAAACAGATATATTAAAGCTCCTGGGCACTTCTCGCACAAAATTACAACACTTGCGGCTATATCAGGGCAGAATATTGAGGAACATAACGGGGTTGTTCCAGATGAACTTTTATGACCTATCCCTTGGTTATGCCATTCATGTCCAGATAGGAGAACCTCTTTAACTGTTTTGCCAGAGTGGAGCGCCAGCATTGGGAAAAGTAGCTCCTGAATGGTAGCAGCTAGAAACATGCAACTGGTCTTGCCTGAAAGCTGGTATTCCAACCTTTCAGACAATACCGGAATGACAGCAGTATGTTCAGGATGGAGGAAGATATCATTGATAGTAATCGGGAATTGCGATTATTCGTGACTTGATTTCTAACAATGATTTCTCCTCTGTTATCCGTTATTTGGACTTTTGGACTGTCAGCTTTCAAGCAAGACCAGTGTGTTTCTAGGTGCTACCATTGAGGAGATATCCCCATCTAAGGCAGCCCTACCCCTCCAGTTAGCTACTTTTCACACTGCCCAAGCTGGGCTCGGGCAAAACAGTTAGGTGCTTAAACTGTACTAAGATGAAAGTCACGGAGCTCTTCGTATTTCAGCCCATTGTACTAATGATTAGCCATGCATGTATTACCTTGCTTGCTCTATGTTTGCAATCTGTGTGGCTGATTCGTCCTAGTCAGCTGCTTGGAGAAGGGGTGTCCACGTACTTTTGGCCATGTAGATCATATTCACTTATGACTTGTTTAATAAATCCATTTCTATTTGATCTAGTTATGTGGAATGGACCAGTTTTGGGGCATTGCTTTAAGAGCACATTCTGGAGATGTCAGCCGTGCTGCAATACAATACATTAATTCATACTATATTAATGGTAAGAATAACTTTGATAATTAAGATAACTTAGTTTTTTTAGTTGCAGATAAAAATGAAATATTCTCTTAGTTCCCAGATGTGTAAAATAAAACGTGTTAATTTTTCACTGCTTTGTTTTAGGTAAAACAGGGCTAGAGAAAGAACACGAGTTTATTAGTAAATGTATGGAGAGCCTTATGATTGCGTCCAGTAATCTGGAGCAGGACGCACATTCTAGCCTCACCATCATTGAACGAGGGCTATTGATGCTGAAAACACACCTTGAAGCTTTCAGGAGACGGTAAGCCGCTGTGATAAATGCATGTTACTTTTAGTATCCTACTATGGCCTCATGTGACCCTAATTGGCTGCAGCGGAATTGCGAGCATAAAATCTATTAAATTTGTGGCACCAGCTAAGTGGATCAGATTTTCAGAAATCCACAATGTACTGTAATGTGATCTGCGCTTCAGGTTTTTAATTTGCAGCATGTCCGTTTATGCTGCAGGTTTGATCTGTGGGTTTCAACCTTTGCACTGCAAAGGTTGAAAGCAGGAGGAGATCAGTCGTGATTCCGAAAGCATTGCTGCCTGAAAATAAAAAGCCTGCATTAGATTTCAGATGAAACCTGCTATTTAAAGGGGTTCTCCGAGAATTAAGAAAATGAAAATATGTAAATATTACTTTATTATAAATATATTCCCAAATACCTTTCATTAGTTATAATGGCTCATTTTGTCTAGGGAATAAATTATTAGGAGAAATAAAATGGCCGCTGTCCTATTCGTACACACAAAATCTGTCCTAATCACACAGGAGGACAGGTTACTTCACAACACTGAGGTAAAGAGCTGCCTCATCCTCCTCTCTGCTCTGCTTGTCAGGGATAATGATCCTGAATACAGTTTAATTTGATATTTAGCTGAATCTTTGTGGGAATGGAGTTCATGAAGAGACGAAGTACAGAGAGCATGGACAGGACAGACTGTGGTAATGTGGGGCTGTGGTAATGGAGACTGCAGGTGCTGCTGCTCATTAGCCACATCTGCTCATGAACTCCATTCCTACAGTGATTCAGCTAAATATCTTATCAGCTGTATTCAGGATCCTAACCCCTCACAAGCAGAAAGAAGGATGAGGCAGCTCTTTACCTCAGTGTTGTGAAGTAACTTGTCCTCCTGTGTGATTAGGACAGGTTTTGTGTGTACTAATAGGACAGCAGCCATTTTATTTCTGCTGATAATTTATTCCCTAGACAAAATGAGCGATTATAACTAATGAAAGATATTCGGGAATATATTTATAATGAAGAAATATTTAAATATTTTAATTTTCTTATTTCCCGGAGAACCCCTTTAAGTTCCGTGATGGGAATTCAGCAGCGGGATTGTCTTGTGCGGTCATACCCTTAACACTTAAACCTCTTCATGTCATAGAGGTATACAGCAGTATGGGTATAGGCCCTGCTTTAGGAGGATGATTGTCATGCCACATCCTCAATAGAATAATCAGTGTTTGTTCAGTATATTTTAAACTAAACTTTTTTCACTGTATATTTTTTTGCTCACTAGAATCGTATGGCAGCATGCATTTATTCACCATCTGCGTTCATTATCTGCCACCTTGGTAAATCCCCCTGAACTGTTGCAATGGCTGGAGAGAGCTCAACCAGATTCAGAATGTGTCATTTTGCAGACGCTGCTCACTTGTATTCTACTACCTGCAAAGGGACCTAGTATTGCAGCACTGGAGTCCTCTACTTTACACTGCAGAGCTTAGGAGTCCCAACAGGCCCTGATAGTTGTTGGCAGTCCAGGCATGCCGGGACTTGTAGTTTTGCAACAGCTGGAGGACCGCAGTTTGGGCTTCCCTGCTATAGACTAATTAATTGGGGCGGCAACGTTGGTCCATTCAAACTCCTTGACTGCAGTTAGTGATCACAGCAATTGCCCCCCCACCAACTTAAAATGTGTTACCCACCCAGGGGAGAGGTGCTAAGCATTTTACTTTGGAATGCACCTTTTCAGTAAGAAATGTCTTCAGCACTGAGCAGGTAGTGGCAAAAAGTAACATTTCTGCAGCTGCTCTTTATTTTCTATTCATACTTTGCAGTCAAATAGTATTTTTTCCCACAAAACTACAATTTGAATGCACAGTGTGAATGGAAGCTTACATAATCTATTGTGGAAACCAGAGATCTATGGTGGGTTCACATGTTGCAACCAAACAAAAGTTGTGTTTTTTATGCTAATGATCTATGCTGTAGGGATGATGGCAACTGAATGACTTTACATAATGCATTCTTTAGCTTTCCCATTTTGTTTCTCTGCTAGGTTTGCCTATCATCTAAGGCAATGGCAGATTGAAGGCACTGGTATTAGTAGTCACTTAAAGGCGCTGAATGATAAGCAGTCGTTACCTCTACGAATTGTGTGCCAGCCAGCAGGACTTCCAGACAAGGTCAGGCTACTACTGTACATTCTTTGCAGAGGCTTGTATCAGCTCATTAATTTGCTAACAAGGACTTTCTTATACCTTAGATGACTATAGAAATGTATCCAAGTGACCAAGTAGCCGACTTGCGGGCAGAAGTAACCCATTGGTATGAAAACCTACAGAAAGATCAGATGAACCAGCAGCCCCAACTTCAAGAATTTGGGCAGAGTAGCCGGAAAGGGGATTTTCCTGGTGAGCAGTAGTTTGGTTTACTAATTAAAGAAGACCTGTCGCGTCTCCTGACATGTCTATATCTAGAAAATATGTGCATCCCACTTGTACTAACAATGCTGGAGCATCTGTTCTTATGGCACCATGTTATACCAGTCCTTCATTAATCCTGCCAGAAGCTATGACTTACTAGCAGTTTGAGGGTCCAGGTGGGTGTTGCCAACTGAAGTCTGACACTGTCCATTCAGTGCTTGTCTGTGTCAGACTGTACAGGGACACACCCCCAACTAGTGACACCCCCTTCAATGCAGACAGCTATTAATTCATTCATAACTTTTAGCAGGATAATAAAGGAGCATCACATCATAGTCTTAACAATAGATGCTCCAGAATTGTTATTACTTGGGGGTCGCGATGATATATATTACTCCTGAAAAAGTGGGAATAAACTATTCCCCTGAAACGTATTGAGCTGTGTGCAATATAGGCTATTGATCAGATGCAATCATTTGTGGGCAGACATCGATTCCTGACATTCTACATGTGATCGTTGGGGGAGGTGAGGGGGTGCAGGTCTCTTGAGTTTATCCTGCAGACCACCTCCCCAGTGAAGTGAGTGATTATTAAGGACTTAAAGAAGAACTTCCGACAAAAATTTTATTCCATGTCCTGCTAGAAATGTACATGATGTAATCTGTAGTGAATGTTATTTTCTTACCAGTGTCTGAATTTTTGACTTATCCTGAAGTTTCTTATCTGTGTCATGACCAGTAATTAGACCCACCAACTCACATATAGACTTATGTGTGGACAGGAAGTCTAATTCTCTATGTATTCCTATGAGACTGAAAGTGAGGCTCCCATAGGAATGAATAGAGCAGTTACTGGCTTTCTGTCCTGGGTCAGTTGGAGGTCAGGGAGTTGGTCACATGACCCAGCTACAATAAGGAAAGAGGGGATAACTCACAGAAACAGTCACTGATAAAAAATGACAATCACTACAGAATATATCATGCACCTTTCTAACAGGTCAGAGAATAAAAATTTTTGCGGGAGTTCTTCTTTAATGGTCCTTCCTCGTTTTTATAATTTACATTTGCTTTTTTTACTATAAATTTGGTTTTATATGACTGAGTAGAAGATTACTGCCTAATGAGAACTACCATTATTACAATCGTACACTAATATTGGTGACACACTAGAACCTATCAGAGGTAATGGGAGCTAAGTCCCCTTTTTTCTCTAAACACTTAGATTTGGTAAATTGGTATATTTGATGGAACTTATGCCTATCTAGCTCCTATCTTAAGGCATTGTTTATATATTCGATCCAACTGTTCCTCCCATTTCAGTGAATGGGCGATGTAGCTGTAATTACACTGTACCACTGTTACAATGTAGCCAGAGTGCAGGTAAACCTTGAAGAGAATGCAACACAAGTATCACAGCCCCTTCAAACATCTGATGGGGGGGGGGTGCTGAGAGTCAAACCCCCACGAAACCAGAAAACATCTTTAAAAGTGTGTTAGTTTTCCGTTGTTCCCTTTGTGAGCATATGTGCTAAAAAAGAGAGTTAAACATGTTATTTCTTTAATAAGATCATAATTCTGTTTCTTCTTGTCCTATAAAGGGGTTGTCTCACTACAGCAAAAAGCGATTATCATTTTGGCAAAGTTAATACACGCACTTACTAATGTATTGTGGTTACCTATAGAGCCTGCTTTGCTGGCTGGATTCATTTTGTAATTGCATTATGCACTTGCAATCCAGTAGTGGTTTCTGTAACCCTTGGATAAAAATGAATCCAGCCAGCAAAGGAGGCAATATGGACAATCACAATACATCAGTAAGTGCCTTGTATTAAAGAGGACCTTTCACCACTCCTGACATTCCTGTTTTAATAGCTTCATACATTCCCCATGTAATAACAATTCTGGATCATCTATTCTTATGTCTCTATGTTGTACCATTCCTTTATGATGTCTCTATGTTGTGCCATTCCTTTATTATTTCTACTAGAAGTTATGAATGAATTGCTAGCAGTCTGCAGTAGAAAGGGGAGGTAAGCAGTTGGGGGGTGTACCTGCACAGTCTGACTCTAGCCAATCAGTGCTGCCATTGTCAGACTGCGCAGGTACACACCCCCAACTTGTTACCTCCCCTCTGTACCCTTACTGAAGACTGTTAGTAATTCATTCATAACTTCTAGTAGAAATAATAAAGGAATGGCACAACATAGAGACATAAGAATAGATGTTCCAGAATTGTTATTACGTGGGGAATGCATGAAGTTATTAAAACAGGCATGTCAGGAGTGGTGAAAGGTCCTCTTTAATTTTCTCTACATGATAAATGCCTTTTACTGAAGTGACACAACCCCTTTAAGGAAGTTTCATTTCATATGGTACATTTAACTTTGATGAAAAACACATGAGACTCTGTAACACTGGGAAAAAGTCTTTAAAGTGGTATTGGGCCACTAAGTGCCCTGGAGCACCAGAAAGTTTTGTAGTTGAGCAGCTGAAAACTATTATATATTTGTTTTTCATGGAAAGTTTTTTCAAATGTAGAAAACCTGACATTGTAGGGTATTGTCTGTAAGATCTGGCACTGTCCCCATAGATGGATCACTTTCTGTATGTGACCTGCGCCTGCCCCAAATTCTCATGTTTGTTCTTCAGCTTGTCCATATTCACACCATGGGATTGTGTGTGATACACACCTCAGTGGGAATGAACGTTTCTAGTGTTTCTTGTTCTTTACCACGTTGTATTCCCCACATTTATTCTGAAATCCCAGACTGACTATTGACTGCAATAAGTCTTTTAGCAAATTAAGAGATGGTGGTCTCAAGGCAACCTTTTGACTATTGCAGAATTTCCATCACAGTTGGAAATTCTGCACATAAATTTTTGACTGCGTTTTCACCTGGGAGTAGACGGGATTCTTTACTGTAAGGCCACCTGCACACGAATGTGGGTGAACACATATATGATCTGCACCAATTTCCGTGCAGATTTCTGTGCATTTCTGCAGCATATCCGCACCAGAATCCGCAATTTCTAACAGCAATTTTTAGTGCGGTTTTGATGCGGTTTTGCCGCATATCTCATCCTTCCGTTGAACAGGGTGAGATCCGCAGCTAAAACTGCAAACATAATTGACACGCTGCACATTTTAATATCCGCAATGCAGGTCAGTTTCCATACAGAAAAAAATCAGCAAGGTATACATGAGATTTGTGTAATCTCGTACACTTTGCTGGTACTGTAATACGCTGTGATTTGTCTGCACAGGAATCCGCATGGATAAACAGCGCATATTCTGCAACGTGCGCAAGTGGCTAAGAGCAGTGAGATCGTGGATTTCTCTGCCAAAGGAGGTTGTGATGGTTGATTCATTGAACAAGTTCAGCAGGGGCCTGGATGCCTTTTTTGGACAATATAATATCATAAGTTATAGGCACTTGATTTCTGGAGATGGAGTGTCAATCTGGCTACAGTGCCTTGAAAAAGTTTTCATACCCCTTAGACTTTTCCACATTTTTTTTTCACGTTACATCCACTAATTTTAAATGGATTTTATTGGTATTTTATGTGATAGACTAACACAAATTAGCAAGTATGCATGAAGTGTAAAGAAAATGATACATGGTTTTCAAAATTTTTAATAAATAGATATCTGGGAAGTGTGGAGTGCATTTGTATTCAGCCCCCTGAGTCAGTACTTTGTTGGACCATGTTTTGCTGCAATGACAGCTGCAAGTTTTTGGGGGTATGTCTCTACCAGCTTTGCAAATCTAGAGGTTAAAATTTTTGCACATTGTTCTTGCAAAATAGCTGAAGCTCAGTGACATGGGATGGAGGGTGTCTGTGAACAGCAACCTTCAAGTCTTGCCGCAGATTCTCAATGAGATTTAGGTCTGTACTGTGACTGGACCATTCTAACACATGAATATGCTTTGATGTAAAGCATTCCATTGTAGCTCTGGCTGTATGTTTAGGGTCATTGTGCTGCTGGAAGGTAAATCTCTGCCCCAGTATCCAGTGTTTTGCAGCCTCTACCAGGTTGTCCTCCAGGATTGCCCTGTATTTATCTCCATCCATCTACCCCTCAGCTCTGACCAACTTCCCTGTCCATGCTGAAAAAAAGCATTCCCACAGCATGATGCCACCAGCACCATATTTCATGGTGAGGATGATGTGTTCAGAGTGATGTGCAGTGTTAATTTTCTGCCACACATAACGTTTTGCATTTAGGCCAAAAAGTTCAACGTTGGTCTCATCTGACCAGAGCACCTTCTTCCATATGTTTGTTGTGTCCCCTACATGGATTGTAGCAAACTGAAACCTGGATTTCTTATGACTTGCTTTCAAAAAATGGCTTTCTTCTTGCTATTCTTTCATAAAGGCCAGTTTTGTGGAGTACACAACTAATAGTTGTCCTGTGGACAGATTCTCCCACATGAGCTGTGGATCTCTGCAGCTCCATCAGAGTGACCATGGGCCTCTTGGCTGCTTCTCTGATTAGTGCTCTCCTTGCCTGGGCTGTCTGTTTAGATGGACGGCCATGTCTTGGTAGGTTTTCAGTTGTCATACTCCTTCCATTTTCAGATGATAGATTGAACAGTGCTCTGTGAGATGTTCAGAGCTTGGGATATTTTTCTTTTATAACCTACACTGCTTTATTCATCTCCACAACTTTATCGCTGACCTGTCTGGTGTGTTCCTTGGTTTTCATGATGCATTTTGTTCACTAGTAAACCTCTGAGGCCTTCATAGAACAGCTGTAGTTATACTGAGAATAAATTACATACAGGTGACTATTTACTAATTAGGTGACTTCTGAAGGCAATTGGTCACATGGTAATACAGGGGGCTGAATACAAATACAGGCCACACTTTTCAGATTTTTATATATTAAACATTTTGAAAACCATGTATCATTTTCTTTGCACTTGACACATGGTTGTTAATTTGTGTTAGTCCATCACATAAAATAACAATAAAATCCATTTAAGTTAGTGGGTGTAACGGAAAAAAATGTGGAAAAGTTCAAGGGAAGGCACTGTATTTATTCTTATTGCCATATTTATAGTCTAATATCAACCAATTGGCAGCTGCCTCTTTGTTTTTTGCCTTTCTCTGGATTAACACAGTAGAATTTATAGGATTTGTTGTAGTTTTTCAACCGAATCAATTGTGCTTATGAGGCTATTTTCAATGTTTTTTTTTTTTAATAGGTGGCTTAATGGGTCCAGTTCGCATGATTTCATCAGGTCATGAACTAACAACAGATTATGATGAGAAGACCCTTCATGAGCTGGGATTTAAGGATATGCAGGTATTTCCATGTTGGGAATGTTACCCACATTTTTTATTAAAGGGGTTGTCCGGGTTCAGAGCTGAACCCGGACATACCCAGGTTCTCACTCCGGCAGCCCTCCTGAACAGGGCATCGGAGCATCTCATGTCTCCGCCTGGCAGAGCCCGGTACGTCACCGGAACCGGGCTAAATTCCTTTGCCCTGCGCTAATTAGCGCAGGGCAAAGGAGGGCATCGAAGCATAGGATGCTCCGATGCCCTGTTCAGGCGGGCTGCCTGGGTGAATTGAAAGGTATGTCCGGGTTCAGCTCTGAACCCGGACAACCCCTTTAATAAAGCAACACAGGCTAGCTCATGGATCCTATTAAAAAATGTGAAGAACATTTCTTTATAATGTATTCCAGTTATGTTGAGTTATCCTGTATCCACAGGACATTAGATCTTCTCATCAGTGGGGTCAGACTACTGGGGCCACCACCAATCACAAGAATTTAACTCCCCTGCCCTGCAGGGACCCTTGAGGTAAATGAGGTGGGCAGGTCGAGCATCTCTGGAACTGCTTTGTACTCTGCTATCCCCAGCAGTTCCATAGTGATGAATGGAGTGGCATTGCACATGACCCACCTGCCACTGTTTATCTCAGGGGTCCCTGCGGGGTACAGAGCCCCTCCTTTCTCATGATTGGTGAGGGTCCCAGACTTCAGACTCCCACTGATCTAATCGAATTCCCTTGATGTAACCAGAGTGATTTCAGCCTCCAGAAGCTTTAGTGGGTGCAGGGCTATAACTCCCAGCATTGTCTCATTGTCAGCTGTGAGGTGTAATCCTGAAACAGAATAACCACAAGTTGGAGACTTGCTTCTATGTGGTTTGGTTTATTTCCTGACCTGTTTCCAGAGATTCTGGTGGCACTTGCTTTTAGGATTTCTCCTGAGAGAATTGCTGCCACTCTTGCTATTTTTTATAGGAATGTGTACTTGAAAACACTATAAAATGTGTAATAACCTCCTTGTCCTTCATCAGATGGTATTTGTGTCTTTGGGTGCACCACGTCGGGAAAGAAAAGGAGAAGGTGTGCAGCTTCCTGCTTCATGTCTGCCTCCACCGCAGAAGGAAAATATCCCCATGCTTCTCCTCCTACAAGAACCTCATCTCACCACGTTATTTGATTTGTTGGAAATGTTAGCCTCTTTCAAACCACCTTCTGGAGAGATGGATTTATTGGACATTGAAGTAAGTAAGACACATCTGTATTTATTTTATAATGTGGATTTTGTATCATACGATTTCTTTTCTTATGTCTTATCCTTACTATTATGTATTTATCTTGGGTTTGTGTTAACATATATTTAATAGTCACTGTTGATTACTCCAAGCTATGTTATCTGAGGGAACTTTAAAGAAGAACTCCCGCAAAAATGTTTATTCTCTGACCTGTTAGAAAGGTGCATGCTATAATCTGTAGTGATTGTCATTTTCTTATCAGTGACTGTTTCTGTGAGTAAAAATCTCTCTTCTTATTGTAGCTGGGTCATGTGACCAACTCCCTGACCTCCAACTGACCCAGGATAGAAAGCCAGTAACTGCTCTATTCATTCCTATGGGAGCCTCACTTTCAGTCTCATAGCAATACATAGAGAATTAGACTTCCTGTCCACACATAAGTCTATGTGTGAGTTGGTGGGTCTAATTGCTGGTCACATGACACAGATAAGAAACTTCAGGATGATATAAGTCAAAAATTCAGACACTGGTAAGAAAATGACATTCACTACAGATTATATCATGTACATTTCTAGCAGGACATGGAATAAAATTTTTGTCTGGAGTTCTTCTTTAACTAATTAGGCACGGAATCTTATTCCATCTTCTAATGTTACATATTTCATTGCAGAGTGCAAGGTGTGAAGAACTGCACCTTCATGCCGAAAACCTTTCCAGACGTGTCTGGGAGCTCCTGATGCTACTTCCTACGTGTCCTAATATGCTGCAGGCATTTCAGAATGTGTCTGAGGAGCAGGTGAGCGGAGCATTGAGGATTGTGTTGGTTAACTATACGCGCTATGCAGCATTGCACTGTGATGAGAGATAAGGACTTAAAGGGAACCTGTCATCTCCGAAACACCCCCTGAACTAGAGTAAGCGTTGTATAGTGTAAGTGATGCTGAATCTGAATATGTAAGTTTTATCTTCATACTCCCTTCCATTCCGTCGCTGTGCTCCCACAGACCAGCAGTAAAATGCACTCACTGGACTCTTCTTTGAGTCGTCTCCATTATGTGAGTGAGCACCGGAGTCCACTGAGTGCATTTTACTGCTGGTTTGTGGGAGCACAGAGTCAGAATGGAAGTGAGTATGAAGATAAAACTTACATATTCGGATTCAGCATCACTTACACTATACACCGCTTACTCTAGTTCAGGGGGTGTTTCGGAGATGACAGGTTCCCTTTAACTATTTATGGTTATTTCACAATTCAAAAATTTTTTTTTCTATTTTATTTTTTTTTTTTAAAGGGAAATGATGGACCGTGCTGGAAAGACTTGCTTAGGATAAAAAGTGCACACAAGCTTTTATATGCTCTGGAAATTATTGAAGCGCTAGGGAAGCCAAACAGGAGGATAAGAAGAGAATCCACGGTAATGGTCCAAAACTGATTTCATTTATCACTGAATAACGGATAAGTAAATTTGCTTGTTTTATACACATTGAAAGTTTTCTATGTCAAAAGTGATAGCATGCCTCTAGGTTATGCCATCACCTAGTGATCGGTGCGAGTCCAACCCCAGGGACCCTCCATGATCATGAAAATGAATGGGATACAATAATACTTGTGTTTCCCCTGCAGTCGTTTTTCAGTTTAATGGGGTTAGCTGCAGTTCTCTGTACAGCCGGGTGACTAGGGGCATTGATGAGGGAAAAATTACAAAATGCTTCAGCGCTTAACCAGCAATGTATCCGTGTCTTTCTCAGTATTGTGGGGGGTCTGATAAATCAGACCCATTAACGTTAGTTGATAGGCTGGTCCCACCGAAATCTGCTGGTTAGCAGTCAATAAGAGTTTAGCAGTTTCAATAGAGGGACCAAATTTGAGCATGTTTATCTGCAAGACCACTTTCAATACTTTTATGTAGTTGTTTACAGTGTATGAGATGAACCTTCACAATTGCTATGTAATATACATTGCTTTTCTATTTCAGGGCAGTTATAGTGATTTGTATCCAGACTCTGATGACTCCAGTGAAGATCAGATTGAAAACAGTAAAAACACTTGGAGCTGCAAGGTACAGTTTTACTTATGATACTTCTAATACGCTGTGGTGTACACAGTACATAATCTTATGGTTTTTAGTTTTTTTTTTATTTCATTACTACTAAAGCAACTTAAAGGGGTTATCCCATGATTAATGTAAAACATGAAACTCAGACATGATATAGGACATGACAATCTTTCTAACAAAGCTAGAACCAGCCCGGTACCTCACATGGACCCAAGGATCTCCACATTCATTGCTCCAATTGCTCTGCTAGATTTATTTCAAGCTGACAGTTCAGTGTGCGTGTCCCTTTTGCTGCAGCCAACTCCCTGTCACAGCTCAGGAGGTAGTTGAAGGATGGAATGAGCATGTGCGTCCACCTCAGTGAGGTGGACAGAATAGTGCTATAAAGATGCATGTTATTGAATAGCTCAGTGGCTTGAACAGTTAGCTGGTTGTTATCAAGCACAGACTGCTTACAGTTGTAGGTTTGTAGATCAGCTTTTGACACTTTTTTTTTTTTTAATGTATCGACCATTCTAATAAATAATGCACAAAACAACTGTGAAGATGTTAATATGAGTTGGTGGAGAAAGCAAAAACTGTCTATTAGATGTTAAAGCATTGAATCAATAAGTTTTTGACTCCCTACGTATTCTTAGTTTGTTGCTGCAGGGGGTCTACAACAGCTGATCGAAATATTTAATTCTGGAATTCTGGAGCCCAAGGAACAAGAGTCTTGGACTGTGGTGAGTTTTTCTGTGTCAGATTTGTTATCTTAGGCCTCATGCACAGACACAGATGTATTCAGAATCTGTATCGTTGGGTTCCTGAATATGGCACCCTGCATTTCAAATGGAAATGTTGATATCATTGTACTTGGGGTAGTTTCTAGGGATGAGTGAATCGACTTTGGATGAAACATCCGGAGTCGATTCGCATAAAACTTGGTTTAAATACTGTACGGAGCGAGCGCTCCCTACAGTACTAGAATGTATTGGCTCTGATGAGCCGAAGGTATAACTTTGCGAAGTCTCGATAATAACTTTGTAAATTAATTTCTACTGTAAAAAAACATTTCCCGAACTCTGGTGCCACTTGGAACCGAACCCAAGTTCTGGAAATGTTTTTTTTTATAGTAGAAATTAATTTCTTTTTTTTCTTTTTTTTTTTTAAACTGTTTATTTTATAAGCACCGAAGAAGGTGCTCGATTTTTCAAACATTTTTAAGACATATACAAAAGGTACCATAGAGTACATAAGAGAGATCAAAAAACAGGAGTACAAAATCAATATGTTTACATAAAGAACATTATACAGAGATGAACCAGTCGGAGCAATATTCTAAGAAGTGTATCAATAAAGCTCATAGTACCAACCAATATCGTCTCTGCGTGCATCATTACTGTGTACCTATTAGAATTAACAAGAAACAAAATGACACCACGAAGACGAACGAGGAGGGAAGGGAGAAGATAAGACATAATCAGAAAGGGGAAAAGGAACAGAGGGTTCAAGGGTATGATGGGTGTTCATCCCATGGCAGCCATACCGCATTGAACTTGTCTAGGGAATTGTTAAGGGAAGCCGTAAGGTAGTCTAAGGATCGAACATCTCTAATCCTGGCCAAGAGCATGGACATAGACGGGGGTGAGGTTTGTTTCCAATATTTAGCTATCAGGGACTTAGCTGCTGTACATATTAGCAGAAACAGCCTGGAAGCCTGGCTACGCATCCCCCGGGGAGGGAGATTAAGCAAGTATGTTTTTGGATCCAAGACAACTGGAGTCGAGAAAAGCGACTGGATCACATCTCTGACGCCCTCCCAAAAAGGGACGATTAAAGGACACGTCCAAAAAATATGGTATAAGGAACCCATATCCCCCATGCAGCGCCAACAGACCAAGGGAATGGCAGGGTTCAGCGAATGAAGAAGAGCTGGAGTATGATACCAATGCATAAGCAGCTTATACTGCGTCTCTTTGTAAGTGGTACATATGGACGATTGTGCTGCTCTGTTCCAAATGATCTGCCATGCCGCATGGGAAACAGGAGACCCAATGTCCCGAGCCCATTTATCCATATACTTATGGTGAGGAATCTCATCTGCATTCGGGGTAGCCAGGAGGCGATAAATCGCAGAAATCAGGCCTTTAGTGTCTGTCCCTAATCGGCATAAACGTTCAAATCTAGTGGGGATGGAGACTTGGAGGGTCCCAAATAGAGAGCTAACATAGTGACGGGCCTGTAGGTAATGGAAGCTTTCTGATCTCGGTAAATTAGCGTGCTCCTGCAACTGTGCAAAAGATTTGAATTGCAGGCTGTGGGCATCTACAGTATCGGCTATATGAAAGAGACCCAGCGACGACCAGAAATTTCTGAAGTTATTATGTCAAGTCTTGCACATTTATTATGTAAAGGCTCATCGGAGCCAATATATTCTAATACTGTACAGAGCTCCTGCTCCGTACAGTATTAGAACAAAGTTTTATGCGAGAGCCCTAGTATTATATGGTTTCAATGCCCTTTACTTATGTGATAAAATTTTAGTTTAATTATTAGATTTACTGGAATAATATGAATGGCCGACTTCCGCAGACGCCTGCCCTCTGTTAGGGTACTTGCTTGTAATACTGTCCGGGGCAGGATAGCTTGATCTGATGTCTCCCTTCTCCCATATGTACAGCCATATTAGCACATTATATTCCTGTTCTATTAGTCGCCAGTATTATTATAACAGAATTTAAGGAATTGTCTCACTTCAGCAAACAGCATTTATCATGTAGAGAAAGTTAATACAAGGCAATTACTAATGTATTGTTATTATCCATTCTGCTTCCTTTGCTGGCTGGTTTCATTTTTCCATCACATTATACACTGCTTATTTCCATGGTTATGACCATTGTGTAATCCATCACTAGTGGTCATGCTTGCACAGTATCGGAAAAAGCACTAGCCTATGTGCACTACCAAGGTCCAATCACCAAATAGGGCGGCGTTTTTTTTCCTATACTGTGCAAGCTCGACCATCACTGATGGATTGCAGGGTGGTCGTAACCATGGAAACGAGCAGTGTATAATGTGGTGGAAAAATGTATCCAGCCAGCAAAGGAAGCAATATGGACAATCACAATACATTAGTAAGTGCCTTGTATAAAATTTCTCTACATAATAAATGCTATTTGCAGAAGTGAGACAAACCCTTCAAATCCATTTTTTAGTTTGATTAGTAGATGTAAAACCATTAAAAAATCATCTGTAATGCTATAATCAGTAATTTATATAATGTGATTTATGTGTTATTTTGCCAGATATGTTCACGTGCTCATTCTTGGCTAGAAATGACATTGAGTATTAAATTGTGCTTCATTTCGTGTTCATTCCTTCTGTCTCTTCAGTGGCAGCTGGACTGTTTAGCCTGTTTGCTGAAGCTGATCTGTCAGTTTGCTGTGGACCCAACAGATCTGGATCTGGCTTATCATGATGTGTTTGCCTGGTCAGGGATAGCAGAAAGCCACAGAAAAAGAGCGTGGCCTGGCAAATCACGAAAATCAACTGCAGATCACTCAAAGGGCCTTCATATACCACGTTTAACAGAGGTACGCCTTCCCCATTAATCCGTCTATTCTAAAGTTTGTGTTTGGTGCATTTCTTTTTATAATGCCATCGTTTAATCCATCCTCTGTACATTGTATTGAACAGAGCAGTAAAGTCTCTCAGAAAGGCAGCTATTATTTTTCGGGCCTCCTGTAGTATATGTATATGCTGCTCCCATTGACATTTAACGGGTTTTCCAGTACTTTAATATCGATGGCCTATCTGATCAGAAGGGGTCCTGCACCCCACCGATCAGCTGTTCTGCAGCAGCTCAAGCACTGGAATCGCAGAGCTCTGTCCACCACTGTGGCGAGAATGGCGCCCATTCACAGAGAGTCTGTGCAGTTATGACCATACAGAACTGCTGAGAGCACTAAGTGGGGACTCGGGAGACCATTACAAACTTTTTGTTGAGCTTTTATTATAAGGAATAGTGTAAATATGAACTGTTATTCTGCCAGGCACTGCAAGTTCCCAGAGAGGAGCTTCACTGTGAAGTGCTGCTCTGACTGCCAGTGGTAGCATCCAGCATGGAGTCCACTACAGCTTTCATGTAGATGGTAGGGGCAGGGAGCAAAGACCACTTCTGCAGGAGCAGAGTCTGACAAAATAAGATAATAAAAGCTCCACAATTGGTATATTTGTACTGCTGTCAGAGCCCCTACGTCCAGCAGTTTTGCATGGCGGTTAATGGGAGTTATGGGATAAATCCATCTCCAGGTATCTCAGGACAGAAGATCTTAAGCTGAATCAGGAAAGCAGTCTCTATATAGATACTCATTATGGAATTAACATATAACTGATAATTTGGTTTTACTTTGGAAACACTTTAAATTCAATAACACATTTCTTCTATTTCCACATGTGCTTTACACCATTGTCTTATCCCACTGAAATCAGCGGGTTCAGGCAGCATTTCTATATGTCTGAGGCCAGCCTTGGCACGTTCCAAGATGCAGTCAAGAAAATAACTAGCATCTTACTACTTGTATCTTATTTGCATATAGCAGTGATGCTCAGCCTGCGGCCCTCCAGCTGTTACAAAACTGCAACTCCAGCATCCCCTTATAGCTGTAGGCTGTTCAGATATGCTGGGAGTTGTAGTTTTGAAAGAGCTGGAAGGCCGCAGGTTGAGCATCACTGCCATATAGAATGGGAGAAGGTGTGCAAGCCTGCTTCTACTTGTACAAGAGGCAGGAGATGCTGCTTAAAGTGTGGGGGGGTAAATCCTATAAGAGCAAAACATGCCTTTGATTTGATTTCACGGGTGTTAAAGTTCGGATGGTATCCTTTTAGCAGTAACATTTATTAACTAAATAGTTTATAATAATTGCTCATCCTGTTTTATTTAGAAATGTTGTGTGATGTAGACCACACCGCTCCCATTACAGCTCTTCCAGAGCTCTGGTGTATTTTTTATCTAATCTGCACATAAACCATTGTTTGTAAAGCTTTTGCTTCTGCCTTTTGTCTCCCTGAAGGTTTTTCTTGTTCTTGTCCAAGGATCCTGTTTGATTCAGCGCTTAATTGCTGTGGCTTACACCTACGATAACTTAGCCCAACGGTAAGCATGGTGGTTTTATAGATCACAACTACGGCTCTGCTGGTTTTGAATGTTTCTTTGTTCACTACATACCATAATATTTTCTTACAGGGTATTGAAGGCACAGTCCGACCATCGTTCAAGGCATGAAGGTAAGTAGTCAATTGATGGTGTTTACTGTCATCTGTATATATAGGTAATAAGATAATTGCCTGCATGGTCAGTCCATGTAAATGGGCCTTTAGTTATGGGAAGTATTTTACAGTTGTCTCTGAATTACAATTAATGCAATAATTAGTCCTGGGCTTGTTTATAGCATTGCCGTGCATTGGGGCTGATGACAGGCATTCGGCTGTGCCATTAATGCATTTCTTGGCTTTTACTCCCAACAGTTACACATTATTCCATGTGGCTATTGGTCAGCTGGGCTCATTGTTGTTCTGCCGTGAAATCCAGTCTGGCAGACAGCGATAATTTACAGGATTGGCTTAAAAAATTAACTCTTCTTATTCCTGAGGTAAGACTTGAGCAAACTGAGTTTAAAGACTCTTTACAGATACTTTACTAAGGATAGCTTTTTAAAGGGGTTGTCTGACTTCAGTAAGTGGCATTTATCATGTAGGGGAAGTTAATACAAGGCACTGACTAATGTATTGTGATTGTCCATATTGTCTCCTTTGCTGGTTGGATTCATTTTTCCCATCACATTATACACTGCTCGTTTCCATGGTTACAAACACACTACAATCCATCAGAGGTGGTCGTGCTTACGTACTATAGGAAAAAGTGCCAACCTTTTTGGTGGCCGGGACCATGGAAATGCACTCAGGATGGGGCTTTTCCCATTGTGTGCAAGCATGGCCACTGCTGCTGGATTGTAGGGTGGTCATAACCATGGAACCAAGAAGTGTATAATGTGATGGAAAAATGAATCCAGCCAGCAAAGGAAGCAATATGGACAATCACAATACATTAGTAAGTGCCTTGTATTAACTTTCTCTACATGATAAAAGCCACTTGCTGAAGTGAGACAACCCCTTCAATATTTAAATCTTGCAGAGCCCTTTTAATTTCATTTCCACTTCAAAATCTGAAGCTAGCCATGCACATTGCGTGTATATCGACAGAATCTGCTGGTTTCGGCAGGTTTACCTGACCATCTAATTTGTATAGTGGCCTTCCGACTCTCCCCCCTCCCCCGATTGCTTATGTCCGCAAATTAGACTCTATTTACCAATCATTTTGTTAGCGGGAACTTAAAAAAATGCATTTTATCATTAATAGAAATTATTTGTTGAATGCAGGACTTTGAAGTCCTTCAAATGAAAACCTTAAAAATGTTTTTTTTTCTTTCTTTTTTTAATCCTTTTTATTAGACTGCAGTACGTCATGAATCATGCAATGGTCTGTACAAACTGTCCCTTTTCTTGGTCTGGATGGTGGTGATTCAATAAACAGATCCTTTTGCTTCTGGCTGCATCAACGTTGTTAAAATTTCTTCCTGATGCTCAGCACTAAAGCCTATTCAGGTAAGTCACGATAGTAATTATTATGTTCATGTAAATGTAATGCACACCTTAAAGAGGCTCTGTCACTAGGTTGTAACCTATGTATTTTAAATACATAGGTTACAAGTCCTAGTGACAACTTTTTAAAATCATACCTTTCATGCAGAGTTTCTGCACAGCGGTCGCGTAGAAATCTAAACTTTAAAACATATGCAAATGAGCATCGGAGCACCGGGGGGTCTCTTTCCTCTGGAGCACCGCTCCTTCACCGCCCCCCCCTGGGCCCGAGGCACGTCCCCTGTCTCTAATCACGCCCCCTCCTGTATTTGATAGACAGCGCTAGACTGGTAAGTCTAGCGATGAACTCTCACGCATGTGCCCTAAAATTTTCGCCGGTGCATGCGCAGTAGCGCTTGCAGTGTCTACACTGGCAAGCGCTGTCTTCTCTTCTGCGCACGGCGCCGTCACTCCGCGGGACTAGCGAAGTGACGGCACGTGCGCAGAAGAGAAGACAGCGCTTGCAGTGTAGACACTGCAAGCGCATACTGCGCGCATGCGCCGGGAAAATTTTAGGGGCATGCGCGAGAGTTCATCGCTAGACTTACCAGTCTAGCGCTGTTATCAAATAACAGGAGGGGGCATGATTAGAGGACAGGGGACGTGCCTCGGGCCCCCCAGGGGGGCGGTGAAGGAGCGGTGCTCCAGAGGAAAGAGGCGCCCCCGGTGCTCCGATGGCTAATTTGCATATGTTTTAAAGTTTAGATTTCTACGCGACGCTGCGCAGAACTCTGCATGAAAGGTATGATTTTAAAAGTTGTCACTAGGACTTGTAACCTATGTATTTAAATACATAGGTTACAACCTAGTGAAGAGCCTCTTTAATATTACTTGGCATGATTCACTCCACTGGATACATTAAAACATCTGCAGTTTATTTCCTGCTTAAAGTGTCCTGCCATTAAAATGCTTTTTACATAATCAGTAGCACAATCGTTTGTCTGTAATATATCTTCTGGAACATCTACTTCTCCTTCCAGCAGTCTGTAGTTCCTTGATTCCTTGCTGCAGGATTTCTGTAAATTTTCCAAACATGCCTTAGCTACCAGAGCATTCACGTAGAGCAGGGATCTCAAAACTCGTGGCCCTCCAGCTGTTGGCAAAACTACAACTCCCAGCATGCCCCAATAGCTGTAGGCTTCTCCTGGCATGATGGAAGTTGTAGTTTTACACAGCTGTAGGGCCACGAGTTTGAGATCTCAGATGTAGAGTAAACCATAAACTGGCAGGGAGGGGGGAGATGCAGCTGGACATTGCATTGGTACCAGAACCTGGATTTAGCAGTTTCAGCTCTGTTTGCATCCACTGGTCCAGAATACTGTAGTGTGGACAGTATGTATGAGAACTGTACTGTTAGGGTCCATTCACACGTCCGTGTGTCCGCAAAACACGGATATCGCCATGTGCGTTCCTCGCAAATTTGCGGACCGCACATAATAGAAATGCCTTTTCGGACAAGAATAGGACATGTTCTATTTTTTTGGATAGCCGCGGAACGGAAGTGCGGCACACAGTGTGCCGTCCGCATCTTTGCGGCCCTATTGAAATTGCGGAACGGATGCGGCACCATTTACGGACGTGTGAATGGGGCCTTACTGTGGAAATATATAGCTTATGAGCCTGTTTTTTTATTTTTTATTTACTAATTTTGTTTTTGTTTTAGGTTGAAAGACTATGATGGAGGAAACTATTTTACGACCTGGATGTAAAGAATATTTTTTGGTTACTGTGTAAACTGATGATAACATCCATGTCAAAAGATGCCAGCCAGGTATCATTTAGTTTTTTTTTACGTTTGAATACAGATGGTTCACAGTGTACCAAAAATACAGCAATGTCTTCATGCTTCAGACAGCTGTGATGCCGTAATTAGGGATGAGCGAATCAACTTCAGATGTCGAGACTTGCTCCGTACAGTATTAGAACAAAGTTTTAGCCGTAATGTAGCACACTAAGATATTTTGAGGCGGCTGAAAATTAGTGTAACATGTTGGATGCATATTATGGTTATTGAGTAGAAAAAGGCATCTTGCAAGTGCCGCAACCTCTCTGAATTCAGAAGGGAAGAGGTTTCTCAGATTTGGGACCATTACCTATCATGGGGATATACCATAAATGTGTTATGTAAGACTTGTTTTATAGCCATTTTTTACACCATTTCTTCTTGGCTCCCCTAATATAGAGCATGGCTTTACTAGCCAGATTTTAACTTATTCAATTGACTTGATCTTTGTTAACTATGTTTGGACTATTACTATACAAAACTAAAGTCTTCTGGTGTTTGTAAAAATGTAATGCATTGACAATTATTTTCCATTTCTACCCTAGACGACATTGCTTGATTTAGATGCACTAGCACGACATCGGCTGACTGCATTCGCAGGTAGGTTTTTTTTAATTTTTTTTAAATCCCTACTTTTTGTCCTTAAAGGGAACCTGTGATCAACTTTATGCTGACTGTATTGAGGGCAGTATAAAGTAGTGACAGACACACTGATTTCAGCGGTGTGTCACACTTCAGCTAAAAGTAAGTGGTTGCCGAGAACCAGCACCATAATCATTGCAGCCCAGGCCTTGAAAAGAGTCAAATCTACCTGAGAAGAGTCATGGTTATTCATAATCTCCTGCTCCCCCCCCCATCTGCTGATGATTGTCAGTTCTCTCCTAGAGAGAAAGGGAGAAAACTAGGTAGAAGACTGTCAATCATCAGCAGGTGGGCAGGGGGAGCAGGAATTTATGAATAACCAGGACTCTTCTCAGGTGACCAGGACTCTTTTCCAGGCCTAGTCTGCAATGATTGTGATGTTGGTTCTCTGTAACCTCTTACTTTTAACTTATAAATGACAGACCGCTGAAATCAACTCACCTGTCTATGCTTTATTCTGGCGTTAGTATGGGCAGCATAAAGTTGATGACAGGTTCCCTTTAAAGGATTTTCCTTTTTTTACCCAATAAAGCTTATTTATTGCTTAGTTGTGCAATTTTTTAATCTACTTTGTGCATCAGTGCTTCAGCATCCAGGCTCTTTGCTTGCAGTCATTGAATGGCAGCCTTCACTGTTTCCTTCCAGAAGATGGAACTCCATCTTAGTGCATGTTTTCTTACTTTTCATAGCACTGGGCACCTGTAAACTTGAAAGTTCATTCACTGACCACAAGCAGAGTTCTTAAAACTTGGAATTTAAGAACCTGTGTTTTACCCTGTTGTAGGAGCCCCTTAGCAAACACTTATTTTATTTCCCTCAATAGCAGAGAAATCCTGGATTATCAGGATGGCAATGTAGAAGATGATGGAATGACAGGACTCCTGAGGTTGGGCGAACCAGCGTCATCAGCATAAACCGCCTTTCAAATTTTCAAGAGAAGGACAGGTGGAGTAAATTATTACCAAGGGGTTGTCTGGGAAATAAGTATTTATGGCCTATCCTCGCCTGAGAGCCTCAGCCTTTTGACAGTATACCAAGCACAGCACCAGACATTGTATAGGGGCTGTGTTTGGTTTTGCAGGCCACATGAACGATGGTCGTGATGTCACAAACTGCTGAACAACAGGGGGAGGTGGACGTCAGACCCCTGCAAATCTGATCTGAGGAAAGCTCATTAAAATTTAAGTCCTAGACAACCCTTTTAATGCTGCTTATTATTAAAAATGAATAGCAAATTTGTCCAAGATGTTACACTTTGTTTTATCTTTTTTTTTTATTTCAGGAGTTCTCAGAGATGTTTTTAACCTCCTGTTCATGTTACCAAGTTTAAAGGACAGATTGCAGCCCAAATGTAAATCTCATTCCTCCCGAGCGGCAGCGTACGCCTCTTAGTGGAAATGGTGAAAGGCTCCGTGGAGAACTACAGGCTGTTACACAATTGGGTAATGGCACAACACATGCAGTGTTAAGAGCGGAGTATTTCAATACTTTCATATCTATCCTCTCTTGCTCTATTACCCCATTCATGGCCAGAGGTTTTCTCTCCTATGTTGACAGCATTAATTTTTTGGAATTCTGAGCATTTTTTTTACAAGCTAATTTTACAAGCTCATGGTTCCTTCTAGATTACTTTAAAGGGGTATTTATTTCTGTAACTTGAGACGTACAGAAACAATGTAGCTTTCTGAGCTATGCAGTTTCCGTAACTCCTTATTCACCGTCTCAACCCACTTGGCTTTTAGGGGACTTTCACATGATGATTTTGGGGTGGACAGCCATGCCAAAATTCTGCTGAAAACCATTGATGGCCACATCCTTTCTGCCTCCTACACATCTCGATGGAAGGCAGCACTGAGGATTGTGGAGCGGCGGCATATAGCTGCAGCCGTCCCAAGAAGGGGCATTTTTCTTCTACGCTGCACTCTGTAATCCTCAAGGCCGCCTCCCTTTGAAACAAATGGGAGACAGAAAGGACGCACCTGCTGGTGTTTTTTTGTTACATTTTGGGGCGGTTAAAATTCGGCTGTAAAATCTGTTGTGCGAATGTCTCTTTACCGTAGCGCTGACACCGGGCTGCGGCATCAAGTTAAGGCTCCATTCACACGTCCTGTTTTTCTTTCCTGATTCGATCCTGATTTTTTCAGGACCCATTGAAAATAATTGATCCAGATCAGGATCGAATCAGGAAAGAAAAACAGGACGTGTGAATGGAGCCTAACTGTTTGAGATGGGAATACACTTTTTTAATCTGCAGTATCAGCATAGGTAAAAATGTCCATTGAATCAATGAGCTGTCTGTGTAACATATGAGAAATGCCACGTTCTATAGAGCAAGAAACGTTCTTTGTAGTCTCTCTCTATTCAGGCTAAGGCCTCTTGCACAGGACTGTATGTGTTTTGTGGTCTGCAAAACACGGATCCTGAATGTGTGCATGCCACCATTTTTTTCTATTTCCTAACCTTGTCCACAAAACGGACAAGAATAGGACATCTTTTTTCTGGGCCTGCAGAACGGGCATATGAATGATATCTACATTTTCTGCTGCCCCATTAAATGCATCATATGAATGGGGCCTATTTGATGGATGGTATAAATGAGGGAGCATGCTCTATTGAATTTTCTAATGGGGTGTTCTTTTTTGTAAATGCATTTTCTAAAGACCAAACAAACCATATAACAGCAATATATGCTTTCAATTCATAAGTATATAAACTGTGATTGCAACTGAGTTCTCTCCTTGAAATATATGATTTATATGATTCTTGTCATACTTTTTTACCTTTTTTTTTTTTTTTTTTTTTTTTTTTAAATTATGTAAAATCATTTTTTCCACCACAGCGTCCCATGCACCTTACAAGTGGGACTACTGGCCCCATGATGATGTCCGGGCTGAGTGTAGGTTCGTTGGCCTCACAAATCTCGGAGCAACATGTTATTTGGCGTCTACCATTCAGCAACTGTACATGATACCCGAGGCGAGGCAAGCCATCTTTACTGCTAAGGTATTTTACTGGTATAACCTATATTCTTATAGAGTTAGAGGTTTAGCCACAAAGCTACATTCAACAGCGCTACTCTTAATAAAGTGAAGATGTAAATAGATACTTTATTTTTATATGGTGCTCATCATTAAAGGGTAGAATAGATATTTGAAGCAGGTTTCTTTGCATAAAACTTTAAAGCTCTGGAACATGTGTGGCATAACAGTTGGATATCCCATGAATGGCCAATAAGTTCAGGTTCCACCTTTTGGGACCTGTTGTTATGTCAAGAATGGGACCCTATTGTGAATGTAGCGTATGTGCTTCATCCTCTCCATTCACTGCTTGAGATAATAGTAGGGACCCACTCCTATCGGACATTTAGCACATAGTCTGTTGTTATGCCATAAATGTCCCAGATCGGAATACCCCTTTAAATAATTACATTTCTTATTCTCCTATTCCTTTACAGTATTCAGATGATATTAAACATAAGACTACCTTACTGGAACTTCAAAAAATGTTTACATATTTAATGGTAAGTGGCTTGTCAGTTTTAGCAATATATATTTGTTTTACAATTGTTAGTTTTTGTTGTTTGCTATGAGTAGGACCTAAATGGTTTTCTATTGGCCTTGCAGCTTTTATATCTGAATGTGTAAGTATTATAAAATAAAGAAGCAAAAGCTATCATTTTTTCTCTCCTTAAATTTCCATTATCGCTCTCTGGTCCTCCCCACCAGTGTTTGTTTTCCTGGCATCATTGGTGATGTTCAGCACCCACCACGTCACCACTGCATCCAATCACTGGCTTCAGCAGTCACATGCGTTGTACTGCAGAGGCCAGTGATTAGCCACTAGATGAGCTGGTTTATATGGGATGGAAAGTGACATCAGGGCTGCAATGGAAAATATGCATTTCTAATTTGATTTTACCCTATTCGTTGTGCCGTGGGATAATATTGATGACCTGTCCTCAGGATAGGTCCTCAATATCCGAGCGGCGGGCGTCTGACTCCCAGCATCCCTACTAATCTGTTCACAAGTAGCTTCTGATTGTTATTTGCCCTGCTTTGCACTATGATCTGACGTCGTACAGCATAATGGAAGCTGGATTTGCATTCGGACTATAAGACACACTGACACTTTTCCCTCACTTTTGTGGTAACAAAGTGTGTCTTATAGTCCGAAAAATATGGTATGTAACTATTTGTTTGGAGACTAAAAATTTTATTTGTCTCTTAAATGAAAACACTCCTTTAAATGAGTCTCTACCTTTTAAAACTACCAATTTTTTTTGCTTTATAAGACGCACTTTCCCCTCTCCCCCATAAGTGGGGAAAAAATGGCAGTGTGCCTTATAAAGTAAATACTAGTGAGCTATGGAAGCACTCACTAGTATGCAGCAGAGGTGCAGGGAGTGAGGCGCTGCCGGTACTCACCCTTCCTGGTCTTCTCCCTGGGGCTGCGCTGCACTGTGACCTGACATCGTACGCAGTCAGGTGACAGAGCACCGCAGGCGAGAGAAGGAAGTGTGACTGCAGCAGAGATCACTGGCACCTGGAGAGTAGTGGAGGTTAGTGAATTTATTTTAAGGTCTAATGGGGGTGTGACATGGAGGTCTGCTCTGAGGTCTAATGGCGGTCTGATCTGAGTTCCTGATGTGGGGACTCTGATCTGAGGATATGATTTGAGGTCTGATGAAAATGTTTTTTTTTTTCTTATTTTCGTCCTATAAAACCGGGGGTTCGTCTTATTATCAGGGGCATCTTATAAAGCGAAAAATATGGTAATTGTTTTTAGGTCCAAAATTCTCTGCTGATTAATATATAAAATTCCCTGCAAACTTTTCTGTCACCAGTTTTTTCGGTATGAATCAGGCTGACATTAGAGATGTGCTAATGTCACCTGATTCCAAATATATATCTGTTTTATTTACTGGTGCCCCCATTTTTATATAAAATGAACTTTTATTTTATGCTAATAAGGCTTCTAGGTGCAAGGGGCGTTACCCCTGCTCCTAGAGGCTCTGTTGATTGACAGGACCAGGCAGAGAAGAAACACTCCATTCACCATAGCTTGCAAGGACCTTCAATGATGTCATGACCATGTGATCAGTCACATGGTTAGGATCACACAAACAGCCTGTCTCCTCCTAAACCATGTGACTGATCACATGGTCATGACATCATTGAAGGTCCTTAAAAGCTATTGTGAATGGAGTGTTTCTTCTCTGCCTGGTCCTGTCAATCAACAGAGCCTCTAGGAGCAGAGGTAACTCCCCTTGCACCTAGGAGCCTTATTAGCATAAAATAAAAGTTCATTTTATATAAAAATGGGGGCACCAGTAAATAAAACAGATATATATTTGGAATCAGGTGACATTAGCACATCTCTAATGCCAGCCTGATTCATACCGAAAAAACTGGTGACAGAAAATTCTGCCACAACGAGGTTGAGATTACTGGGTAAATGGTATGCAATAAACTCCTCCCTAGTGATGGTAGAATTTTATCACTTAAAGAGGATCTATCATCACTTGTGACATGTCTCTTTTAGTAAGGATGGGGATCATTCGGTCATGTGATGATCACACTGTTGTCCTTAGTGTACAGCCTTATGTTCAGGTTTTTTTAATGCAGTTTTGGAAGCCTAAATCAGGAGTGGATCATAAAAGCAGAGAATGTATAAAGGACAGATATGATTTCTTTTTGGGGTCCACTCCTCTGTGCGCCTTTACGATTATCACACGACCAGGTCCATTTCTATTCTCTGTAATGACACATTGAAGTTTCTCATTGAATGACAGCAAATTTGCCATTGAGTTAAATATGGCGGCAATACTTTTATATATGTAAGGTGGTGTAATGCTTTTATTTTTTACAGGAGAGTGAATGTAAAGCTTATAATCCCAGACCCTTCTGTAAGACGTACACCATGGACAAGCAGCCTCTGAACACAGGAGAGCAGAAAGACATGACCGAGTTCTTCACTGACCTGATTACGAAGATCGAAGAAATGTCTCCTGAACTGGTCAGTTCTGTACTGAACTATTTATCTCTTGTATGATTTACTATTTCTCTCTCTTGTTAACATATTTTTTTTCTTTTTATCAAATAATCAACAGAAAAACACGGTCAAAACTTTATTTGGAGGCGTTATTACTAATAATGTTGTGTCTTTGGTAAGTCATCTTTAATCATGTGTCGGGTGCTTTGTATGTGTTTTGTGGGGTATGTAACAGGTTTACTTGAAGGAAAAAAAAAGTCCACAGGTACATATAGAAAATTTGGTTTTAAAGAGAACCTGTCGGCTCCAAAACACCCCCTGATCTAGAGTAAGAGATGTATAGTGTAAGTGATGCTGAATCCGAATATGTAATTTTTATCTTCATACTCACTTCCATTCAGACGCTGTGCTCCACAAAACCAGCAGTAAAATGCACTCAGTGGACTCTTCTTTGAGTCCTCTCTATTATGTGAGTGAGCACCGGAGTCCACTGAGTGCATTTTACTGCTGGTTTGTGGGAGCACAGAGTCGGAATGGAAGTGAGTATGAAGATAAAACTTACATATTCGGATAAGATAAAAATTACATAACCAGACTCAATGTCACTTACACTATACACCGCTTACTGTAGTTTTGAGGGTGTTTCAGAGCCGACAGGTTCCCTTTAAAGCTGCAAAAATATTCCGGTTTTGCTGCAGATACAGAAGTTGCTGCAAAACAATCCACAACAAAACCGAATAAAAACAAATGTTATATAGAAACACCTAAAGAAAATGCAGCAGTCTGACACAGTGATAAGAATTCAGCAAAATGTTTCCCTATACAGGTCAGATATTCCCATTTAGATTTTACTAAATGCTTTCAAAAGGATGAGATCCACAGCATAAATTCACATGCTGCAGATTTAAATTCCTCACTGGAACTCTTGAGTGCTATGCCTTGTCTTGTATAGCTTCCGTGCCTTGTATACTTGATTGCGAGTGAGATACACCTAGGCCATGTGACCAGTATACTGAGGATACAACATCATTATCAAATTCCAAGATAACTCCCTTAATGGGACCCATGCATTAGACCAGTGGTGGCGAACCTATGGCACGGGTGCCAGAGGCGGCACTCAGAGCCCTCTCTGTGGGCACCCACACCCTGGAAAAAGTCTATGGTGTACCAATATGCCATAAACTCTTCCTGCCATTCATCAGCGCAGGGCGCACTATGAACAGCACAGGCCTGAATGTAGGCAGGCTATTATAGCTAAATGATAACGTACACTGTATTGGTATTCAGCTTAAATTGCCGTGTTGGCACTTTGCGTTAAATGATTGGGTTTTGGGTCACAGTTTGGGCACTCTGTTTTCTAAAAGGTTCGCCATCACTATATTAGACTCTTTGGACATTGTATAGCTGCTATTTGCCTTGTATATTGGTGCACAGCTACATTTATTTGGTTTATAGTAAGTTACTATGTGTAGTTCTTCATGTTGTTTGTTTTACCCATTTACTTTAGGATTGTGAACACGTAAGTCAGACAGCGGAGGAGTTCTACACGGTCAGATGCCAGGTGGCAGATATGAAGAACATCTATGTGAGTAGGAGTGTATTCCATATACCACCTATGTACAAGTAACAGATGCAGAGTGACAAAAGCAAGGTAGAACTCTGCTTCATCTCTGCCTTGGCTTATCCACATGAACATTGCAGCAAGAAGGCGCAGGTCCCATGATGTGATTTAGAGACTGCACACTCCAGCTGCAATCCATCTTCTTATCTATCAATGCTCCCATCCACAATATATATGTACATATGTTGTGTATAATCTGTTTTGGTGATTAAACATCATGTCTGTCCTTTAGGAGTCACTGGATGAAGTTACTATCAAGGACACATTGGAAGGTGACAACATGTACACTTGTTCCCACTGTGGAAAGAAGGTGCGAGCAGAGAAAAGGTTAGTCCTTCCTTGGTTCTTGATTACTATTGTGTTGTCAGTAAAGAGACCCAGTGTTTTATTAAAAGGTCCATCTAAGTGATGGCTTCCACTCTTAAAGGGGTTTTCTTAAAGCAAAAGTTATTATATTAAAAATAATAAAATACTGCTACTTAAAGGGGGTTGTCCACTTTTTTAATATTGACCTATCCTAGGTTATCCTATTCACTTCAATGGGGCAGTGAATAGGAAGGAGCCACCCCATTGAAGTGAATGGGACTGCTTAGTTGTAATTACACCTGCAGACCACTACATTTGTGACGGCGGGTAGGTAAACAGTGAAGGCGGTGCTCATAGGAGCACTGCTTTCTCTTCAAACAGCTCATCAGAATAGGTCATCAGTAGTGCTGAGCGAATCGAGCTTCAGATCAGAGATCCGAAGTCGATTGGTTCAAGCACTTTGGTTTTAATGCTGTCTCCATGTACGTCATTAATATGTATTGCCTCCATGTAGGCAAAATTTGTCTCCCCCAGTCTTTAAAAACATTTGAAAATAGCAATCCGAAGTCAGGTTTGGTACCGACTGGTATCTTGGTACCAAACCTGACTTCAGATTGCTATTTTTAAAATGTTGTTAAAGGCGCAGATGTGATTATCGAATTAATTCACCAAAGTCTCGTGCAACTTCGGGTGAGAGGAATTTTGCTTGCACAGAGGCAATACATTTCAATGCTGTACACGGAGAACGCATTAAAATCGAAGTGTTTGAGCGAATCGACTTTGGATCTCTGATTTGAAGCACGATTCTCTCAACACTAGTCATCAGTGTAAAAAAAAAAAAGTGGACAGCTCCTGTGAAGGATAACTGAACCTTTAGTAGAAAAAATACACAGGGGCTCTGCCCTTTGTCTGTCTTCGGTTCTGTAGGCTTTTTAAGTGTGGCCCCTTAGTTTTTTATCTTTTAATAAACTTACTTTCAGAATTCTTCATCATTCTACCCCTGCCTCATCTCTGTATACTCTTCTGCATAATACATCATCTATGGGGACAATATGTGATCAGGCCACACTTTACTAACATACAGTGTGTCATTTTCGCCCCTTCTTTGTCCCTGGAAAACTCTTTTTACTGAAAAATCAATGATCCCTGATGGTTCCCACTTGATATGGGACAGTTGGGGTTTTTCTTCTTTACAAGTATAACGCCTGTATAATAATACAAAAAGCACATCTGCTGCAGTGGAGACCAGCTTAAATGTGAAGAGAGCCTCACTATGTCAGTAGTTTTTCTAATTTGCCGCGCACAGACCCTCATCTAACCCACTGGTTCCTAGTTGGCAGATCTTCCTATATTTGTATTTGATCATGTCAGAGGCATATGATCTTATTTGTTGCCTGCCGTTCCTTTCAGGGCTTGCTTTAAGAAGTTGCCACGGATATTAAGCTTTAATACGATGCGGTACACCTTCAACATGGTCACCATGATGAAAGAAAAGGTCAACACCCATTTCTCTTTCCCTCTGCGACTTGATATGACGCCCTACACGGAAGATTTTTTAATGGGAAAAAACGATCGAATAGAAGGTAATTTGTGACCAACTGTAGTCTGAGTTTATTTTAACTTAGGATGGAGATTGTCTTCCCATTTCTATTTTTTTGGCTTTTGCGGTCAATTTTGCATCCTCTGTTTCAATTTGGTTGCTGTTCTGACATAAGAAAAAATATTTAAAAGCAGAAAGTGTTGCTTGAAGGGAATCGATCACCATGATCAATCTTATCTGCAGTTAATACATGAGTAGCACTACATCTTTTATTTTTTCTACTGGCTTCCGTCCCCGTACTGTCATCACTCAAAGCTATGCTGAGAAACACAGTCTGGACTGTTGCTCCATACTAACATAATGCAGAGGACTCCTGTGTGCCTGCGCTGTATCTCCATAACTCCCATAGAAATTAATGATGTTGCTGTGTCTATGCCCAATCGGGCGCTCCTTTTTGGTGGTTGGTGTGGGTCCCAGTGGTAGGATCCCCACCTATCTAATAGTTATCCCCTATCCACAGCATAGGGAATAACTTAAAGGGGTTGTCCGGGTTCAGAGCTGAACCCGGACATACCTTTAAATTCACCCAGGCAGTCCGCCTAATTAGCGCAGGGCAAAGGCATTTAGCCCGGTTCCGGTGACGTACCGGGCTCTGCCAGGCAGAGGCTTCCGCCCGGCAGTGAGCCCAGTGACGTCACCGGCGCTGATGGGCGGGCTTTAGCGCTGCCCCAGCCAGTAAAACGGCCCATTACAGCCGGTGACGTCACCGAACTCACTGCCGGGCGGAAGCTTCCGCCCGGCAGTGTGTTATGTAAATAAAAGAGCCCTTGCCCTGCACGATCCAGCGCAGGGCAAGGGAGGGCAAGGGAGCATGAGATGCTCCTGATGCCCTGTTCAGGCGGGCTGCGTGGGTGAATATAAGGGTTTGTCCGGGTTCAGCTCTGAACCCGGACAACCCCTTTAAAGAAGAGCTGTCACCACTCCTGACATACCTGTTTTAATAGCTTCATGCATTCCCCATGTAATAACAATTCTGGAACATCTATTCTTATGTCTGTTTATTGTGCCATTCCTTTATTATTTGCACTAGAAGTTATGAATGAATTGCTATTTGCCTTCAGTAAGGGAACAGAGGGGAGGTGACCAGTTGGGGGTGTGTATCTGCACAGACTGACTCTATCCAATCAGTGCTGCCATGTTCAGACTGTGCAGGGACACACCCCCAACTGGTCACCTCCCCTCTGTTCCCTTACTGAAGGCAAATAGTAATTCATTCATAACTTCTAGTGCAAATAATAAAGGAATGGTACAACATAGAGCCATAAGAATAGATGTTCCAGAATTGTTAGTACGTGGGGAATGCATGAAGCTATTAAAACAGGCGTGTCAGGAGTGGTGAAAGGTCCTCTTTAATATAACCAGAATACTCCTTTAATACTGCTCATAGCTGTGGGTGCTGATTAGGCTTCATTCACACTACGTTGCATATATACACCAGACATCTAGCTTTGACATATACATCTGTGTGACATACAGCTGTAGAAGTCTGCCATTTATGACCTGCCCTGGAGGAAAAGCTCCACTGTGGAGTGCTGTCTGCATTGAACTGCCTCACAGCCGGCGGTGCAGTGCAATTTTCACTCCGTCACCCATTTAAACAGCCAAGCAACTGGAGTGATCACTGCCAATCCAATATATTGAATCACTCCCACTGATCTGTTATTAATGGCCTGTCCTGACAATAATCCTGGACCACCCCTTTAAGGCCAAAATAGACTGCTTCCTTTAAAAGAGGCATTCCACGTTTTAGATATTGATGACCCTTTCTCTGGTCCAACACCCCCACCAGTCAGACTCCTCAGAGCTGCAGTGTATCGGCACAGCCACTACACAGTGGACGGAGT
>ONZH01024488.1:0-53686 GCA_900303285.1 Rhinella marina | reverse complement strand
ATAGATTAGATACCCATCTTAGCAGACAGTATCACACATCATAGGATTAGATACACAACTTAGCAGGCAATATCATACACAATCGGCTTAGATACACAACTCTGCAAACAGTATCACACAGAATAGGATTAGATACGCAGTTTAGCAGACACTGTCACCCAGAATAGGATTAGATACACAGTTCAGCAGACAGTATCACACATGATAGAATTAGATACCCATCTTAGCAGACAGTATCACACATAATAGGATTAGATACCTATCTAAGTAGACAGTATCACACATGATAGAATTAGATTCCCATCTTAGCAGACAGTATCACACATGATAGGATTAGATACACAACTTAGCAGGCAGTATCATACACAATAGGCTTAGATACGCAACTCTGTAGATAGTATCACACATGATAGGATTGGATACACAACTCTGCAAACAGTATCACACATGATATGATTAGATACATAACTCTGCAAACTGTATCACACATAATAGGATTAGATACACAGCTTAGCAGAAGCTTTCGCCCAGAATAGGATTAGATACACAGCTCAGCAGACAGTATCTCAGAAGGTGGGATTAGATACGCATCTAAGCAGACAGTATCACACAAAGTAGGATTAGATACACAGCTCAGCAGACAGTGTCACACAAGGTAGGATTAGATACGCAGCTAAGCAGACAGTATCACACATGATAGGCTTAGATACACAACTCTGCAGACAGTATTACATATGATCGGATTAGATACACAACTCTTCAGACAGTATCGCATAGGATAGGATTAGATACACAGCTCAGCAGACAGTATCACACATAATAGGATTAGATATGCAGCTTAGCAGGTAGTTTCACACAGGTTAGGATTAGATACACAACTCTGCAGACAGTATTACATATGATAGGTTAAGATACACAGCTCGACAGACAGTATCACACAGGATAGGATTAGATACACAATCCTGAAGACAGTATCACATATGATAGGATTAGATACACTGGTAAGCAGACCGTATCACTCATAAAAGGATTAGATACACAATTCTTCAGACAGTATCACACATGATAGGATTAGATACACAACTCTTCAGACAGTATTACAAATGATATGATGAGATACACAACTCTTCACGCAGTATCACACACAATAGGCTTAGATGCACAACACTGTAGACAGAATCACACATGACAGGATTAGATACACTGCTAAGCAGACAGTATCACACATAATAGGCTTAGATACACGACTCTGTAGACAATATTACTTAAGATAGGATTAGATACACAGTCCAGCTGGTGGTAACACACATAATGTTTGGATACTCTATTTAGTTTTCCTTTTTTCTCATGTGTTTGACTTTAGCACATTAAATATTCTCAATAGATCTCACCACATTTAGCTTGGTCTGCCGATAAATATCTCACATCTGAGGCCAGCTACTCTAAACAAAAGAAAAAGCAGCTGAGCAATCAGCTAAATGTGGAGCACTCACCGCCCAGTGGTTGTGACGTGTATTGCAGTTTTTTAGAGTTTAGTTACAATCTCGCGATATCATGTTGTTTTGCTGTCAGGACAAAACTGACACCACTCTGAGTTTGGAGATAAGTTAAGTGTGGACGCATCTGTAGATGGACAGATGTTTTTTTTCGGCCTTATAAACTATATTACTATGCTACTAAATGAATCCAGAAAAAAGTTGCAAATTACTTGTAATAGGACCAGTCCTTTCCTATATTGAGTTTTCCTCAGATGGAAACTGAAGCAGCAGCAGCTCAAAATGAATAGTGCACAATTTTATGAAACCACAACAAGACTTTGTATCACCATTATAAGAGGGAGGCAGGATAATCTGGGGAAGAATTCTCCTAATATTGCAACTTGTGAAGTAGGCAGCAGAGCCACTACGGCAATAATCAGAGAATCAAGATAGGTAGACAAATTTTGCAGACACGCCATTTTTTGCTTCTGACTTGCGTATTGTTGCTAAAGCTGATTGTGAATTTCCGGCACGTCCACTCGGGATGAGCCAGTGCAGTCCATGACCTGAATTTACTGTCATGAATTAGTGAGAGTAGACCCACTATGCTAACTAACTGGCTTGGCTTTGGGCTTAACCAAAAACTTATTACAGTCTGAACAGTCACTTTAACAGATTATGTGGGTTTTGACAGAATGTGACTGTAGGAAACTTTGCTGGAAGACAGAGATGTAGGTGAACTGCACCACAATCACAGAGACAGTCAGAACAGTGTCTAATACCGGTACAGTAGATATCTGCAACATGGAACTGGAGACACTCGTGTAGCATCCTGCTGCAAGAGTCGCAGTATAATGCTAAAGGTAAAGAAAGTGCAACATATTTCTGTGTAATATATGCCTTTAAGCCTAATTCACATTTCCGTGGAGCACGGTCCGTGAAATCCCGGACCGTGCTCCTTCTGAGGACGGGAGCGCATGGCGTCATTGGTTGTTATGACGCCGTGCGCTTCCTGAGGCCGCCGCTGTACAGTGATACACTTGTATCACTGTACAGCGGCGGCCTCAGGAAGCGCACGGCGTCATAGCAATCAATGACGCCGTGTGCTCCCGTCCTCAGAAGGAGCACGGTCCGGGATTTCATGGATCGTCCCGGACCGCGTTTCACGGAAATGTGAATTAGGCTTTACTGTATTTCTTGCATGTGCGCATGGTAATAGGCTATGCTCAAACCCACCACCACCACTAGATGCTGGTGTTAGTACATAGGCAGTTCAACTGAGTCTAGAGTCTGAACTTGCAAAAAGACAGTTTAAAACAGTGATTGTGTTTAGAAGACAACAAAGAGAATAAACGCAAAGATGTAGAACTGACACTTTAGCTTATTCTGGACCTGGTACTACCCAGAACAGGTCCAGGACATCTACAGAAATCGAACTATATGTAAAAAGAGTTTTGTAGGGAAAGACCAGCAGAGATAATTTTTTTGGAAAATAGGTACTTTTTTTCCTTTTTTCCTGGCTTGGTAGCAGTTAGAGATATGGGCTTTCAAACAATACCAGAATGACATTATATTTAGTGCATGGGAAGATATCACTATTAGAAATCATGATGCAGTGAATACAGCTGAAAGTGAAAGTAAAAGCATATTTTACCAACGATTATTCTTGACTCGATTTCTAACAGTGATATCTCCTGTTTAGCTGGGGCTAATGCTGTCATTTAGAATGCCCGCTTTAAAATAAGACAAGTTCATTACCATTTTGGGGTATATATAGTGTACTAACTAACTTTTATTATTTTATTTTTAGGGGAAAGATTAAAAAAACTGTGTTGTGGATGGGAGCCTTAGGGTTTGTTTTTCTGCTTCAAATTAAAGTTGTTAGTTTTACGTGCACACGGAAGAACCACACTGATACCAAGCAAGTATCAAGGCAGTACTCATTTATTACAGGAAGTTAAGCAGTTATTACAGGAAGTTAAGCCCCTGAGGCTCGTGGCATTGTTTCACTGGCTAAAATACAAAAACAAGAAAAGAGATAACACTTGGCATCTGTGCAGTGTGCATTATTTTACAAACTTTGGTATGTAAACTATGTAAACATCTAGGTGCCAGCGCTATATTGTAATGGCTTCACATTAATATAATGATCTCCTCGAAATGGCTTCACAGTAATATCAACAGTCCCGCCTTTGAAGCTATTTCAATTGGCTGGACACTGTCCCTGATCTAAGTAGGTTCTCCAGTCTGTCACATAGTACCTGTTGGTGGTTTCACCTCTTTGGAGACAACCTATCCCTTTGGGTAGGCTCCCTCTTAATGGACTTATACAATGGGAAGTCAGATTCTTACCTATCCCTAATACAGAATATATGGGGGCGCTGTTGAGTGGTGGATGCTTAGTTGGGTTTCAATCTTCAACTTCTCGATTATTGTGAAGATAAAATCTATTAATACTGAGAATGTTTGGGCAATACTATCAATGGGTCACTGGGTTGGAAGTATAGGACTGTAACAGCTTTGTTCTTCCTTTTACACAACTGTTTCATGGCCCAGAAACCTATTTTACTATCTCATTTAGAATCCATATTCTTTGAGTCAGGATCAGTAGTCACACAGGGGGAACAAGAAACACTATCCTTTCAAGTCTCCAGATTCAACACTTTCCTGCAATTACTGGCATAAATCCAATTAGGCTTTCCTTTGAGCTTCACTGATGTGCTTGTAGTCAACAATACTTGTAATGGACCATCAAACCATTGTTTGAGGACTTTTCTAATGTGTCTTTTTACCACTACCCAATCTCCAGACACAAATGGGTGGGTTCCTGGTACTTTATCAGGATCTGAAAGTGAAGCAAAAACTCGAGAATGTATTTTAGTCAAACGCTTGTGCAAACTGATCACATAATCAGATGACCATGTTGCATCTGGAGCTGCTGTGGGAAATACAATCCTGTCCTAGGGGCTGACCCAAAAACGACCTCATAGGGACTAAGGCCTGTCATAAGGTTAGGGGTATACCTTACTGAAAAGAGGGCTAACGGCAGGAACTCTGTCCTCGCTGCCTCCCCAGCCATCCCTAAAAACATGGGTGTCTGTGCAGACAGTGATCTGGGCTCGGTCAACACAGAATACAATCCTCTCATGTGGTGTGGTTGAGGAGTACCACACACAGCACAACTCTCTCTCCAATCTGGTTTCCAGGTCCCGCAGACTCTGCAGATCCATCACCCAGGACCATTATAGGGTTGAAGACTTACTTTTTCCTTTCTCTGTTTGGGAGGTGGTTTAACATTATCATGATAACATTCATAATAATACTTCCCACTTTCTCTGTCTCTCTACACCACCTCTATACACTTTCCTCACTACTCACAGTCAGACGTCTGCCTGTTCTGTAAGCTTGTTATCTTTTAGCCACCCTTTATTTTCCCTACATGCTTTTTCTCACTACTCTGGATTCAGTTTACCATCCTTTTGTGATTCTAGCAGATGGGCAGGACACTCAGGACCAAGCACTTCACTTGACCTTGTATCAAATGCAGGACCTAACTTAACATCTTCACCCAATTCCCCATGACCTAGAGTCCTGAACACCTGTACCATCACAACAACCTGTTATGAATCAAGATGAAGTTCCCTCCAAGTGCTGACTAAATCCTAGTAAAGGGAAAAACATAGATGTTAAGGCATTTCATCTAATTAAACAATACTACAAGTAATAACTAATTATAGGTGTATGTGTATCCTTCACTTACTGAGTTGAGTACTCTTTGTGGTGCTACTTAGATCTATGTGAATTGGTTCCTGCTTGTAGCTGCATCAGGAAAAATGGGGCGTGGTTTTAGCACTAACATACTTCACAGGTCCACCCCTCTGGAGACTGAGGGGGCTGGTGATTTAGTGGGGGATGTGTCTGCTGCAGGGCCCTCCTGTGCCATTTTAGGGGCTGTGTCGGCGGCATGCAAAGGCAATCATTTGTCTTTTCATCATGCATTTCTGTCCAGACTAATTTTCTTATACTTCATAATTTTCCTGCTGCTGCTTGCATTGTTTTTCATAACATCTATAATAGAATGTTCTAAACTCAAGGCCTAATGTCCCGTGAGTGTAACAGCTGCACCCCCCTGGCCCAAAGCCAGAGCACACACCTCCCTGTGATGATTTATTTCATTCTCAACTTAACCCTTAATTTGGCCTCATCATCACATCGGTAGAGCTGATTTTGCTCACAGTAAACTTGGCTGTGTGACCCTCCTCTACTAGTTAGTTTTTTGTTTGGCAACACACAAGGTCAGATTTCTGGTCCACACAGACATACCAAGTAACAGACATGACATTCAACGTAGAACAGACAGACATAAAGAAACATTTCCCATACATTAACACACACAAGTCTTTGAACTTATTTCTCTTGAGCCACCACTTGCGGGGCCGTCCGTTCTCCAGGTAACATAGACACTGTGTTACCCATGTCTCAACCTTCCAGTACGGGGGCTGGTCAGACAACACACAGACAAACAACATGCCTGACAAGGGAGGGGCTAGTCTCAATCAGACTCGATTTTCTGAACCCACGGCTCCGCTTACCAGCCAGCTAGTTCTCCATGTCTGGTCTACTAGCTATGCACCCATCTACTAGCTGCTTGAAGCAGCCAGTACAAGAACCGTGCAACCCTCTTGTCAGTTGATCGTCCCATCTGTCCCTAGCTCTCTCACAAGCAGCTAGTACAGGACCCATGCGATCCTCCCACCCAGTCAGCCTTCTCACTCTGCTTTCACCTCCCCTCTCAGTGACACAGACCACATGAACACCATAAACACATACACACAGCAAAAACAAACTCTCTTCTTTCATCAGACTAGGTTCTAGGAACTTGTTTCAACTTCAGCCAAAGCTGCTACTTAGCTAGTAACTTCTATCCAGCAGAAATTACTACCGTAATGCGGTGCAGCCTCGACAAGAGGTAGGTAGGATAATCAATTGTCTTACCTTATCTCTTGGGCTGCAGTCCCCTCCCTCAAGTGACGGTGCACCGCACTCTGGCAGTCTAATCTTTCGGCTGCTGACGTTACTTTCCCTCGAGACCCACGTTGGGTGCCAACTGTTGTGGATGGTTCTCAAAGGGAGCCTTAGGGTTTGTTTCTTTTCTCCAAATTAAAGTTGTTACTTTTACGTGCACAAGGAAGAACCACACTGATACTAAGCAAGTATCAAGGCAGTACTCATTTATTACAGGAAGTTAAGCAGTTTTTATATGTACATCAGAGGGGACATCCCCCTGAGGCTCGTGGCATTGTTTCACTGGCTAAAATACAAAAACAAGAAAAGAGATAACACTTGGCATCTGCACAGTGTGCATTATTTTACAAACTTTGGTATGTAAACTATGTAAACATCTAGGTGCCAGGGCCATATTGTAATGGCTTCACTTTAATATCACAACATCCTAAACAGCAATTTTGAAATTATTTTGTGGAATTTATTTACGGTGTTTACTGTGTGGTAGAAATGTGGCATTATCATCATTGTACAGACCCACATAATAAAATGATGTTATGAAAATGAAAATAAAATAATAAGTTATTTGATACAATATATATACCCCAAAATTGTATAGAACTGGCTTGTTTTAAAAGCTGGCAATCTAAGCTTTCAAACAATACCAAAAATGACAGCAATATCTTCAGTACAAGGGAACATATCACTGTTAGAATTCAGGATGCAGTGAATACAGCTAAAAGTCAAAGTAAAAGCAGTTTTTACCCACGATTATTCCTGACATGATTTCTAACAGTGATTTCTCCTGTTTAGCTTGGGTTAATGCTGTCATTTTGGTCTTGTATGAAAGCCTTGAAAGCCAGCTTTCAAACAAGACCAGCTCCATACAAGTTGCCACCATTCAAGAGATATCATCAGCTAAAGCAGCCCTACCCCCTACACTTCTGCTCAAGCTCAGCTGGGGCAGAACAGATAAAGTGTAACTGTCATATTTTATTTTAATTTTTTATTTGTGTACAGTATATATTGACAATTTTTCAATATACTTTAATTAATGAAATCGTACATTTCTACTAGAACAATAGTGTCTTAGCAACATGATTCTGTCTGTTTACATAACAGTGGAGACTTTCTCAACATTGAAGACAGAACGATGTTGCTAAGGCTGAAAATCGGCCACTTTAGAACTATTTTTGTACTAAAAATGTATGATTTCAGTAATTAACCACTTCCCGTCCGCCCATTGACTGTAAAAGTCTGGGAAGTGGTTAAGTATCTCTGAATGGACGTTTCTGAACGTCCATCCAGAGATAGCAGCTGCACGCTAAGCGTCCAGCTGCACAGTGGGTTACCTGCTGTCAGTGACAGCAGGGTATCCCCAAAGAGAAGGCAGGGACCGTTCCCAGGGGTCCCTGTCTACTAGATCGCTATATACACAGCACTCACTGAGAGCTGTGTATACACATCAGGAAGTGCTATGTGTGCTTCCTATCCCGGCCGGGCGGGCACGTGATCGCCGGGGCCGGGAGAGTGTAGGAGCTGCCGGGTCTTTCATAGACCCGATCAGCCCTGCACTGAGGCTGTATAGCATAGTTGTCATGGACGGAAACACTGGGATAAGGTGCTCCCTGACTTATCCCACAACTGTCCCTGCCTACTTACCTCACCCTAGGCTAAAGGTCCTAGGGGGACAACTGGATGACAATCCCTACTCTGAATAAGTGAGGGATTGGGAACGGAAGGAACAGAAGACAGACACAGGCACGAACAAACACAATACGAATTGTCAGCTTAGCAAAGTCAAACCGGGAGCGTACGTCAGGAGCCGAGGAATAAGCAGAATCGAGGTCAAGGTCACAAGCAATAGATCTGGATACACAGTAAGGTCACAAGTCGAATAACGCACAGCAATAACAGGCAACTAGCCCTGGAAGTTGCCATCTTTAAATAGCCCGCCCCTAGGTCATGTGACGTGGCCAGCGTCACATGACCTGTGATGCAAACAGGGCGTCGACCCGAACTCAAAACAATGACAATTAGCCATGTGGTGTGGTCAGCACCACATGGCTCCAAATAACAAGTGCAAAACACCAACATAAACAATAGCCATGTGGTGTGATCAGCACCACGTGGCTGCCCCCTAAGTAAGTGCTGTTTAGGTGAAGCGCTGGCTGCAAGGCCAGTGATTCACTCACTGCTCGTAATGCTAGGCGGGGGGGTGGACGCCGGCCGCACGAGACCCAGAAGTGCGCCGGGTCCTCTGCGCCTGATCACCATGGCGACGAGGTCGCTCCCCACGTCCTCGCGCCGCCTGCAGCAGAGGAGGCCGGCGGCGCCGCACAGAGGGAGAGGGCTCTATAAAAATATCACATGATCTACCCCATCAATTGAACCGTATAAAAAAAATCTATTAAAAATTATGCCAAAACAGCTTTTTTTTGTCGCCTCACCTACCAAAAAACATAATATCAAACAATCAAAAAGTTGTGTGTATCCCAAAATGGTAGCGATAAAAACGTCACCTAATTCCGCAAAAAAATGAGCCTCCACACAAGATCATACCCAGAAAAATGAAAAAAAATATGGCTCTTAAAAAATTGCAACACAAAAACATGATTTTTTTTCTAAAAATGCTCTTATTGTGTAAAACGTAAAAAAAATGATAAAACATAGACATATTTGGTATTGTTGCATCCGTAACAACTGGCTCTACAAAAATATCACATAATCTACCCATCAAGTGAACGGTGTAAAAAATATATATAGAAAAATGCCCCTAAACTGCTTTTTTTGTGACTTAATCTCCCAAAAATTAGATTAAAAAGTGATCAGAAAGCCGGATGTACCCCAAAATGGTGCCAATAAAAAGCACAGCTTGTCCCGCAAAAAATAAGCCATCACGCAGCTCAGTCCACAAAAAATGTAAAAAGTTATCGCTCTTAAAAACCATGACAGAAAATCCCATGTTAGAAAATGCAGATGCTGTTCCTCCCCTTCTGAGCCCTGGCGTATCCCCAAATAACAGTTTACGACCACATGTTGGGTGTTTCTGCAAACTGCAGAATCGGGGTAATAAATATTGAGTTTTGTTTTGTTGTTAACCCTTGATGTGTTACAGGAAAAAAAATTATTAAAATGGAAAATCTGCAAAAAAAGTGAAATTTTGAAATTTCACATCTATTTTGCTGTAATTCCTGTGGAATACTTAAAGGGCTAACAACATTTCTAAAACCAGTTTTGAATAGTTTGAGAGGTGTAGTTTCTAAAATGGGGTAATTTATGGGTGGTTTCTATTAAGCCTCACAAACTGACTTCAGAACTGAACTGGTCCTTAAAAAAGTTGATTTTGCAAATTTGCAAAAATTGCGTCTAAAATTCTAAACCTTCTACTGTCCTAAAAAAATAAAATGACACTACCAAAATGATGCCAACATAAAGTAGACATATGGGGAATGTCAATTAATGAGTATTTTATAAGGCATCACTATCTGTATTAAAAGCAGAGAGATTCAAATTTAGAAAACAGTGAATTTTTTCAAATTTTCGTTAACTTTTGGATTTTTTTATAAATAAAATTAAAACATATTGACTCAAATTTACCATTAACTTGAAGTACAATGTGTCACAAGAAAACAATCTCAGAATCGCTTGGATAAGTAAAAGCGTTCCAAAGTTATTACCACATGAAGTGACACATGTCAGATTTGCAAAATTAGGCCTGGTCAGGAAGAGGGTAAATAGCCCAGATATGAAGTGGTTAAAGTCCAGGGTGGGCCATTTATATGGATACACCTAAATAAAATGGGAATGGTTGGTGATATTAACTACCTGTTTGTGGCACATTAGTATATGGGAGGGGGGAAACTTTTCAAGATGGGTGGTGACCATGACGGCCATTTTGAAGTCGGCCATTTTGGATCCACCTTAATTTTTTCAATGGGAAGAGGGTCATGTGAAGCATCAAACTTATTGAGAATTTCACAAGAAAAACAATGGTGTGCTTGGTTTTAACGTAACTTTATTCTTTCATGAGTTATTTACAAGTTTCTGACCACTTATAAAATGTGTTCAAAGTCCTGCCCATTGTGTTAGATTGTCAATGCAACCCTTTTCTCCCACTCTTCACACACTGATAGCAACACAGCAGAAGAAATGCTAGCAAAGGCTTCCAGTATCCATAGTTTCAGGTGCTGCACATCTCGTATCTTCACAGCATAGACAATTGCTTTCAGATGACCCCAAAGATAAAAATCTAAGGGGATCAGATCGGGAGACCTTGGTGGCCATTCAACTGGCCCACGATGACCAATCCACTTTCCAGGAAACTGTTCATCTAGGAATGCTCGGACCTGACACCCATAATGTGGTGGTGCACCATCTTGCTGGAAAAACTCAGGGAACGTGCCAGCTTCAGTGCATAAAGAGGGAAACACATCATCATGTAGCAGTTGAATGGCCCCCAAGGTCTCCCGATCTGACCCCCTTAGACTTTTATCTTTGGGGTCATCTGAAGGCAATTGTCTATGATGTGACTTCAAAATGGCCACCATGGTCACCACCTATCTTGAAAAGTTTCCCCCCTCCCATATACTAATGTGCCACAAACAGGAAGTTAATATCACCAACCATTCCCATTTTATTTAGGTGCATCCATATAAATGGCCCACCCAGTATATTGCAAGAATTGCATCACTCCACCTATACATTACATAAATAAAAATAAATATGACAGTTATACTTAAAGTACTTTTCCCACAACTCAAGCTGAGCTGGGGCAGACCAGTTCTCCCAGGAGATAAGCAGCCGTCAGATGTGTGTACACTCACAATCCGAATATCTATGTGTATGGAGCAGTCAGGACAGATGGCTATTGGCTGAGTGTTATGTCTTTTCTCTCCAATAAGGATAAGGTTAGAAAACATGAGGGTCCTGTATACAAACAAACAGTATCCACATCCATGGATTCCTTTAAGATAAATACTGCAATATATTTGAATAATAACTTATTATATACATCAGTTCTATTTGTTAAGTATAAAATACCTGTCACATAAGGCCTGTTTCACACTGACAGCATACTGTAGTTTTGGCAGAGAACAGCCTGTCGGAGCTCTCTAGATATGCATTGCGGGACATTAACGGAATGCAGACTGACTCCATTAACTATAATGGGGTAGAGCGGAGATTCGGCTGCTCCCTGGCAAATATGCCAGGATTCAACAGAACAAATACTGTTTTGTATTTGTCCAGCCAAATCCAAGCATATATGCATAGTAGATCTCCGTCAAACCCCATTATAGTTAATGGAGCCAGCGGGCATTCCAGTATGGTCCAGCAGTGCCAGATCCACAAAGCTCCAGCAAACTGTTCTCTGCAGATACAGCCTGCCAGAATTCTTGCCAGCAATGTGAAGGAAGCCTAATGCCCCTTTCACATGAGCGTTAGACTCACATGTCTCCCGCAACGCATCTACAGGGCTGGACTCGGCACTGACAGGGATCGCATAGCATTCGTGTGAAAGGGGCATAAGTAGTAACCCACCAAAGTAATTATCTACTACTATATCATATTACAATTAAATAGTTTAAGGATTTTTCTTTACATATTAGGTTTTATAATAATAGTACAAATATTTTAGAAATCAACAACAGATGTCATGTTTTGTTTCATAATTATTTAATAGATGAGGAATTGGAAACACATTCAAATAATTAAAAAGCATTTTGTAGATTTCACTGAAGGAAGAGCGAAGTTAAAGAATAATAGAACTCAGTATGAAATCAAAGAACTAATTAGTCATTTTTACAAGGAAATGTACTACAGAAGACTTGTAATACTTGTTTCTGCTTAGCACAGCATAATATATAGTGCACTTGTTAGAAATCACTATTAAAATTGACTTCATATGTACTCGTATGTCACTTTGTTTTACTCTGAATGCATCATGAGTATGCATGTGATTCAGTATAGCTGGAACTGGGCCTTGAGCACAAAGCTACTGCTGAAGTGCTAGGATTTGAACTAGCAGGCTGCCATTTTTCCATATGTTTGGCCACCTTTTAACAGTTCACAAATGGTAAAGGTGGACATCTCTAACCTAAATATAAAGCATTTTAAGGCTAGCTTCACTTTCAGATATAAAATATTATCTAAGTCATTCACTCCCAGGGAAGTCGTTAAAGTTGATTTCTCAACATTACTCAGTGCTTCATGCAGCTTACCTGACACTTTCTGTGCATTTACTTATTCATGGGGATTCAAATCCTTTTATCGCAAATAAAATACGTGCAGTGGCTGGGTTTGGGGTGGTCCTAACGTTATGCTGGGTTCCTTGGACACCGTTGAGTTTTCACTGCCTGTTGTTGCTCTCTGGAGGGAATGGCAAAATGTGATGAACACTAGAGATGAGAAAACCTGTTGAGATTCGATTCTGGTTCGCCAAATTTTTCAGTTCATTTTAGACTGGAACCGGTTTGTGCCAAACCAGAATGGCTCCAATAGCCCTGGAAATTGGTATATAAAACTCTGTAGTCTCCTAGTGCTCGGGATTTTTAGCAAAACATGTTATCTCTTTTTGTCAATTTCTTATGAATTTTTGCTTTTTCTACTCCCTCCCTAAACTCTTGAATGCAATGACAGCAATAGTAAAATCATGTCTGAGAGGCAGTGACATACATAGCTATGGGTAAACGCAAGTTTGCAGGTGTTAACAAACAGCATGTTTAAAAACACCACGTGTGACATGTGTTATACTTTTTCATATTCCAAAACTTCCAAAAATTGTCCCTTATTAGGGGTAGATTGTGTTGAAACACACATGGTGTTATGGGATTAAAAAAAATTATGCCTGCCATATGACATGCATAAGTATTATTTGTCAGAAGAAAAAGTGTCTCATTGTGAGTGAGCCTATAAAAATTCTCATTTTAATTGGGTTTAGCAACAGTATTGTGTGGATGTGGAAAGGGTTGGATGTTAGAGACATGTGACCACAATAGTAGAGGCAGCAGAAGCAGCATAGTATGGAACATACAAGGCAGTAAATCGGCTGGGTGGTAGTAGTAGTGGCAGCGCTAGTAGTAATAATTAGAGATAAGCGAGTAGTGTTCGATCGAGCCGGTATTCGATCGAATACTACGCTATTCGGCATACTCGATTTCGATCGAGTATAACGGCGATGGCGCACTTAGAATTCGTTTCCCCTCCCACCTTCCCTGGCGCTCTTTTTCCACCAATCACCATGCAGGGGGGGTATGACAGGCCCGCGGAGCACGCTGGCAGCGCGAAAACGGCGTCTACATGGATTGGCTGGAAAAACCACGTGACCTCGAATATTAATAACTCAGGTCTTCCTGCTCGTTCGCATATGCTGCGTGAACTTAGTCAGGGACAGAGGCTGGAGAAGGGAGAGATAGGTTTTAGCTGTTGGACAGGCAGGAGCGTGATTAAAAGCCCTTATCAGGGCTACTATAGTGCAGTACAGTGATAGCTTTACTACTATATACACTCTGCAGAGAACGGCTGCTGTATTCAGGGATAGCTGCTGGAGTAGGGACAGAGAGAGGCATTAGTGGTGTATTAGGTGCTCTGCTACATACCAAACTATATTTGGCACTACTGTTCTGCGTTCTTTTTGGCTGCAAAACCCTGTTATATACCTAGTGTGTATATGCACCATCTGATCTTCTGGCAGTATACGGCTGTGTACATTTTTTTTTTTAAATACAGTTTCTTTGGCTCTAGTGTTCTGGGTTCTGTGTGCCTGCAATACCCTTTTTGTATACCAGGTGTAAATACCCACCGTCTGACCTGTTAGTACACGGCTGTGTACTCAGACATATTTAAAAAAAAGTCCTGTTATTTGGCACCTGTATTGTGCGTTCTGCGTGCCTGCAAAACTCTTTTATATACGTGCTGTTAATACCCACCGTCTGACCTGTTAGTACACGGCTGTGTAATCAGACATATTTAAAAAAAAGGCCTTTTATTTGGCACCTGTATTGTGCGTTCTGCGTGCCTGCAAAACTCTTTTATATACGTGCTGTTAATACCCACCGTCTGACCTGTTAGTACACGGCTGTGTAATCAGACATATTTTAAAAAAAAGTCCTGTTTTTTGGCACCTGTATTGTGCGTTCTGCGTGCCTGCAAAACTCTTTTATATACGTGCTGTTAATACCACCGTCTGACCTGTTAGTACACGGCTGTGTAATCAGACATATTTAAAAAAAAGTCCTTTTATTTGGCACCTGTACTGTGCGTTCTGCGTGCCTGCAAAACTCTTTTATATACGTGGTGTTAATACCCACCGTCTGACCTTGTAGTACACGGCTGTGTACTCAGACATATTTAAAAAAAAGTCCTGTTATTTGGCACCTGTATTGTGCGTTCTGCGTGCCTGCAAAACTCTTTTATATACGTGCTGTTAATACCCACCGTCTGACCTGTTAGTACACGGCTGTGTAATCAGACATATTTAAAAAAAAGTCCTTTTATTTGGCACCTGTACTGTGCGTTCTGCGTGCCTGCAAAACTCTTTTATATACGTGCTGTTAATACCCACCGTCTGACCTGTTAGTACACGGCTGTGTAATCAGACATATTTAAAAAAAAGTCCTTTTATTTGGCACCTGTACTGTGCGTTCTGCGTGCCTGCAAAACTCTTTTATATACGTGGTGTTAATACACACCGTCTGACCTGTAGTACACGGCTGTGTACCTAGAAATATTTAAAAAAAAGGCCTTTTATTTGGCACCTGTATTGTGCGTTCTGCGTGCCTGCAAAACTCTTTTATATACGTGGTGTTAATACACACCGTCTGACCTTGTAGTACACGGCTGTGTACCTAGAAATATTTAAAAAAAAGTCCTTTTATTTGGCACCTGTACTGTGCGTTCTGCGTGCCTGCAAAACTCTTTTATATACGTGCTGTTAATACCCACCGTCTGACCTGTTAGTACACGGCTGTGTAATCAGACATATTTAAAAAAAAGTCCTTTTATTTGGCACCTGTACTGTGCGTTATGCGTGCCTGCAAAACTCTTTTATATACGTGGTGTTAATACACACCGTCTGACCTGGTAGTATACGGCTGTGTACGCCAAATATTGTAACCAAAAAAAAAAAAATGCGGAGGGCTAGCGGAATCGGACGTGGACGAGGACGAGGACGGGGCGCGGAAATGCTGTTGGGGGCCTTGTTGAAGCCAGTGGGGATACAATGCGTGCTGGTGAGGGGCAGCCAGGATTCCGCTCATCCAGAATCCCTGCCTTTATGGGACAGTTAAGCAGGGGGCGGGTTACACCGCTGTTGAGGCCTGAGCAGTGTGAACAGGTGGTGCAATCGATAGCCGATAGCGCTTCCACACAGTTGTCCACCAGCCAGTCATCCACACAGTCTCACTCTGACCCTCCTTCCTCCACACCTGGCCAACAGAGTCATCCCACCCTTGACCCCTCCCAGGAGCTCTTTTCGGGTCCTTTTTCAGATGTGCCGGAAGAATCCCTGGAGCTACCAGAGGAATTTGTTTGTAGTGATGCCCAACCACTTGAGTATTCGCCATCTCCTGCTGATGTGGACCCTGAACCAGCATCTGTTATCATGAGCGATGATGATGATGAGACGCAGTTGCCATCAAGGGAGGCTGTTGGAATGTCCAGTGGGCAGGAGGAGGAGCAGAGTGAGGAAGTGGAAGAGGAGGTGGTGGATGACGAAATGACCGACCCCACTTGGCCAGGGGTGATGTCCAGCAGGGAAAGCAGTGGAGAGGTGGTGGTCTGCGCAGCACCGAAAAAGGCAGCAAGAGGCAGAGGGATGTCCAGAGGCAGAGGGATGTCCACAGGCAGAGGGATGTCCACAGGCAGAGGGATGTCCAGAGGCAGAGGACAGTCCAGACAGAGAAGTGAGGCCACAGCCAGCAGGGCCGAAGCTGTTCCCGGCAGCAGGCAGTCGCGCGAAGCTCCCCCATCGAGGCCTCGTACTTCTGTGGTGTGGAGATTTTTTAATGTTTGTGCGGATGACAAACTGAGCGCGGTTTGCACACTCTGCCACTCAAAACTGAGTAGGGGCTCTGAGAAGAGCAATATGACCACCTCAGGCATGCGGCGTCACTTGGAAGTCAAGCACTGGGCTGAGTGGGAGAGCAAACGCAATACAACCTGCGCCAGGTCTTCCTGCCACTGCCTCTTCCCCTTTGTTGTGTGCTGCCACTGCGGTCCAGACCTCCAGCCAGGACACCTCCACATCTGCCTCTGCCTCGACTACTTTGGGGCCTTCTCCTGCTGCCTCCCCTTCCCCCGCATCTTCGCCTGCACCTTCACACTCCTCGTCCCATCAACTGTCCATCTCGCAGGCGTTCGACCGCAGGCGGAAGTACGCCTCGAGTCACCCCCAAGCCCAAGCCTTAAACTGCCACATCTCCAAACTGCTGGCCCTGGAGATGTTGCCGTTTAGGCTTGTGGAGACGCAGGCCTTCCGCGACCTGATGGCGGCTGCCGCACCTCGCTATTCCGTCCCCAGCCGCCACTACTTTTCCCGGAGTGCCGTCCCCGCCCTGCACCAGCACGTGTCGCGTAACATCAGGCGGGCCCTGAGGTACGCAGTCAGCGCAAAGGTCCACTTGACCACCGACTCGTGGACAAGCGCTTGCGGCCAGGGACGATACATCTCTTTGACGGCACACTGGGTGAATGTTGTGGAAGCGGGGACGGGGTCGCAAACAGAGACGGCCTACCTACCACCCCCGCCCAAGATTGCCAGCAGGGGTTCTGATAAACCCCCCTCCTCTTCCTCCTCCTCCTCTGCCTTAACATCGCCCTCAGCCGCTAGCTGGAAGCGTTGCAGCACTGGCGCGGGGAGACGTCAGCAGGCGGTGCTTAAGCTCATCAGCTTGGGCGACAGGAAGCACAGCGCCCCAGAGGTGAGGGACGCCATATTGCAGCAGACGGAGATGTGGCTGTCGCCGCTGCAGCTAGGACCAGGCATGGTCGTGTGCGATAACGGCCGTAACCTGGTGGCGGCTCTGGAGCTTGCCGAACTCAATCACGTACCATGCCTGGCCCACGTTTTTAATCTGGTAGTCCAAAAATTTCTAAAGACTTACCCCAACCTGGCAGAGCTACTGGTGAAAGTGCGGCGCTTGTGCGCTCACTTTCGGAAGTCAACTGTAGCTGCTGCTAGCTTAAAAAAACTCCAGCAACGCCTCCATTTGCCTGAACATCGGCTGTTGTGCGACCTGCCGACTCGCTGGAATTCCACCTATTCCATGTTGGCCAGGGTGTGTGAGCAGCAGAGAGCATTGATGGAGTACCAGATTATGAATCCACGCGTGCCTCCAACTCAGCTCCCTCAGTTTGCCAACCACGAGTGGCCATGGATGGCAGACATATGCGATGTACTGCGTATCTTTGAGGAGTCCACCAAGAAGGTCAGCAGCGAGGACGCTATAGTGAGCGTAACCATCCCGCTCCTATGCGTCCTTAAAGAATCGCTCATCGCAATAAGGGAGAACGCATTGCACGCAGAGGAGACGGGGGTAGGAGGAGACGCAACGGAGCTACACAGTCAGACCACACTTTTGTCTGCTTCTCGGTGGCAGTTGCAGGAGGAGGAGGAGGATGAGGAGGAGGAGGACGACGTGGAGGTGGCTGTGGAAGAGGAGGAGGATGCTGGCGGCGAGGGTAGCAGTCAGGCTGTGTGCGTCCCATTGGTTCAGCGCGGATGGGGCGGAGAGGAGGCGGAAGAGGAAGAGGAGGAAATGGCAAGTGATCCTTCTGGTGGGGGCAGTGACGTCATGCCTATTCAGAGTCTGGCACACATGGCTGACTTCATGCTGGGCTGCTTTTCCCGGGACACACGTGTTGTCCGGATAGTGGAGAACAAACTGTACTGGGTCTTCGCACTCCTGGACCCCCGGTATAAAGATAACGTCTCCTCTTTTATTCCGGTAGAGGAGAGGACGAATCGATTGCTGGAATACCAGAGGGAACTCGTGCAGAACATGATGGAGATTTTCCCACCCACCATCGCTGGCGGCAGAGAGGAGAGGGTCTCCCAGAGTCCCACAACATCGATCAGGCCCACAGCCACCAGGGGAACACTCTCCAAGGTGTGGGACACGTTCATGGCACCCCCTCGTGCAACTTCCATCACTGCGGGGCCCGCTATCAGCAGGAGGGACAAGTATCGGCGGATGTTGCGGGAGTACCTGGCAGACCGTACACCTGTCCTCCCCGATCCCTCGGCGTTCTACACTTACTGGGTCTCCAAGTTGGACACGTGGCTGGAACTGTCCCTGTACGCCTTGGAGGTGCTTGCCTGCCCTGCCGCCAGCGTGCTATCAGAAAGGGTGTTCAGCGCAGCCGGGGGCATTATAACCGATAAGCGCAGCCGCCTGTCAACCGACAGTGCCGACAGGCTGACGCTAATCAAAATGAACAGCAAGTGGATTGACCCGGACTTTGCTTCTCCAACAGTGGAAAGCAGCCAAAAGTGAAGTGCCATCTGTATGAAGTGCCATTTCCTCCTCCACCTCCTCCTCCTCCTTAACCGCCGTAGAATTGCTCCGTAAAAAAAAAAAATTAAATATTTATGGCTCACCTCTTGGGCCTACAAGCAATTTTTATCATGGCTCACCTCTTGGGCCTACAAGCAATTTTTATCATGGCTCACCTCTTGGGCCTACAAGCAATTTTTATCATGGCTCACCTCTTGGGCCTACAAGCAATTTTTATCATGGCTCACCTCTTGGGCCTACAAGCAATTTTTATCATGGCTCACCTCTTGGGCCTACAAGCAATTTTTATCATGGCTCACCTCTTGGGCCTACAAGCAATTTTTATCATGGCTCACCTCTTGGGCCTACAAACAATTTTTAAGAGGTCTCACCTCTTGGGCCTACAAACAATTTTTATTATGGCTCACCTCTTGGGCCTTAATACAATTTTTAAGAGGTCTCACCTCTTTGGCCTCCACTTAATTTTTTCGAGGGCTCACCTCTTGGGCCTCCATATAATTTTTTCGAGGGCTCACCTCAAGCTAACTTTGCGCACTCATTAAAATATTTTCACAACAAGGACCTAAGAGCCCTCGATGGGAGAGCTTTGTGTGGGGGCCTGTTATAGGGAAGAGATGCGGCCCTGCGGGCTCTAGCCTGCCTTCTCCATGAGCCTCTGGCCATCCCACGGCCTCTTCCTGCCTTTTGCGGTCCTACGCATCCCTCAACATCCCCACTGCTTTACCTGCTAGACATGACACTGGGCCAGGCCGGGTCACTGACTTCGTCATACTCAACCACCTCCTCTTACACTGCCTCACTTTGCTCCAACAGCCTCCCTTGCTGGCAACTGTGTCTCATCATCGTCCCTAATCATTTTACACTTTAGTGCCCGTTCCACACCACCATCAGCTAGAGATGGAGCTTGCTCCAGTGTTTGGGCATCAGAACAAACAAAATCCTCAGATAGCTCCTGCGATTCTTGCATGGGTGGGAACACTGGGTTGATAACATTGGGCAGGGTGGGAGGAAGGAGGGTCAGAGTGAGGTCCCTGCAGTTTCTGCAGGCTATCGACGAGACTGGACTTTGTGGACTTGACTGGGTGGTGGACAGATTTAACAAATCTAGAAGGAGAAGGAGGGGTTTGCCGAGCTGTCTGTAAGGGTTGCGGAAATCCAGACAGAACCAAGGCCCAAAACTTGGGTGGGGGTAGCAGGTTTGCCCGTCCCCGCCTCCACAACATTCACCCAGTGTGCTGTCAGGGAGATGTAGCATCCCCGGCCTCAAACCAAAGTGTTGGTGGTCAAATGGCCTTTTGCAGTAACCGTGTTACTCGGGCGTGGATGATGTTTTGGGACATGTGCCTGGGCAAGGCAGGGATGGCACAGAGGGAAAATAGTGATGGCTTGATTGCTTTCCCCCTTGCCTATGCCATCTGTGGTTGTCATAGGCAACGTGATTTTAAGGGGTGCAGAATTTTATCTTCTTTTTAGTCTAGTTTGGCTTGGGGTCCATGGCAATGTAGAGGAAAGAAGGTTTCCTTGTATGGTCTCACTTTACAGAGAGGTTATATTGTCTTTGGAGTGTATTGTTGAGAGGCTGTGATAGTGGCGTAATAGTGCGACTTGGGCGCGTTATATGCACCCAGACATGCTTCCCCTGCTGTCCCAGTTGCATTCCAGCAGTGTTGGCATCCTTTTCTGAGGTTTCAGGGTGGACTTGGTGACCTCCAAGTGGTCGAATTGAGATTTCCAAGTGGCAAGCATTTTTTTCCCATAGACTTTAATATGATTCGATATTCGGTCGAATAGTCGAATATCGCGGTCTATTCGAATCAAATTTCGAACTTTCGAATATTTCACTACTCGCTCATCTCTAGTAATAATAATAGTTGCTGTTGTGGTAGTAGTGGCAGATGCGTAGCATTAATAGTGGTGGCAGATGGGGACTAGTAGCCAGGAGCAGAAGCTGATGTGGTGGCAGCAGCAGCCATATGGCACGTGTTGGCAGACAGCAGCAGCCATACGGAGCATATTGGTAGTCAGTAAGCAGTAGTGCCATGAAGACGGAGGCAGCATCCATAAGGAACATATAGGTAGGCAGGCAGCAGCAGTGGCATGAAGGCGGCAGTGGCATTATGGAGGTAGCAACAGTCATACGGAATATGATGGTTAGGTAGGCAACGTGATGGTGGGCAAGACGGCAGGCAGACAGCAACAGTGGCAAGAAGGGACACTGTCAGCAAGGCCAGATCTATTCATCGGCCTCAGCCAGAGGAGTGTCAAAATCCTCCTGAATCCAGGTTTGGTTTATTATGACAAAAGTGATGTTTTGGACACTGGCGAAAAACAACTTCAGGTTTGGGTGTCACCACACCTAAAAACCCTCTCTGAGGGGAGCGTAAGCGGCGGCAAGCAGGATGGATGCCCTTCTGTGAGCTCTGTGCCACACGCTGACAAGATCCCTATTCAGCGCTGATATAACAGCTCCACCAGCCGACTATACCTGCAGCGGGGGTCCGGAAAGATGACCCGCACTAAGGGCAAGACAAAGACCACTGGCACCCCAGCCCCGTCTCAGACTTTGCCGGAGATCTTTCGCCTCTCTAGGCAAATCAACATGGCGGATCCTGAAGCGTCTCCCGCCAGCCCGGCTTCCTCCTCCGAAAGCGGACACGAACCTGATCAAGCACCATCTAGCCCAGGTCAGTCGGAACTTTTTACCATCATAGCCACCCTGTTCCGAACTGAACTCTCCCAAGCGGTGGCGGAATTTTCCCGACAAATACAAGACCTGGGGAGCAGGGTGGCCGACCTGGAAACAAGAACGGATGATATAGCCGACGCCATAGTGGCAGACAGAGATGATATCAACTCTCATGCAGCCCAAATAGAGGCCCTCGAGCTAAAAATTGAAGATCTCGAGAATAGGTCCCGCAGAGGCAACTTGAGGGTTCGGGGCCTACCGGAAACCTACACAGATTTACCTTCAACCATGGAAGCTCTCTTTATGGCTCTGCTGCCCCAAACTGATGTCAGCCAGCTTTGCACGGACATGGTCCACCGGGCTCTGGGGAAACCCCGCACCCCTGATCTTCCCAGGGATGTGGTCCTCAAATTCCACTACCTGGAGGTGAGGGATCAAATTCTAGCTGCTGCCAGAAATCTGTCCGCTCTACCTGGTCTGCCCTCCTCAGTCCATCTGTATGCAGACCTGGCGCCATCTACACTCTGTAGACGCAGAGAGATGAGGCCCATTACCCAGGCTTTGCAGAAGGCACAAGTCCGATACCGATGGGGCTTCCCATTTGCCCTCTCTTTGCAGCTGAACTCCCGTTCTCATATGGTTCGCTCACCATCAGAGGGCAGTGACATCCTACGCAAGGCCGGCATCCCTTTGGACCAACCAGCGGTTCCAGCAGCACCACCGAAGCCACAAGGTCCCGCCAGGGTCTGGACCAGAGTACCAACTGCTGCTCTGACCTCTTCTCCTCGTGGACAGGACGTCTGAGTCTTCACCTCTGGACAATGTTCGTTCTTCCTGCCTCAACTTCCAAAAGGACTGGGGCACTGTATTACTGGCCTACACCACGCAAGTGCACTTCTTTACTTGTCTTTATACGTATAGTCACTTTGTCAAAGGGATCTAGCGTGTTGGACCTTCATGTTGCTCTTCCTCCTACAGTCTCATAAGAGGAACCCAGAGTACACAGATACTCATGAGGTCCCCCTCTTTGGCTTATGTTCCACGATTAGCCTTATTAGGCTTGTTACCTCAATGTCACAACTGTTATGTTTTGTTATCATGTTTGCTTTGACCCCCTTACTCCCCTTCCCGTATCTATTTTTGTTTCAGGAGTTGCAGCACCTGTACTCATCATACTTCAGTAATTGGTGGCATCTGTGGGAGCACGGTGGGGCCTGTGGTGGCGGACGACCTTGGGTGCAGTATTATACATTTTCCCTTTACTACTCACTATGTGTAAAATCTTAACGCACAATGTGAGGGGATTCAACTCCCCTCAAAAACGGAAAACAGCATTTACTGCTTATCTTAAGCATGCGCCCGATGTCTGCATCCAGGAGTCTCACTTCACTCCTTCCTCCCACCCCAAATATCTCCACCCACAATTCACTAGATATTTCTCCTCTACTTTCCGTACCAAGAGCAGAGGAGTGGTTACATTACTACAGAATACATTCCCGTTCTCCCCCACCCAGACTATCACTGACCCTGAGGGCAGATATGTGATCCTATTAGGCACCTATAGGGATGAGGTTTTATGTTTATGCCCCAACTGAGGACCCAATTTCCTTTTTTTGTATGATTCAGCAAATCGTTGAACCTATTGTGTATCATAAGCTGTTGTGGTGTGGAGACTTTAATCTGGTCATCAACCTCCATCTAGATCGCTCCTCACTTCCATTGCAGCCTCGCCTTACCTCTCAAACTGCGAGAGTTAATTGTGTTCTTGACTCTCTTGCAATCGCTGATGTCTGGAGAAAGCATAATGGTCCGCAGAGGGGATACACATATTACTCTCCAGCACATAACCTTTATACCCGAATAGACATGATACTAGCTTCAACAAATTGCCTCCCATACTTACTATATTGCCGACACGTTATGTCTCCTTGGTCAGATCATGATGTGGTATTGGCGGACTTTAACTTCACGCCATCGGGCCAGGTACCCTTTTCTTGGAGATTGAACGAGTCTCTTTTGACCTGTCCCGCCATCACTGATCGGCTTAGAACAGAGCTGCAGACATTCTTCGCAACTAATGCTACAACTGACACTGACTCTATGTTAGTGTGGCTCACCCATAAGGCTTATATTAGGGGTAAGATTATTGGAGAGGCCTCTCGGATCAAGAGGGAGCGCACTTCCACGAAAGCGGCTTTAGAGACAAAGCTGGCTAGGTTAGTTATGGCACATCAAAGAGCCCCTTCACTGAGGACCTCTTAAAAGCTGTAAAAGAAGCGAGGATGCAGTTAAACATGCTTTTGTCCCATAATACAGAAAAAGCACTCTGTTGGACAGCTTCCTATTATTACAAATTTGCTAACAAACCTAACAGATTGTTGGCCCATCAGCTGAAAGCTAAACAACAAATAAACCAGGTCTTCCGCATCCGAACTCGGATCGGACGTGTTACATCTAACCCAGACCATGTATATGATGCCTTCCAGGAGTATTACCAGAAACTCTACTCCAGTCCCAGGCGAGATCCCGGGATCGCAGAGAATGACTTCTTACCTTCCCTCCCCCTTCCCAGCCTAAACCCAGAAGCTCGAGCAACATTGAATGCCGCAATCACTTCAGATGAGGTATATTACTCCATTAAAACTCTGAAACTAGGCAAGGCTCCAGGGCCTGATGGTCTTTCAGCACTTTAGTATAAAAAGTTTGATCAGCTATTAATTCCACATACAGTATTACCCTTTATTGTAACCAGCTCTTGCAAGGTGCCACACCCCCCTCTGAATTTCTTGCAGCCAAACCTAATAGGGACCCATTGCTCCCTTCTAATTACAGGCCCATCTCCCTACTTAATTTGGATAACAAATTATTCACATCTATTCTGGCCCATAGACTCAACAGTCTACTACCTGCACTGGTTCACAAGGACCAGGTGGGTTTTATACCAGGGAGAGAAGCCCCAGACAACATACGTAAGATTCTGAATGTTATCCAAGTAGCCAACACAACCCAAACTCCACTGGCCGTATAAGCCCTTGACATTGAGAAGGCCTTTGATACTGTTTCCTGGGACTATCTCACTCGTGTCTTAACTATTATGGGCTTTCGGGGCCCTTACTTGAAGGCGGTGCAATCGCTGTACTCTTCACCCGAGGCGTACTTGAAGCTACGGGCCACCCACTTCTCACCTATCCAAATTCAGAGGGGGACAAGGCAGGGGTGTCCTTTGTCTCCGGCTCTCTTCGCCCTTGCAATGGAGCCCCTTGCAATCCATCTCAGAGCTCATCCTGATATCTCAGGCATTTCAATTGGCGGTTCAGACTTTAAACTGAATCTATTTGCGGATGACCTTATACTATCCCTCACCAAACCCCTTATTTCCCTCCCTTCCTTACTAAAGGTGTTGGACTCCTTCTCTGCGGTCTCGGGACTTAAGATTAACCACTCTAAATCTGAACTCTTGCTATGTAACGTACCTCCTCATATTAGGTCCATACTCTTGCACAAATTCCCCTTTCAAATAAAACATAACTGTATTCCATATTTGGGTATATCATTGCCGAAAAGCCTTGACATGGTTTATAAAATCAACTACCCTCCTATATACAGAAAAATAAGGGAAGACCTCAAAACCTGGGAAGCTCTCCCAGTGTCCTGGGTGGCTAGAATACACATTATCAGAATGGTGGTCCTCCCTAGACTCCTCTACCTATTCAGGACCCTCCCAGTCCCGCTTCCAGCTGGGGACTTGAAATCCTTGCAAGCTGATGTCATGAGGTTTGTCTGGGCAAATAAGACCCCCTGCATCTCCAAGCAGACTATGTGTCGCCATAAGTCCCAGGGTGGTCTCTCAGTTCCGGATTTTCAAAAATATTATAAGGCTGCTAGATTGGCTCAGCTATTCCTCACACATCTTGACCCGGGAGACCACCCTCTTTGGATTTCACAGGAGAGTTCCCTGTTTGCACCTTATACCTGGAAGGCCCTGACTTGGACCAAAGCCCAGCTCCCAGCCTTGATCCGCTCCAGGTCCCTTTTGTCCTATTACTCCCTAATTCTGTGGAGATCAGTAAGGTTTAAGGCTTCTCTACAATCAAAAAATTAATCGCTTGAACATATTGTGGGTAACCCATCTTTTCCTCCAGGTCTCCAAGCCCATGGGTTTTCCTGGTGGACCACTCACAGAATCCACTTCCTCCATGACATCCTGGTTAGAGGAAAACTCCTCTCCCTCGATGACTTAAAGGAAAAACATGAATTACCACCCAGTGAATTATTCAATGCTAATCAGGTCTTTTCCTTTTTCCGTTCTCTTCAACCTTCTAATGGCACTTTTGAATGTACCTCATTTGAAAGGTTTATCCGTTATTCCTTATATAAACGGGGCCTGCTTTCAAGGATTTATGGGGTCCTAAACACCCCCCCTGAGGATGTTAAGCTGAACTATATGAGGTCATGGGAAAGGGACCTGGAGAAGAAATACTCGGTTCCTAGATGGAGACAACGCTCACAGATCCTGACAAAAGGTAGTTGGCAGACCACCCTGGCAGAAACCTCCATTAAAATACTTCACAGGACCTATAGAGTTCCCACTAGATTACATAGCATATACCCTGAGGTCTCACCATGGTGTTTAAGGGGGTGCGATGCAGAGGGATCCATGCTTCATATCTGGTGGTCTTGCAGGGTGGTTCGCAGACTCTGGCGTCAGGTGGGAACCCTCCTCTCATCTGTGTTGGGTTGCGCATACCCGATATCACCCTCCCCATGTCTGCTGGGAGATAAGCCTTCTTGGCTGACCTATGCTAAATTTAAACTCTTCCAGTATATACTTTTAGCCGCCAGGATCCATATTGCCTTTAAATGGCTGTCTCCCACTTTGTCCTTCCAAGCTATTCTAGACAGGATAAATAAGATCCTTTTATACGAAAGGCTCAATGCTATTCGAACAGATACATTTGCGGCCTTTGAAAAAGTCTGGGAACCCTGGCTAGCTTCCTCCTATTCCACTGATCTACGCTACTGTATAACACTGTAGTCACTCCTACTCATGTCACCAGACCCTTTTGCTTTCATATTACAGACTGTAACTCTTTATTTGATACTCCCTTGTATTTCTTTTTTTTATTATGTCATTTGTTTTTGATTATGTCTATACCGACTTAGGCATGTCCTCTTTTTTCTTCATATTTGAACAATGTATGTACCATTTCTTGTACCATGACGCATTATACCCAATAAATACTCTTTGAAACTAAAAACCCTCTCTGAGATGATACTGGATGCTGAGCAAGAAAGTTGAAAGAGAATGTGCTGTGCCATTTTGGGCCACTGTTCCACTCTGCCTGCCCAGAAATCCATGGGATCAGGGAACAGGGTATGCGCCAGAAACAGGCCAGAATCCAGGTAGGTCTTAACCTGGGCATTGAGATAGGAGGTGACGACTTGCTGATTTGCCTCAGCCTTGCACAGCAAATGAAAAAAACTGCTCTATAATGTTTAGGAGACTAAACTGGCCACTGCAGCTTCTGCTGCTTGTGGCAGTGGGAGTGAGGGGACTCTGTGGGGGCAGAGAGAGGCTTCCCTTTCAGACATGGTGGCAGCAGGCATCTGCTCGCCGAAAGCTCCGGCAAGCTGTATACACAGTGTTTCCTGGTAATAACTTAATTTGGCCTCCATGACGGAGGGAGAAAAACATTCTCCCATTTTGTTTCTGTAGCAAGGGTCTTAAAGCATGGCTATCCAGTAATCATCAGAAAGCTTGATGTCAATGATACACTTGTCACTGCATAAGCAAGCGAGCATATAGTGTGCCATTCTGACCAGCATGCTTGAGGAGCCAATTCTTTCTGGCGCCGCCCCTCACTGAGCCAATTGGGTGTCCTTGCCAGTCCCATTGTTATTATCATCCTCTTGCTTCTCCACCTCCTACTCTTCCAGTGCCAGCTCCTCATCCTCATCCTCCTCCTCCATGGCAGTTTCACCTTGTGGGTCCCTAACTGCTACATAGTCTGCAACAAGATGCGTTAGCTGTTCTTCCACCGTCGTCCCCTGCTGCATGAGCATCAGCATTTGCTCTAAGATAAATATCAGAGGAATGATATTGTTCATGTCGCAGTTGTCCCTGCTGACAAACTTTGTGACCTCTTCAAAAGGTTTCAGCAGCGAACAGGCCTCTCGGATGACCTGCCACTGCCTGACCTCAACACAATACATGCTCCTTGCTGCTAAGGCTGTCAGGTGCATGACAAAATTATTCACTGCTTTATGCTGCTCATACAGACACTTGAGCATGTGCAATGTTGAATTCCAGCAAGTTGGAACACTGCGGATAAAGTCATGTAGTGGCAGACTGGGGCTGCATGATGAGGGGATCATTCCTTGCCATTTAAGAAAGACTGAAATGTGAGGACAATCTCCTGGATACTGCAAGCACCTTCTGCAGACCAGGGTATTTAAAATGACCCCAGTTTAGAAACTACACCCCTCAAATTATTCAAAACTGATGTTACAAATTTTGATAACTCTTGAGGTGTCCCACAGATTAGGAGATTAGGGAGGTAAACAAGTGGCTCAAGAACTGGTGTAGGAAGGAGGGGTTTGGGTTCCTGGAGAACTGGGCCGACTTCTCTGTCGGCTACAGGCTCTACCGTAGGGATGGGCTGCACCTCAATGGGGAAGGGGCAGCTGTTTTGGGGGAGAAGATGGCTAGAAGGCTGGAGGAGTGTTTAAACTAGGGACTGGGGGGAGGGTAACTACATAATAGGAGGGGAAGATAGTGCAGATAGAGACCGGGGGCAAGGTAATGGAACTGGGGGAGGAATGGAAGGAGGAACTAGAACAGATCAGAAGGAAAGGTGTAGGGTAAGAAATATACACCAACCTCTTAATTGTTTGTACACTAATGCCAGAAGCCTAGCTAATAAAACTGGTGAACTGGAATTAGTGATGTGTGAGGAGGACTATGACATAGTGGGAGTAACTGAGACATGGCTGGATGATAGCTATGACTGGGCAGTTAACGTACAGGGTTACAATCTTTTTAGAAAGGATCGTCAAAACCGGAGAGGGGGAGGGGTCTGCCTTTATGTAAAGTCATGCCTAAAGCCCACACTCCGGGAAGATATAAATGAGGGACATGAAGATGTGGAGTCACTGTGGGTAGAAATAAATGGAGCCAAAAACAATAATAAAATACTACTAGGGGTTTATTATAAACCACCAAATATATCAGAGACCACAGAAAATCTACTTCTAAATGAAATAGACGAGGCGGCAAATCATAATGAGGTCGTTATTATGGGGGACTTCAACTACCCAGATATAGACTGGGAAACTGAAACCTGTACATCTCATAAAGGAAACAGGTTCTTGGAAATAACCAAAGACAATTACCTTTCCCAACTGGTTCAGGATGAGGGGGGAGTAGCAGAGAGCGATGAGGAGAAAGCGAAGCTGCTAAATAACTTTTTCTCCACTGTATTCACTGAGGAAAATAAAATGTCAGATGAAATGCAGAGTATAAAAGTAAATTCCCCTTTAAAAGTGCCCTCTCTGACCCAGGAAGAGGTGCAGCAACGTCTTAAAAATATTAAAATAGACAAATCACCAGGACCGGATGGCATACACCCCCGTATCCTAAGAGAATTAAGTAATGTAATCGACAGACCCTTATTTCTGATATTTAAGGACTCTATACTGACGGGGAGTGTTCCACAGGATTGGCGCATAGCAAATGTGGTGCCAATATTCAAAAAGGGTCCAAAAACAGAGCCTGGAAACTATAGGCCGGTAAGTTTAACGTCTGTTGTGGGTAAACTGTTTGAAGGTTTTCTGAGAGATGCTATCTTGGAGTACCTCAATGAAAATAAGCAAATAACTCCATATCAGCATGGCTTCATGAGGGATCGGTCATGTCAAACCAATTTAATCAGTTTCTATGAGGAGGTAAGTTCTAGACTTGACCGCGGCGACTCAATGGATGTCGTATATTTGGACTTCTCCAAAGCGTTTGACACTGTACCACATAAAAGGTTAGTATACAAAATGAGAATGCTTGGCCTGGGAGAAAATGTCTGTATGTGGGTAAGTAACTGGCTTAGTGATAGAAAACAGAGGGTGGTTATTAACGGTACATACTCAGATTGGGTCACTGTCACTAGTGGGGTACCACAGGGGTCTGTATTGGGTCCTATTCTCTTCAATATATTTATTAATGATCTTGTAGAAAGCTTGCACAGTAAAATATCAATTTTTGCAGATGACACTAAACTGTGTAAAGTAATTAACACAGAAGAGGACAGTGCACTGCTACAGCAGGTTCTGGATAGACTGGAGGCTTGGGCAGAAAAGTGGCAGATGAGGTTTAACACTGACAAATGTAAGGTTATGCATATGGGAAGGAATAATGCAAGTCACCAGTACATACTAAATGGTAAAGCATTGGGTAACTCTGACATGGAAAAGGACCTAGGAATTTTAGTGAACAGCAAACTAAGCTGCAGAAACCAGTGTCAGACAGCTGCTGCCAAGGCCAATAAGATAATGGGTTGCATCAAAAGAGGCATAGATGCCCGTGATGAGAACATAGTCCTGCCACTTTACAAATCACTAGTCAGACCACATATAGAGTACTGTGTACAGTTCTGGGCTCCTGTGAACAAGGCAGACATAGCAGAGCTGGAGAGGGTTCAGAGGAGGGCAACTAAAGTAATAACTGGAATGGGTGGACTACAGTACCCTGAAAGATTATCAAAATTAGGGTTATTCACTTTAGAAAAAAGACGACTGAGGGGAGATCTAATAACTATGTATAAATATATCAGAGGTCAGTACAGAGATCTCTCCCATCATCTATTTATCTCGAGGACAGTGACCATGATGAGGGGACATCCTCTGCGTCTGGAGGAAAGAAGGTTTGTACATAAACATAGAAGAGGATTCTTTACGGTAAGAGCAGTGAGACTATGGAACTCTCTGCCTGAGGAGGTGGTGATGGTAAGTTCACTAAGAGAGTTCAAGAAGGGCCTGGATGTATTTCTGGAGGGTAATAATATTACAGGTTATAGTTACTAGAGAGGGGTCGTTGATCCAGGGAGTTATTCTGATTGCCTGACTGGAGTCGGGAAGGAATTTTTCCCCCTAAAGTGAGGAAAATTGGCTTCTACCTCACAGGGTTTTTTGCCTTCCCCTGGATCAACTTGTAGGAAAACAGGCTGAACTGGATGGACAGATGTCTTTTTTCGGCCTTACAAACTATGTTACTATGTTACAAGAATTAAAGGAAATGGAGGTGAAATTTCAAAATTTCATTTTTTTGTAGATTTTTTATGTTAATCAATCAAGCAAAATAAACCTCAATATACATTACTCTTATTCTTCAGTTTACATTAATACCCCATATGTGGTGGTAAACTGCTCTATGGGCACGTGGCAATGGTCAGAAAGAAAGAAGCGCCATATGGTTTTTGGAGGCAGATTTTGCTAGAATGGTTTTTTGGCACCATTTTGTATTCGAAGAGACCCTGACGTACCCCTACAGTGGAAAAAATCAAAAAGTGACCCCATTTAGGAAACTACACCCCTGAAAGAATATAAGGGGTGTATTGAGCACTTTGACCCTCTAAGCATTTTACGGAGTTTGGAAACTCTTGGCTGTGAATATAAAAAGTTAAATTTCTTCCAATAAAATGCTGCTTTAGCCACAAATTTTTCATTTTCACAAGGGGTAACAGGAGAAAAAGCACCCCTTAATTTGTTACACATTTTCTCTTGAATATGGCAACACCCCATATGTACTGTAGTGGTAAAATACTGTGGGGGCACATGGCAGGAAAAGAAGGAGCACCGTATGGCTTTTGCAGCGCAGATTGTGATGGTTTGGTTTACGGGTGCCATTGGTTTTTATTTTTTGAGTGACTTTCTTATGTGGGAGTTTGTGGGAGTTTAATTTTTTGCGGGATGAGTTGACATTTTCATTGGTACCATTTTGGGGTATATATGACTTTTTGATCACTCGATATAATGCATTTTGTAAGGCAAGTTGACAAAAAATGACTGCTATGGTATAGTTTTTATTTTTACAGCGTTCACCTTACAGAGTATATCATGTGATATTTTTATAGATCAGGTTCTTACAGACATGGCGATACCTAATATGTCCATTAGTTTTATTTTTGTTAAGTTTTAAACAGTGAAAACATGATTGAATAGCATAAAATCTTGTTTTTGTGTTGCCATTATCTGAGAGCCATATTTTTTTTATTTTTCTGGTCATTGTCTTAGGTAGGGTCTAATTTTTTGGGATGAAATGATGGTTTGATTGGTACCATTTTGGGCACATATGACTTTTTGATCACTTGGTATTACACTTTTTGATGCAAGGTGATAAAAAAATGTCTGTTTTGGCATAGTTTTTATTAAACAATTTTTACAACATTCACCTGAAGGGGTATATCATATGATATTTTTAAACAGCAGGTTGTTATAAACATGGTGATACCCTATTGTGTTTATTATTTTTGTTACGTTTTACACAGGAGAAACCTTTTCGAATAGCAGAAAATCTTGTTTTTGTGTTGCCATGTTCTGATAGCCATATTTTTTTTATTTTTCTGGCAATTGTCTTAGATATGGTCACATTTTTTGCGGGATGAGATGACGATTTGATTGGTATCATTTTGGGGTAAATAAGCCTTTTTGATTGCTTGGTATTAAACTTTTTGTGAGGCATAGTGACAAAAGATGTCTGTTTTGCCATAGTTTTTATTAGAAAATGTTTACAACATTCACCTGAATGGGGTATATCATGTGATATTTTTATATGGCAGGTTGTTACGGATGTGGCGATGCCCAATGTGTCTATTATTTTTATTTTTATTAAGTTTTACATTGTAAAAGCATTTTTGAACAGAATAAAATCTTGTTTTGGTGTTGCCATTTTATGAGAGCCATATTTTTTTTATTTTTCTGGTGATTGTCTTCGGTAGGGTCTCATTTTTTTGCAGGATGAAATAACGTTTTGATTGGTACCATTTTGGGCTACATATACCTTTTTCATCGCTTGGTATTACACTTTTTGTAAGGCAAGGTGACCAGAAAATGGCTGTTTTGGCACCGTTTTTATTTATTATTATTTTTTACGGCTTTCACCTGACAGGGTGGATCATGTGATATATTTATAGAGCCATTCGATACGGACACGGCAATACCTAATATGTTTTTTTCCCTATTTTTTACAACTATTTTTTTTAACTTCATTTTGGGGAAAGACGCTTTTTTACTTAAAACTTTATTATGTAAAACTTTTTTAACTTTTTTCTTTTACTTTTTTGGGTGTCTGGTCTAGAGATGAGCGAATTGATTTGTTAATTCGTTGATTCGTATGGAATCTTGGGAATTTTTAGCTGCGAAGCGAATCCAAATAGTAGGTGATTCGCTTCGGTTTTGTACGCATTCGCTACGTAGTTTGTCCTATACATTATACACTATTGCAACGTATAAGTTACTCTATACGCTGTTGGGTACTAATTCAATTCATTAGCAATGCAGACTCCTCCCCGGTAGCTCCGCCCCCTTCTCCAGTGCGTGAGGAAAACGAGGCAACTCAGGCAATTAAGATGGCGACACAGCGAGGTCCTGACTGGGGAGGCACCGACCTCTATGAGGAGAAGGAACCGGAGGAGATCTACATCTCTCAATATGTCCGGCAGCCTAAGAAGTAGGTTGAGGTGCCCGCTGAGGTGTTCACTCCGCTGGCTGACACGGCGGAGGCGGCAGGAGTTCCCACTCCGCCGCGGAAGGACTACTCCCTTCGGCGAAATTCAATGGTCCCCGAGGCTGTCACCTGGAACACCCTGACCCTCTGGGAATACAAAAAGTTGGTAGAGGAGTGGGTTGTGCAGGTTTTGGAGCACCCCAAGCTGGAGCGCCGAAGGGGTACCGTTATTTGGTTCAGTGTGGAACGGGGAGTAGGTTTTATTGGCAATGAGGAGACGGCGGAAGAATTATACGTATTAGTGGAGGCCTTTGAAGCATCAGAAATGGCAAAAGGCAGAAGGGACCCAGCATGCATGTGGAACCAAACACCCCCTGATTATATGGAAGCCAAGGTTGGCACATAACAGGTAGGAAATAGTGTTAGGTTCCCGTTCTACAGAGATCACCTGGACGATTTGGTGGACGGGCCCAGATAATTTTGTACAAAATATATTTGCCAAGAATCTCTAATTTACCAAACAAGCATAGCAATAGCTCCAGAATATTTCATGTCTCTATGGCATTTTGTGCTTTATCTGGTTAGCAGTGTGCCGTTGCATTGTATGTATTTACAACCTACTACTACCACTACTTCTGTCCGAAAGCTGGTGCTGATACTACCCATATTCTGGCCCTAGGTCTTTCATTTGGAACACTTCTGTATTTCTGACATTTTTGGGCCTAAATGTACAGTACACAGTCACACAAAGAATGGAATAGTTTGCAAATCTGTTTTCTGGAACTTAAAGACAGGGAGGCGTAATAAGATGTCCTTGCCTTTCCACAAACACACTGAAGACACTGCTACTGACATTTAACTTTTGAACTAATGCATCGGTGCCACTAACAGATTTGGACCTAATGTATTTTGTGTGTTAAAATATGCAGATTCAGAGAAACACTTTCTCTAGTGTAAAACACAAGTTGTCAACCTACTATACAATTATTTCACCACCACCTCCCCTGCCTCCACCCCTCCAACACTAGACGTACCTGGAGATGCCCCAACAATGATTTCGGCCTAGTATTTCGTATTATGACTCAGACTGGTATAAAATGCTACCCTTTGTATTGTGAGACTCGCATCTGCTATTTTCCCAAATTTAAACAAAAAAATTAATATATTTGAACTGTTTCAAGATGCACCAACACAGATTTCGGAATAGTTTTTAACATTATCACTCAGAGATATAACTGTCTGCTACTCTTTGTATAGTATGACACATTAGTGCTTGCAGCCGCATCGACACGGATTTCGGCCTAGTATTTCACACTTTTAATCCAACTGGTATAAACTGCTAACCTTTGTATTGTAAGACACAAGAAAAAAATAAAATTGTCTGGAGATGCACCAACATGGATTTTGGACTGGTATTTCACGTTATCACTCAGACTAGTATAAATTGCTAGCCTTTTGTATTGTAAGACACACTATTTTCCCAAACTTAAACCAAGAAAAAAATACATTTAAACTGTCTGCAGATGCAACAACATGAATTTTGGCCTAGTATTTCTTTTTATCCCTCAGACTGGTACAAACCGCTACCCTCTGTATGGTAAGGCATACTAATATTAAAGCAGTTTGGTTTGAAAGCTGCACTTATATAAGCAGACAAAAAGTGCGAGTTGTGAGTGTTCACATGTTTTATTTTAAGTGTGTGTTTGTAATAAGTGTGTGACTTTAGATTACGTGAATGAGTATCTGTGAGAGCTAAATTATTTGTGTGCATTGCTGAGTGGCTGTGCCTGACTTTATTGTACTTTATACCAAGTTAGAGCAGTGTAGTCTAGTTTATACACTGTGACTTGCTTTTGCGGCCAGGTTAATTGCAGAGCAGCTGAGAATATATTGTGATTTTTTTTCCTCTTCCTTCTCTAGTGTGTTGCACAGATGAGTAATTAGGGTGTGGCTGTCTAATTAGGAGAAGTTAAATAGCCAGTCTTGAGGGCAGCTCAGTCCTTTGACTCCAAATATAAAAAAGCAGTCTGGTTTGACAGAAGTGCACTTATACAAGCAGACGAACAACACGAGTTTGTGAGTGTTCGCGTGTTTGATTTCCATTGTGTGTTTATAATAAGTGTGTGACTTTGGATTACGTAACTTCAGATTCAGGGACTTTTGGAGGGCACAATATAAAGTCAGTTTCTTATCAATGCACTGTATTGTATTTTTTCTTACTCTTTTCTTGCGTAATCCCCATTTAGTCTGTGTTCCATTATTGACAGTGCAGTCCAGTGCACATCTTGTGCACATGTTTGCAGTCCTGGAACAGCCGTTTGAGGGTACGTATATTTGTTCAAAATGTGAGCAAATTGCCTGTTTGGAATAGCACATTGTGTATCTAACTGGGCGACTTTCAACACTGAGAAGCGTTGACAATTTGGAAAAGAGTCTGCTGCTGACTGAGAAAGAACTCTATGAGGTAGATGTGGGGGATGTGCAGTGTCCCACTTATAGTGCAATCGTGGGAACTACAAACTGTATTTTGAATGCCATGTCTTTGCTTCTGTATATGTGCCTTTAATGCTGTAAGAACCTCAACAGGCTGGTAAACTGACATTCATACTTCGCACCACTAGGTGGTGCTATTGTTCAAGTACCAACCAGAGAGTGCCCAGAAGGAACTGGTGTCACCTTCTTATCACTGCACCCCGGCCCAGGGAGCAACAGAACCATGTGTAATATTATACCCCCAAAACACAAATTATATGCTTTTTAAAATGTAAATTTTATTTGTTATTTTTAAAATAAAGAGAATTTAATTAAAACTATCAACTGATTGGTCTGTTTTTTCTCTGGTCATTATACCACTGGTTTCTTTTGCTGTTTATAGAAACAGGACTGTTGGGGCTTTTATTTTCACAATAGCAATAAATGTATTGTGCCTTTTTTCTTCTTTTCCCCCCTCTGACCTGTTATTATGTGAAAGACTATTGCTAGCTGGTAGCCTTTTATTGTAACAACAAGTATAAAAAGTTTTTGCTTGCAGTTTATATTGCACAAATCTCTACCTTATATATAAGGCTGCTCTGTCTAAGAGCTAAGAGTTAATTTTCACTTCTCAATAGCTTAATCTAGGCTACTAGTAGTTATTTAATTGTTCTATTTCTCTAGGAGCGGCAATTGGCTGATATGTGATAGATCGCTATTTTCCTGTTTTCCTGTACTCAATTCATACAGTTTATCTCGCTCTATCCCTCTCCTGTCTTGCTAAATGCTCCTTAAGTCCTGGATTTTTCAGGTAGCTAACCAGGTAACAGATCGCTGTTTTTTCTGTGGATACTGTCCCTACATCATATTCATACAGCTTCAATTGCGATCTGTCCTTGCCTGGATGATTCTTTCCCTGACACATCCACACAGCTATACACCCTAATAGGTATGTAGTTCCTTCAGATACAGACTAGATCAGTTGGCCTAAAATTACGATCATTAACCCTCCCGAGAAGTTTCACCGCTGCCTGCGGCTTCGTCAGGGGATAGGGTTCTAATGGCACGCGGGACGCTAGTCAGACTCTTTTATCAGCTATATGGTGCCTCCCTTTATTTTTTAATCCAATCAAATATGTAAGATGTGAATGTCAGGGTTATATTGCCAATAGTTGTTAACGGGATTCACTGACTCATGAAGTTAGACTGACTGACGCTAATCTACACCAATGAGGGATTCTGAGGGATGAGCCCAATGGGAGGGTTTTATTTTGTGACCAATGGATTTGATGCCTATTTCATACTCATAGAAGACATATATGTTTATCCAAACAATGGGACAGAGTATGCGATAACTATCTAAGTGGACCAAAAATAACCTCCACTAACATGACAGTAAATATTATTCCTTAAATCTGGCCATCTTTCACTGAGGCACGGAGTTCTGTCCGGAGATCGCTCATCCACCTGGACGTAGCCTTCAGATCCGGTGCGCCAGTTGCCGTGCCCGTCAGAGATCGCATACTGGGGACGTCAGCGTGACCAGAGATCAGGACTATGGCTGTAGATCAAACATACTCCTGCGATAGTGCAACTAGTGCAAAAATTTGCACCCTGTCCCAGACTGTGTTCGATGTGCTAATATATACGGTCACCTCCAAAATGGAACGATTTATCGATGCCTCAATGTCATTTCAGGATCTATCTAACCTCCTACCATCAGTCTTAATAATCATCCCAGCCTCTCTCAGTAGTTGTCGTCAGCAGTCTTTTCCAACTGTCATCATAATTACCGTATTTTTCGTTTTATAAGATGCACCTGATGATAAGACGCACCCCAGATTTTAGAGTAGGAAAATAAGAAAAAAATATTTTTTATCACACCTCATATCAGACCCCCCATAAATTTCAGGACATCACATCAGACCCCCATATCAGCCCTCCATGTCAGAACCCCATCAGCCCTCCATGTCAAACCCCTATCAGACCTCAGATCAGCCCCCATATGAGCCCACTGTGCGCCCATCAGACCTCAGATCAGCCCAATGTGCCCCCATGAGACCTCAGATCAGCAGAATTTGCCCCCATGAGACCTCAGATCAGCAAAATGTGCCCCCATTAGACCTCAAATCAGCAGAATGTACCCCCATGAGACCTCAGATCAGCAGAATGTGCCCCATCAGACCTCAGATCAGCAAAATGTGCCCCCATCAGACCTCAGATCAGCAGAATGTGCCCCCATGAGACCTCAGATCAGCAAAATGTTCCCCCATCAGACCTCAGATCAGCCCCAACCTCAGATCCAATGTGCCCCATCAGACCTCAGATCAGCAAAATGTTCCCCCATCAGACCTCAGATCAGCAGAATGTGCCCCCAAGAGACCTCAGATCAGCAAAATGTGTCCCCATCAGACCTCAGATCAGCTCATTGTGCCCCCATCAGACCTCAGATCAGCAAAATGTTCCCCCATCAGTCCTCAGATCAGCAGAATGTGCCCCCATCAGACCTCAGATCAGCCCACCCAGCCACATAAGGTTAAAATAAAAACCTCTCTTATCTGTCCTGCGCCACGGCTCCACTCCGGGTCCGGCGCTCCTCTGTCCTCTCCGGCCGGCGCTGCACTGTCACCTGACTGCGTGCAGCCTCAGGTCATAGTGTGCGCACTTCGTCCTGACGCTGTACGCGGTCAGGGCAGTGCAGCGCCGGCCCGGAAAGACAGAAGAGCGCCAGACCCGGAGCGGAGCCGCGGCGCATGACAGGTAAGAGAGGTTTTTATTTTAACCTTATGGGCTGGGTAGGCTGATCTGAGGTCTGATGGGGGTCCCGGCATCTTATACATACAAGTGAGCGCTCACTTGTATTCACTTTATAAGACGCACCACAATTTTCCCCCTACTTTTGGGGGGAAAAAAGTGCATCTTATTAAACGAAAAATATGGTGTATCAGTATCCCATTTCAAAATAGGGGGGGAGGATTCTTCATATGTATCAACTAATTACTACAGCGCTAGAATTCTCAGAAATAATTAAAGGTTTTATGCTGTAAATTTTAGGGAGAACGAAGTCTCCTTTCCACCAGGCATCTCAATATTTATATATGTATTGTCTAAATATATTTTTTTAAATAGAAATATCCTTGATATCAACAATATAATGGATGTGCATGTGTGGGGATTGATTAATGTTCTCAGAGCATTCATTAATTTAGTCTGTACTATAGCTTTCTTCTCTTTGTGTTATCAATCAAAAAGTTAGAGTATATTATATTTACTTTACGATTAGTCACCAAAGGGTGAAAGTATTGTTACCTGTTATATGGCTTATTTAAATAAAGGCTATATAGGACAAGCCCTCGTTCAGTCCATTAGGGCCGAGGGATTTTAAACGATAGATCCATTTGGCCTCTTCCCTTAATAACTTATTGTCCAAGTTTTTAGTTGATAACTGGGTTGAACACCCAAATTTTCAAACCCCAGGAGAGGAAACTCTCCAAATTACCTGGAATGGCAGGTTTTCTAACCCAAGGTATAAACCTAGATAATTTTTCACAAGAGGCTAATGTAGTTTTTTTCTAATACCAAAGTGCCCCTCAATCAGACTGATATCTCCACTGCGTTCAAAAATATAGGTAAAACTTACAAACAATATTACGATCATGGTGGAGTCAGAAGATAGTATATAGAAGTCTGAGAAGTCTTCTCAGACCCAACACACATACTGAAGACATAGAATTCATAAAAGGCTGGGAAAATGTCCTCACAGAGAATTCATTAAGGCTGATGCAATTCATGGTGGAATATGAAAAACAATATTTCAACTGAATTGCAGAACAACTAGAAAGGGAAGTAAAGGAAATATTGAATTTCACCCAACACAGTGATTTCAAAAATCACGAATTGAGGTTACAAAAAAATCTTGATACTCTGAAGGATGAAATAAAAGAAAGAAAACATAGAAAATACATCCGAGGCAAACAAGATTTTGATCTAAGTCAAGTATATACATGGAAATCATGACCTAACTACCCAAATAGAAGAATAAACTACACAGATTTATCTGAATCTGATACATCAGGGACTGATATCTCAAGTACCAGTACTACAATAAAAAGCGGTACAAAAAGAAAAATACATTCAAGGAGATATCAAAACCCAAAAAGGACAACTCCAGTAACTGCCACCAATAACCCACCAAAATGTGGTTCTACAAATACAAGTGGCACAAATATCGGAACAACTTCATCTGGTTTGTTTTCCAGTACTTATTCTTTAGTACAACAAAGTTCTACACTGACAGCAGGTACAATCACGAACAGCCATCCCTCATCCTCCTCAACAAATACACCCACTATAGGGACTAATATGGGGCTAGTGGGCACTCCTACCACCAATGGACCACCTATGGCCCTCCTTTTTTTAGGCCAAGCGTGAATACAACTAAGGTACAGAGAGAAATGGGGGTACAGTACCAAATGAATCTCCCTCGAAATCCTCATGCAATGGGCGATTCCTCCTGAGAGAATTCATCATTAAAAACTAAAATAATCAATCAATCTCTCAATGACCACCTTAACTAATGTACAAATACAAGTACTTGAAAAGGGTCTTACCTTTACTCCAGTGCCAACCTTTGATAGATTTACCTGGGTAAAAGACATGAATTTATTCGCACGTAAATTAGCTTTACACAAATAGCATAAAAATACATTGACAGACACAAATAAATTGATAGAAAAAGAGAAAAAAACATTGGAAATCCTAGAAAGTCTACAAAATGAGAGTGAACACTACCTGTCACACATTGAACCCCCCTTCACTGACCTTAAACCAAGATCTAAATGGACTCCATCGTTCTCACAATATAAGAATGTGGAGACCTTCGTGGACCTTGTATGTGGTGAAATCGAGAAATTATCCACAAAAAATTCATACAATCAAATGAATCTGACTAAGGAAGAAGGACAGGCACTTGAAGAACTCAAAACAAATGAGATGATTGTAATAAAACCAAGTGATAAGGGGGAAATGTGGAAGTACAGGATAGACCATGTTAGTATGGTCGAGAGATTACTAAATGATAAAAATACTTATACCATCTTGCCGAATAACCCTACTAGTATATATCTCCAAGAATTACAAAAAATTTTAAATAAAGCCAAGGAGGAACACCTAATTTCAAATGAGGAGTGTTTTTGTTTAATAAAAATCCAACCGTGGCTACGTTCTACGCGCTACCAAAAGTGCACAAGAACAAAACGCCAATACCCGGTAGGCCTATTGTATCAGGCAATGATGCACTAACACAACCAGCAAGCAAATATGTTGATACTGTATTCAGACCATTCGTTACATCATTGCCTTCCTATATCGAAGACACAGGAGATGTGATGGTCAAAATTAAGGACGTCACATTAACCCCCAACACATACTTAGCAAGTCTGGATGTAGAATGTCTCTACAGTAACATCCAACATAAATTAGGACTAAAAGAAATCAATCATTACTTGAGCACAAGGAGCATCCCTTTTTGGGCACACAATGATTTTGTTATGACACTGTTGGAATATGTACCTACACACTATTATTTTTTATATAAAGGGAAATACTACCATCAGATAACTAGGACCGCGATGAGGACGCCTTGCTCGCCCACCTACGCAAATCTCTTCTTAGAGTGGTGGGAGGACTCTATTGTTTTCACCGATACGTTGTCACAGTTTACCAGTCACATACTATACTGGGGAAGGTTCATAGACGATATCCTGATTTTTTGAGAAGGAGACCAATCCACCTGTTCAATTTTCGGATATCCTCAATAAAAATAAAATCGGAATGCACTTTACACATGAAATACACCCGAACCGGATATGCTTCCTAGATCTTCAGATCATGAAGCATGCTGATGGCCATATTCTGACTGACATCCTCAGAAAAACGACATCAACCAATAGCTTCCTACATTGGTCCAGCTGGCATCCCGTCCCCTTGAAGAACAAGATCCCGGTGGGCCAATATCTAAGAGCTCGCAGGAATTGCACCACAGAGGAAGCCTTTGAGAAAGAATGTGGTGAGCTATATCGCAGATTCAGGGAGAGAGAGTATCCCAGGAAACCACTGAAAAAAGCCTGTAATATGGCTAAAAATACGCAAAGGGAAACCCTATTTAAAGATATAGCCAAAAAACAAGGCAAAGAGTCACACACCTACCAGATAAATGGAGGGGAAAAAATGAAATAAAGGCCAAAAAAGTGATCAGATGTATTGGCACATATGACAACCAACATCTTATGATAAAAAAGATCTTAAAACGCCATTGGCATACTTACCTTTGATCCAGATCTTGCAGATGTACTGGGGATCTATCCAACAATAATATTTCGAAGGGGACAAAACCTAAGAGATCAACTAGTCCACAGTCATTATTCTGAAAAATCGAAAGAGAACATTACATGGTTGAAATCACAAATTACAGGTTCTTTCCCATGTGGCCACTGCTCCTTCTGCAAATACTTACCTAAAATCAAGAAATTCATGAATCCAGGAAGGGAATATGAAGTTAGAGACTTCTTTCATTGTCAGAGTCATGGCATAGTCTATGTCGCCTCCTGTCCCTGTCCAAAACTATACGTTGGAAAAACGACGCAAGAATTACGCAGAAGGATCTCAGGCCACATAAGCCCTATTAATACAATAAAAGACATGTCACTGTATAGATACCTGACATATGTGCACAGTGGAGATATCAGTATTTTGACATTTTGGGGGCTAAGTAAAGTACACCTAGGTCAAATAGGTGGAAACTTGGACAATAAGTTATTAAGGGAAGAGGCAAAATGGATCTATCATTTAAAATCCGTCAGCCCTAATGGACTGAACGAGGGCGTCTCCTATACAGCCTTTATTTAAATATGCCATATAACAGGTAACAATACTTTCACCTTTTGGTGACTAATCGTAAAGTAAGTATAATATACTATAACTTTTTGATTGATAACACAAAGAGAAGAAAGCTATAGTACAGACTCTTTTCATATATCAATTAATGAATGCTCTGAGAACATTGGAGATGCCTGGTGGAGGAGACTTCATTCTCCCTAAAATGTACAGCGTAAAACCTTTAATTATTTCTGAGAATTCTAGCGCTGTAGTAATTAGTCGATACATATGAAGAATCCTCCCCCCCTTTTTTTATATGGGATACTGATATAATTATGATGACAGTTGGAAAAGACTGCTGACGGCAACTACTGAGAAAGGATGGGATGATTATTAAGACTGATGGTAGGAGGTTAGATAGATCCTGAAATGACATTGAAGCATCGATAAATTGTTCCATTTTGGAGGTGACCGTACGTATTGGCACATCGAACACAGTCTGGGAGAGGGTGCAAATGTTTGCACTAGTCTATTGCAGGAGTATGTGCGATATACAGCCATAGTCCCGATCTCTTGTCCCGCTGACGTCCCCAGTATGTGGTCTCTGACGGCAACTGGTGCACCGGATCTGAAGGCTACGTCCAGGTGGATGAGCGATCTCCGGACAGAACTCCGTGCCTCAGTGAAAGATGGCCAGATTTAAGGAATAATATTTACTGTCATGTTAGTGGAGGTTATTTTTGGTCCACTTAGATAGTTATCGCATACTCTGTCCCATTGTTTGGATAAACATATATGTCTTCTATGAGTATGAAATAGGCATCAAATCCATTGGTCACAAAATAAAACCCTCCCATTGGGCTCATCCCTCAGAATCCCTCATTGGTGTAGATTAGCGTCAGTCCGTCTAACCTCATGAGTCAGTGAATCCCGTTAACAACTATTGGCAATATAACCCTGACATTCACATCTTACATATTTGATTGGATTAAAAATAAAGGGAGGCACCATATAGCTGATAAAAGAGTCTGATTAGCGTCCCGCGTGTCATTAGAACCCTATCCCCTGACGAAGCCGCAGGCAGCGGCGAAACATGTCGGGAGGGTTTAATGACCGTGATTTTAGGCCAACTGTTCTAGTCTGTATCTGAAGGAACTACATACCTATTAGGGTGTATAGCTGTGTGGATGTGTCAGGGAAAGAATCATCCAGGCAGGGACAGATCGCAGTTGAAGCTGTATGAATATGATACAGGGACAGGAAAGAGCTTGAACTAGCTAGGCAGGGACAGATCGCAATTGAAGCTGTATGAATATGATGTAGGGACAGTATCCACAGAAAAAACAGCGATCTGTTACCTGGTTAGCTACCTGAAAAATCAAGAACTTAGGGAGCATTTAGCAAGACAGGAGAGGGATAGATCGAGGTGAACTGTATGAATTGAATACAGGAAAACAGGAAAATAGCGATCTATCCCATATCAGCCAATTGCCGCTCCTAGAGAAATAGAAAAATTAAATAATTAAAAAATAAATAAATAAATAAATTTAAAAAAAATTAAAAAAAAAAAAGAAATGCTGGAGATGCGGAACGAATGATGGTACACTCTCACATATCTGGGTAGAATGCCCTTTAGTTTCCACATTATGGTCTACTTTTGGTCGAATTATAAATAAGTTATACAACTCCACTGTGGAGATTGATAAAGATCTAATTATCTTTGGACTCCCCAAAAAAAGCAATATTATCTTATGTGACAAACTTTTCCCATTTCTTATATGCGCATTAAAGGCTACTATACCCAGGCATTGGCTCCAAAAGGAGCCTCCCACGATTAAAGAATGGTTCATGGATGTCTGCCAAATTAACAGGTTTGAAAAACTGAAATGGCATATAATAGGGGACAATAACAAATACAATAAAATCTGGCACAAATGGAACACCTTCATAGAGGCAGATGACATAAACGCCTACCTACAATCATCTGCTACATGATTACATTGCTACCACAAAAGGAATATAAAACATGACGTAGTTTTGCTCTTTTTGTTTCTTTTCCCTTGATTTTATTATTTTTCATTTACTGTCCCGTTTTTTCTTCTTATTCTTCCATCATTCTGGTAGGTTATGACCATACAATGTATTATTTTTGAGTATTTCATATTTACCTGTTCATTAGCTTAACTACAGAGGATGAGAACTTAGCTTATTGCGGAATATATTTCACATTGGTATATACAAATGCATGGAATATACATCATATCTTATGTTTATTCTACTGGAATGACTGATAGTTTTGTTTAATAATTATTTGTTTTCAATAAACTTTAAATGTTCAAGAAAAATTAAATAGCTACTAGTAGCCTAGATTAAGCTATTGAGAAGTGAAAATTAACTGTTAGCTCTTAGACAGAGCAGCCTAATATATAAGGTAGAGATTTGTGCAATATCAACTGCAAGCAAAAACTCGGGTAGTGTTTTCCGAAATACTACCTGTACCACGAGCCACACAAGAAGGCAGTGGGAGATTAGGGAGGTAAACAAGGGGCTCAAGAACTGGTTTGGTTTCCTTGAGAACTGGGCCTACTTCTCTGTTAGCTACAGGCACTGTTGTAGGGATGGGCTGTACCTCCAATGGGGAAAGGGCAGCTGTTTTGGGGGAGAAGATGGCTAGAAGGTTGGAGCAGTGTTTAAACTAGGGACTGGGGGGGGAGGGCAATTGCATTATAAGAGGGGAAGATAGTGCAGATAGACCTGGGGAGAGGTAATGAAACTGGGGGAGGAATAAAAGGGGAGACTAGAACAGTTCAGAAGGAAATATATAGGGTAAAAAATGTACATAAACCACTTAATTGTATGTACACTAATACCAGAAGCCTGACTAATAAAACTGGTAAACTGGAATTAGTGATGTGTGAGGAGGACTATGACATAGTGGGAATAACTGAGACATGGCTGGATGATAGCTATGACTAGGCGGTTTAACGTGTAGGGTTGCAGTCTCTTTAGAAAGGATGGTAACAAAACGGAGAGGGGGAAGGGTCTGCCTTTATGTAAAGTCCTGTCCAAAGCCCACACTCATTGAAGATATAAGTGAGGGACATGAACATGTTCAGTTACTGTGGATAGAAATACATGGAGGCAAAAACAATAATAAAATACTAATAGGAGTTTATTATAAACCACCTAATATACCACAGAAAATGTACTACTAAATAAAATAGACGAGGCGGCAAATCATATTGAGGTTGTTATTATGGGGGAAACAGTGGCCATAAAGTAATAACTTTTGAATTTTCATTCAAAAGAGTGTTTTCTCAGGGAAGAATAAAAATACCAAACTTCCAAAAACCAAAATTTTGCCAACTAAGAGAGGCCATAGGCCTAACTAACTGGGACAAAGTCCTCATAAATAAAAATACAGCCACAAAATGGGATATTTTTAAAAGCATCCTAAGCGCTAATTGTGAGAGGTACATACCTTATGGGAATAAAAGGTTAAGGAACAAGTAAAAAAATGTGGATAAATAGAACTGTAAAGAAAGAAAGAAATGACAAAAAGAATGCATTTAAGTCACTAAAACTGGATGGTAGAAGGGGAAGCATTGGAAAACTATAAGGAAAAACATAGAATATGTAAAAGACAAATAAAAGCAGCCAAATTAGAGACCGAGAAATTAATTGCCAAAGAGAGTAAAACTAACCCTAAAATGTTCTTCAATTATATAAATGATAAAAAGTATAAATCTGAAGGTGTCGGCCCTTTACAGAGTAATGAGGGGGGAGTTGCAGAGAGCGATGAGGAGAAAGTAAAGCTATTAAATATTTTTTCTCCACTGTATTCACTGAGGAAAATAAACTAGCAGGTGAAATGCAGAATTTAAAAGTAAATTCCCCATTAAAGTGCCCTGTCTGACCCAGGAAGAAGTACAGAGGCAGTCTAAAAAGATTAAAATAGACAAATCGCCAGGACCAGATGGCATACGACCCCGTATCCTAAGAGAATTAAGTAATGTCATAGTCAGACCCTTATTTCTGATATTTAAGGACTCTATACTGACAGGAAGTGTTCCACTGGATTGGTGCATAGCAAATGTGGTGCCAATATTCAAAAAGGGTCCAAAAACAGAGCCCAAAAACTATAGGACGGTAAGCTTAATATCTGTCGTGGGTAAACTGTTTTCTAAGAGATGCTATCTTGGAGTACCTTAAGGGAAATAAGCAAATAACGCCAAATCAGCATGGCTTCATGATCGGTCATGTCAAACTCATTTAATTCGTTTCTATGAGGAGGTAAGTTCTAGACTTGACTGCAGCGAATCAATGGATTTTGTATATATAGACTTCTCCAAAGCATTTGACACTATACCACATAAAAAGGTTAGTATATAAAATGAGAATGCTTGGACTGGGAAAAAATGTCTATATGTGGGTAAGTAACTGACTCCGTGATAGAAAATACAGAGGGTGGTTATTAACAGTACACACTCAGATTGGGTTACTGTCAGTAGTGGGGTACCACAGTAGTGGGCCCTATTGTCTTCAATATATTTATTTATTAATGATCTTGTAGAAAGTTTGCACAGTAAAATATCAATTTTTGCAGATGACACTAAACTGTGCAAAGTAATCAATAGGGATGAGCGAACTTTTGAAAAGTTCGGTTCGGCTCGATTCGGCGAACTTTCGTGAAGTTCGGATTCGTGCGAACCGAACCTAAAACGAACCTTGCTATAACGGCTGAATAATTGCAGCTACAATAGTGGGAGTCTGATAGGGTATAGTTTCGTTTAGTTGCAGTTGCTATTACAATGAAAAAAGTGGAAAAAATCAAAGTGCAAAAATAGTGAAACCTCAGCCAGGTCGACAACATTTGACAGCATTGAAGATGTCCGCTGGAGCAGTCCATGTCATGCCAGAGCACCAAAAACACACGGTAGATCGTGGCACCAGCCCAAGAATAGGCTGCGTTGAAGTCGATGCGGTCTCAGTGACATCACAGGTCAGAAGACAGACAGGCGTACCATCTAATTAGACCTTGTGCACCCCAGAACAGGCACACATTAGCCAAGGTGTGAGTGATTACACGGGACATAGGACACAAAGTGCAAGTTGGCAACACCGGCAGCATTGCCTTGGACCCAGTAGGGTGGAAAACAGACATTTGACAGTGGAACCAGCAGCAGTAATAGTACTGTATTGGACCCAGTATGGTTGAGAACAGACAATTGACGGAGGAGGAGGAGGCAGCAGCACTTGATTGCACCCAGGCCAGTACGGTTGAGAACAGACAATTGACGGAGGAGTAGGCCGCAGCACTTGATTGCACCCAGGCCAGTATGGTTGAGAACAGACAATTGACAGAGGAGGAGGCGGCAGCACTTGATTGCACCCAGGCCAGTATGGTTGAGAACAGACAATTGACAGAGGAGTAGGCGGCAGCACTTGATTGCACCCAGGCCAGTATGGTTGAGAACAGACAATTGATGGAGGAGGAGGCAGCAGCACTTGATTGCACCCAGGCCAGTATGGTTGAGAACAGACAATTGACCGAGGAGGAGGAGGCGGCAGCACTTGATTGCACCCAGGCCAGTATGGTTGAGAACAGACAATTGATGGAGGAGGAGGCGGCAGCACTTGATTGCACCCAGGCCAGTATGGTTGAGAACAGACAATTGATGGAGGAGGAGGCAGGAGCACTTGATTGCACCCAGGCCAGTATGGTTGAAAACAGACAATTGACGGAGGAGTAGGCAGCAGCACTTGATTGCACCCAGGCCAGTATGGTTGAGAACAGACAATTGACGGAGGAGTAGGCAGCAGCACTTGATTGCACCGAGGCCAGTATGGTTGAGAACAGACAATTGACGGAGGAGGAGGAGGCAGCACTTGATAGCACCCTGGCCAGTATGGTTGAGAACAGACAATTGACGGAGGAGTAGGCAGCAGCACTTGATTGCACCGAGGCCAGTATGGTTGAGAACAGACAATTGACGGAGGAGGAGGAGGCAGCACTTGATAGCACCCTGGCCAGTATGGTTGAGAACAGACAATTGACGGAGGAGTAGGCGGAAGCACTTGATAGCACCCTGGCCAGTATGGTTGAGAAGAGACAAGTTGAGGAGGCAGCTTCAGCAGCTCTTGATTGCACCCAGTATGTTTCCAAATAGACAATTGACGGAGGGGCATTAGTAGGAGCAGTATTCTTTTGGACCCAGAAGGGCCTAGTACGGAGAACTGAAGTTGGAAGCTAAGAATATGCACGCTTGTAAAAATCAGTTTTTATACATGACAAAATGTTGATGTAGAGTTCAGCACAGGACAGTCAACGTTAAAAAAACCCTGTAACATTACAGCTAGTCTAGTAGGATACGGATACGTTTAAATAGACAGACAACCTCACCCACAGAATCCATGAGGTGAAGAAAGGACATTTAAAAAGGCACAGACTCAAGAAGGCTTTACGCCAGTTCCATTATCCAAAAATACGTGTCCAATTTTCATGAAATGGACACCTCACTGGCACTCGCTTTACAAATTGACGCAACTACTCTGGTGTCAAACCTGTTGAATCTGGGCCTATGGCTGTTGGCGAGACAGATATATATATATATCTTTGTTACGCCAGTTTGATGTCCTAACCGAGTGCAGTGCCCAACCCAATGGATGTATGCTTTTGTGTTTTTTTGTGAGTTTTGCGTCGCCGTTGTTATTTTAACCAGATTCGTTACGAACTTTCTCAAAGTTCGGTTCGGTGACGAACCGAACTTTTGGCAAAGTTGGTAACTAATCTGGTTCGTTGCGGTTCGGTTCGCTCATCCCTAGTAATCAACACAGAAGAGGACGGTATACTGCTACAGATGGATCTGGATAGATTGGAGGCTTGGGCAAAGAAGTGGCAGATGAGGTTTAACACTGAAAAATGTAAGGTTATGCACATACAGTGGGAAGGAATAATACATGTCACCAGTACATACTAAATGGTAAAACATTGGGTAACACTGACATGGAAAAGGACTTAGCTGTAGAAACCAATGTCAGGCAACTGCTGCCAAGGCCAATAAGATAATGGGTTGCATCAAAAGAGGCATAGATGCCCGTGATGAGAAGATAGTCCTGCCACTTTACAAATCACTAGTGAGACCACACATGGAATATTGTGTACAGTTCTGAGCTCCTGTGAACAAGGCAGACATAGCAGAGCTGGAGAAGGTTCAGAGGAGGGCAACTAAAGTAATAACTGGAATGGGTGCACCACAGTACCCAGAAAGATTATCTAAATTAGGCTTATTCACTTTAGAAAAAAGACGACTGAGGGGAGATTTAATAACTATGTATAAATATATCAGGGGTTAGTACAGAGATTTCTCCCATCATCTGTTTATCCCCAGGACTGTGACAAAGGGACATCCTTTTCGTCTGGAGGAAAAAAGAAGAGGATTCTTTATGGTAAGAGCAGTGAGACTATGAAACACTCTGCCTAAGGAGGTAGTGATGGTAAGATAACGAAAAGAGTTCAAGAGGGGCCTGGATGTATTTCTGGAGTGTAATAATATTACAGGCTATAGCTACTAGAGATGGGTCGTTAATCCAGTGAGTAATTCTGATTGTCTGATTGGAGTCAGGAAGGAATTTTTCCCCTAAAGTGGGGGAAATTGGCTTCTACCTCACAGGGGTTTTTTATTGCCCTCCACTGGATCAACTTTCAGGATAACAGGCCGAACTGGATAGACAGATGTCTTTTCATCTTAAACTATGTTACTATGAATGCTACTATTTAATATGCTATTTTCCTACACCCAAACCAAAAAAATAGATATTTGAACTGAATGGAGATGCGCCAACAAGGATTTCAGTCTAGTATTTCATGTTATCAATCAGACTGGTATAAATTGCTAGCCTTTGTATTGTAAGACACAAGTATGCTATTTTTTCAATATTTAAACCAAGAAATAAATAAATTTTAACTTTTTGGAGATGCACGACATGGATTTCAGACTAGTATTTCAAGTTAACTGTCCACTTCCTGGTGTACTGTAAGATGCATGTATGCTATTTTTTCAAACTTAACAAAAAATACATTTGACACAGATTTCAAACTAGTATTTGACATTATCACTCAAACTGGTATAAACTGCTACCCTTTGTATTATAAGACAAACAGTAATCTGCTATTTTCCCAAACTTATTAAAAAAAAAACACATTTAAAGTCCCTGCAGATGCCACAACCTGGATTTCAGACTAGTTATCACTCAGAGATATAATTGTCCACTATCTTGTGCATTGTAAGACACACTAATATCCTATTTTAAAATACGAAAATTTTATTTCTATTGAAATGACAAAAAATTCTAAGAAGTGTCCTAGCAGGCAGTTGTTTCTGATGTCCTGCAGCAGCTGCAGCTGTGTTATAAGGCATATCATTTTCTGTCAGTTAGACCCATCCACCCACATTCACAGCCCAACACAGAATGACATTCTGCTAATTCTGAAAGAACATCTCCCTGCCTGCTGCAGCACTAACTGGCTCATCCAGGCTGTCTGTCAGCCTGTGAGCCAATCAGGGCAAGTCCCCCCCTCACTTCCTCTCAGAGTCTTGTGAGCATCCTCCTTCTTCCTCTCCATGCCTTTTCCTGCCAACATGTGCAGTAAAATGGTGAAGAGTACTGTTTTACCAAGATCTTTTTAGGTTTGGCTGAACCTGGTTCATTATGAACTGGTTTGCTCGTCTCTAGAGCACACCAATGGGAAATAAGTCTAAATAGTCAGGGTTTGCAGTAAATGTGTTTCTGTCCTGGAGGAGCTCAAGTGCATAACAATACAGGCAAGGCACTGAGCTGGCTCCTCCAGTCTTCTCCCCTGCAGAAGAAAGTTCTGTGCCGAGGAAAGGCCTGAGCTAGCTCTCTCTCTCTCTCTTTCTCAGAGGGCAGGTACCCTGGTCAAAGCGCTGGAGGCCCCGGGTCTGTGGCTCAGTCATCTAGCTGGACCTCTGGTTTCAAGTTTCCAAAAACTATGCCTTTATGGGGACAGATGTCAGTCCTTTTTTATACACACATGATAGTATTGGAAGAAACAGTAACTAGTCCTGAAAAAGAGTCTAAGTATTATGCCTAAATAGGGAAGATGCATGCCCTGTTTACACACACACAAACGTTAATGTCACAAGAAACAGTGGTTTGTTCTGAACAAGAGTCCAAAACTTGTGCTGCAATAACAGCATTTATACACTAGTTAACTGATAACGCATTGTATTGTACCAAGATACCATACATTATTGGTGAATGCTTTCGGCTGCAATAACAGCAGTTATATTCAAGTTTAATTAAACATATAGTATTATGATTGTAGAGCAAGGTGGACATTTAACTGTGCTTGCAATTTTGCTAGTACCGTTTAATTATCTGTGCACCAAACATTTGACTTTATAGACCTCATAAAAAAATTTCTGGTACCTTAAATGGAAAAGTGGCAAACGAAAGACCTATGGCTCATCCTCCAAGAGGCAAAATGTAGGTGGCTGTACAGAAAACAGCATTAGCAGCACAGTTGGCACCACACATCTGGCCAGTAGTAGTAGCAGCAGTCCACAGTTACTCCTTGCTTATTGAGGAAAGGAGTATGACTTTTTGTACTGGATGGCTCACTGCTCCTCTCACAGCAACATGATATTGATGTCACCTCTAAATCGGACACCGTGCCTTGGAGCCAGGGTCACAGCATTCCTCCTGGTTCTCCTCCTTGCAGCCCCAGAAAAACCTGGAAAAGTCTTCACTTTTCCCCTCTTAGTGGGGCACCTTCTTTTATCGTAAAAAGGGGCAACAAAACTCCAAATCCTACCGTATGGAAGACACTCAAGAGTCTCACTGTTGCGTGACAACAGTCAGTATTTGGACTGCCCTGAAGAGGAGGTTAAAAGTGAGGTGGCGGACCCAATGCATAGCTGTGGCAGTGGATGTAGTACAGTGACTTGTAGCTACAGTGGCGTTGGTAGGGGCAGTGTTTGCCCTGGTGACAGTGGCACTTGGAGTAACTACAGAGCAGGGAATCAGTAAGGAGGTCAAGGAGCCCACAATGACATATCACAGTCTGATAAAAGTGATGGGGAAGATGAGGACTAAGCCAATCATTGTGTGCTGGATAGAACCTTAGATCTGGATAGAGCTGTTAAGGACATAGTAACATAGTTTATAAAACTGAAAAAAGAAATCTGTCTATCCAGTTCAGCCGGTTATCCGGCAAATTGATCCAGAGGAAGGCGTAAAAAAACCTTGTGAGGTAGAAGCCAATTTTCCTCACTTCACTAAAATTCCTAAGTCCTTTTCCATGTCAGTGTTACCCAGTGTTTTACCATTTAGTATGTACTGGTGACTTGCATTATTCCTTCCTATGTGCATAACCTTACATTTGTCATTGTTAAACCTCATCTATCACTTCTCTGCCCGAGCCTCCAATCTATCCAGATCCCTCTGTAGCAGTATAGTGTCCAATTTCTGTGCTAATTACTTTACACAGTTTAGTGCCATGTGCAAAAATTTATATTTTACTGTGCAAGCCTTCTACAAGATCATTAATAAATATATTGAAGAGAATAGGGCCAATACTGACCCCTGTGGTACCCCACTAGTGACAGTCACCCAATCTGAGTATGTACCATTAATAACCACCCTCTGTTTTCTATCACTGAAACAGTTACTTACCCACATACAGACATTGTCTCCCAGTCCAAGCATTTTCACTTATACTAACCTTTTATGCTGTACAGTGTCAAATGCTTTGGAGAAGTCCAGATATACGACATCCATTGATTAGCCACGGTCAAGTCTATAACTTACCTCCCCATAGAAATTGATTAAATTAGTTTGACATGATCGATCCCTCATGAAGCCATGCTGATAGAGCGTTATTTGCTTATTTTCATTGAGGTACTCCAAGATGGCATAA
>ONZH01024487.1:0-155685 GCA_900303285.1 Rhinella marina | reverse complement strand
TGGAGATGACGTTTCAAAATTTCACTTTTTTGCAGATTTTCCATTTTAATCATTTTTTCCTGTAACACATCAAGGGTTAATAGCAAAAAAACCCTCAAAAACTATTACCCTGATTCTGCGATTTACAGAAACACCCCGCATGTGATTGTAAACTACTGTATGGGCGCATGGCCAAGCGCAGAAGGAAAGGTGCGCCAGATGGTTTTTGGAGGGCGAATTTTGCTGGACTGGTTTTGAAGACATCCATGTCCCATTTGAAGCCCCCCCATGCACCCCTACAGTAGAAACAACCAAAAAGTGGCCCATATTTTGGAAACTAAGGATAAGGTGACAGTGTTATTGATACTATTTTGGGGTACATATGATTTTTGATCACTTTATATTACACTTTTTGTTAGCAAGGTAAACAAAATGGCTGTTCTGGCTCAGTTTTTATTTTATTTTTTACTGTGTTCACCTGAGGGGTTAACTAATGTGATATTTTTGTAGACCAGGTTGCTACGAACTTGGCAATACCTAACATGTATAGTTTTTTTTATTTATTTAAGTTTTACACAATAATATCATTTTTGAAACAAAAAAAATCATGTTTAGTGTCTCCATTGTGAGAGCTGTAGTTTTTTTATTTTTTGGGCAATTGTCTCAGGTAGGGGCTCATTTTTTGCGGGAAGAGGTGACGGTTAGATTGGTACTATTTTGAGGGGCATACGCCTTTTTGATCGCTTGCTATTACACTTTTTGTGATGTAAAGTGACAAAAATAGCTTTTTTGACCCTGTTTTAATTTTATTTTTTTTACGGTGTTCACCTGAGGGGTCGGATATGTGATATTTTTGTAGAGCAGGTTGTTACGAATGTGGCGATACCTAACATGCTTGGGGTATTTTTTATCTCTTTTTACTAATTTCAAATTTGAGTTTTGGGGGGGAAATGGGATTTTTTTAAACTTTTTTTTACACTTTTTTTTTTTACACTTTCTTAGACTCAGACCCACTTGGTTCTTGAAGATCCAGTGGGTCTGATTGTTCTATTACACCATGGCAAGCCAGACGCTTCTGAAAGCGTCCGGTTGCCATGGTAACCATCTGGACGCTGCCACAGCAGAGCAGCGTCCTGATGGGAGGGAGAGGGAGCTTCCTCCCTCTCTTCTGGCCACACCATCGGCACTGATGGGAGAGGGAGGGAGCTCCCTCCCTGTTAACCCCTTCCATACAGCGGTCCCTACGGACCATGGCATGGAAGGGGTTAAACTGCTGACATCAGTGTCATGCAGGCTGTATGCTGATACTCTGCTTGAAAACCGCTCGCCATCCTGAAAAATCATTGCGGGCGGCACTCCCGCCGCAGCGCCCGCACATTACCCCCCCCAATCGGCCATCAGAGAAAACAGTGGGGTGGGGGGAATATATATATATATATATATTATATATATATATATATATATATATATATATATATATATAGTTAAATTTATTTATTTTTTATTTTACAGTTTATTTCAGTTACGATCGCTGTGATTGGCTAGGCTAAACAGACTAGCCAATCACAGCGATCGCTAGCCCGGGACCACCCCCATTGGTCCCGGGCTGGTTAGCTGAGACCCCTGGCTGTAAGTAACAACCGGGTCTCAGCACTGTCACCATGTCATCAGACATGGTGACAGTTTAACGCCATGACGGCTTATCCCGTCATGGAGCGGCAAGCAGCTCCTGCCCATGACGGGATAAGCTGTCATTGGGCGTTAAGGGGTTAATTTGATATCATGCACCATCTGAGACAAACACTTCTGAGATAGGGGTGCAGAATCAATAGCAAAAACAGAAATCCTCTTCTCCAATGTACTTGGAGACAATCCATGCATACGGACAAACTGAGCATCAATCAGGTTCACCCCTGCCCCGCTGTCAATAAACACCTCAATTCTCACAACCTTTGACTCTAGCGCAACCTCGGCAGTCAGGAGAAAACGGGTACTACAGGATGAAGACAAATGCATATTTTCTGTCTCTCCACCCACCCCTCCAAGAGTGAGATGGGAATTTATTGCCCCTTTCCTTTTTTTCTCTTTAGAGACTGAATGCACGGACATGCGTTGATAAAGTGTCCTTTCTGTCCACAGAAAAAAAACACTCCCTTTTTATTCCCAAGAATGCTTAAAGGTGGAAGCAGGAGTAGCCCCCCCCTAACTGCATGGGTTCGTCCCCAGACATCAACCCAGGGGTATCCTCACCCAAAGTGTCATAGGAAGACAATACACTATGTGATAGTACGTCCTGATAGCAGGGGCCCCTAGATCTCTCTCAGGTGTCTATCCATGTGTACAGCAAGAGTCATAGCGGCTTCCAAAGACACCTGAGTTTAATGAAAGGCCAAAGCTTCCTTCAGTCTTTCAGATAATCCTTGACAAAACTGACTACGGAGGGCCGGATCGTTTCATTCGGCATCCGTAGCCCACCTTCGAAACTCAGAGCAATAGATTTCAACAGAGCGCTATCCCTGACAGAGGTCACGTAGCTTGGTCTCGGGCAGGGAGATGCAATCCGGGTCATCATAGGTAAGCCCCAATGCCTTGAAAAATTCATCTACCGACTGGAGAGACTGCAATCCGGTCGGCATAGAAAAGGCCCATTACTGTACGTCCCCCTTGAGCAACGAGATTACCACACCAACTCTCTGTTCCTCATTACCAGAAGAATGTGGATGCAGCCTAAAGTACAATTTGCACACCTCCCTGAATAGAATAAAGTTATCACGCCCCCCAGAGAATCTGTCCAGGAGAGTGACTTTAGGCTCAAGACAGGCCTGGCAACCACAACCCCCGGAACCAACAGCATGTTGTTTCTGAATCTGGGTGCGGAGATCAGCTACTTCTAAGTAGAGACCCTGTAGCTGTTCAGTTAGTGCAGTAATTGGGTCCATGTCTGCACTAAAATAAACAAAAAATGACGGTTTAGGACGGTTTATAATGTGACGCTCTGGTGAGGAGGGGAAAACCACACCAAGTGTAGGAGGGAAGGGGATGAGGTCAGGAAACAAGTAAAGGGAAAAGGTCACCTCCTGCAGGAAACCCTGGACACCAATCCTGACTGACTTACAGTATGAACATGTCTCAAAGGTAGGCGAGTTCATACACAGGAACCTAAACCAAACTGACCCTATAGGACCCTGCAACTACTGACAGGGTTGAGTCTACCCGTTCCTCCAAAAGGAAGGACAAACAGGAGTCTCCAAAAGGCCAAATAACCAGGGAAAAGCAGGGTAAACACAAAAGGGAAAGTGGACACTTATCTTTAAGAAGAAATGGAAGCAACCGGATCTCAGGAGAGACCCACATCAATCCACCAGAATGTCCACAGAAACTATAAACCGCAAGTAATTGTGGTAGAAGCAGGAATAAATAGGGGAAGGACAATTACCACACCCGCAACAGCTGAGGGGAAGGGGTGTGGTAAACAGCAACAACACAAAAAGAAAACGTGTCAGATTATGTCACATGTGCAAGCTTACCGACTTTCTGCAACCTACCGACTTTCTGCAACCTGTTGCAGGAATGACCATGACATCTGTGCCTTATAATTATTGGGTGTCTAAACTGGACACGTGGCACGAACTGGCGCTCTACGCCTTGGAGGTGCTGGCCTGCCCTGCTGCCAGCGTTTTGTTGGAGCGGGGTATTTAGTGCCGCTTGGGGCATAATAAGTGATAAGCGCATCCGCCTGTCAACTGAAAATGCTGACAGGTTGACGCTTATCAAAATGAACAAGGCCTGGATTGCCCCTGATTTCGCTACCCCACCAGAGGAAAGCAGCTGAACATAAAGGAACTTTAAATGTGGCTTTTAGGGTGTATTGAATACACGGTATTTCCATGCACCCCTTCCACTTCTCGTCCTCTTCCTCCATCATATCAAACTGCTTATTAGGCTGCCCTCGCCTTTAAATATTTAAGAGGTTCACCAGCAGGCCCTCACCCCTAATTTGTTAACCTAAAAATTAACCTCACTCTGGTCCTCCTCCTGACATGTTGACCTAACAAGAACTTGTCTTGCACCGCCCTGCAAACTGGGACACGAAGCTAGGAGTTTTAGAGGACTTTGTTTCTGTGCTCTGCCAGCATACACAGTTTCACCACGCCCAGAGCCATGGCCTCTGCGTGCACCATCAGCAGCACGCCCACTTCCCTGTCCCTTACTGCTCGCCTTGCGCATAGTAAATGGTATATATACAAGTTTGTCAAATGTACAGTTGCGCAGATTTTTTTTAAGTGTATGAGCAGAAAAATTTTACCGAATGGCAGAAATATTTAGAATGCGCAAACGTTATGCAGCAGACGCAGCACAGGTAATGCCCCATTACTTGTGCTGCGTTTATAATATAACGTTTGCGCAAGGAGGCACAGATAGTGTAGGGATAGAAATTGGGTAGGCAGGGCTAGTTGTTCTGTTTAAAAGACCCAAACGTCCTTTTAGAGTCTATTGTTATATCTGGCTGCAATATTTTTAATCTTGGGGGTGCAAAATTAGCGCAAGTTTCCTAATTTTAACACCAGCTGCGCTGCGTGTGCAGTACAAGGTTTGTTTATCCTAAATACCTGACATCCATTGCATTTTTTTCTGCCGCTAATCAAGGCGACATTACATGCGCTGCATGTGCGGTACAATGTTTGTTTATCCTAAATACCTAACATCCATTGCTTTTTTTTCTGCAGCTAATCAAGGCGACATTACATGTGCGGTACAATGTTTATCCTAAGTACCTGACATCCATTGCATTTTTTTCTGCCGCTAATCAAGGCTACATTAGAAATGTACAACTAGCCCTGTAATGAACAACTAGCCCTGACTAGCCAATTTCTATCCCTACGCTATCTGGGCCTCCTTGCTCAAACGTTATAATGCACATGCAACACAAGTAATGTCGCCTTGATTAGCGGCAGACAAAAATGACACCGGATGTCAGGTATATAGGATACAAAAATGTTATAATGCACACGCTCCACAGGTGGTGTTTAGGTCAGGCAACCTTGCGCAATATTTGCCCCCCCAAAAAAAAAAATATATTGCAGCCAGATATAACAATAGCCCTTAAAAGGACTTTTGGGTCTTTTCAACAGAAAAACTAGCCCTGCCTAGCCAAATCCTTTCCCTACACTATCTGTCCCTCCTTGCGCAAATGTTATACAGCAGATGCAGCACAGGTAATGTCTCCTTGATTAGCGGCAGAATTAGCTACTCCCATATTCATGGGGTATAAAATAAAGATATTCCAGGGGGTCTGGTTAGATCTCCTTAAGTAGAGCAAACCTGATTGTCTCTCTCAAGTTATTTAATCGAATAAGATCCATAATTAATCAGACTCTGCCTGAATTTCAGGTATATAGGAAACAGAAATGTTATAATGCACACGCAACACAGGTAATGTCGCCTTGATTAGCGGCTGAAAAAATAGCAACGGATGTCAGGTATATAGGATACAGAAACGTTATAATGCACACGCTGTGCAGGTTGTGTTAAGGTCAGGCAAACTTGCGTTATTTTTGCCCCAAAAGAAAAAAATAAATATTGCAGCCAGATATACAGTGCCATGCGAAAGTATTCGGCCCCTGGAACTTTTCAACCTTTTGCCACATTTCAAGCTTCAAACAAAAAGATAAAACATTTTAAATTTTTGTGAAGAATCAACAACAAGTGGGTCACAATTGTGAAGTGGAACTAATTTTATTGGATCATTTAAACTTTTTTTGTAATAATAAAACTGGAAAGTTGGGCGTGCAAAATTATTCGGCCCATTTACTTTCAGTTCAGAAAACTCACTCCAGAAGGTCATTGAGGATCTCTGAATGATCCAATGTTGTCCTAAATGACTGATGAAGATAAATAGAATCCACCTGTGTGTAATCAAGTCTCCGTATAAATGCACCTGCTCTGTGATAGTCTCAGGGTTCTGTTTAAAGCACAGAGAGCATCATATAGACCAAGGAACACACCAGGCAGGTCCGTGATACTAGACAACCATGCGCAATTTTTGACCCCCCCCCAAAAAAATATATATATATATTTCAGCCAGATATAATAGCCCTTAAAAGGGCTTTTGGGTCTTTTCAACAAAAAAACTAGCCCTGCCTAGCCAATTTCTATCCCTACACTATCTGTCCCTCCTTGCAGCAACTCTCTCTGACTCAGACTGAGCCGGGTCACATGTCACCGGGTGCTATATAGCACCAATGACTCGTTCCAGGCCAGCCAATCACTGTAATGCCAGTAGCCAACATGGCTACGGCATTACAGTGAATGCCAGTACCTCCCCGCGCGCTATTTGGCTGAGTAGCATGCGGGGAGGGGACCCGAGCATTCTCGCTCAACACTAATAAATACCATTCAATCCACAGTCCTATCAAAATGAAAGAGGCAACAAAAATGATAAAATGTGGCAATAAGATAGAAATGCTACATATTTCAAGTGCAACTCTAAGTGCACATACAGAATTATACCAGAATGTAATATTATGGATATTGAATCTACTTTGTCATCACTGCCTACTGACCATCATCCCATTTCTCTACTCTCCAGGTATGTCTTCACTGAATCTAACTGCACCCAACTTTCCCAGAATCTGATCGTATCCAAACATCTCATCTTTCCTTCTCATCCCCCTGGTATGTCTCCATTGAACTTTAACACGTTGCCGACCTAGGACGAGAATGCTCGTCCTAATATGGCGTTAATTAACGCCCTAGGACGAGCATTCTCGTCCTAGGGTTAACGTGCCACTGGCTGCCCGCTGCCGCAATCTACAGCAGGGGCCCGGCTGATACTAACAGCCGGGCCTCTGCTGTATCCGCCAGCACCGGTGATTACACCGATGCCGGCGGATTAACCCCTTGTATGCCGCGGTCACGCTGACCGCGGCATACAAGGTAATTGCGGCAGTTTTTAAAGCCATCGGGTCCCCGTGAGGCGGTGGGGGGGGGGGCGATGGCTGAGATGGAAGCCCTGATGCCTTGCCCAGAGGCATCGGGACTCAAATCTACGGAAGCCCAGGAGACCCAGCCACAGCGCTGGGTCTCCTAGGCAACGGTCAGCGTCTCACAGTGTGAGACGCTGACAGTTGAATGCAGCACAATACAGATGTATTGTGCTGCATTCAATCAGGGATCAGACCCTAAAATGTTAAAGTCCCTTACTGGGACATAAGTGGAATGTAAAAAAAAAAGTTAAATAAAAGTGTTTTAAAAAAAAAATAAAAAATAATAATAAAGTTTAAAAAAAAAAAAAAAAAGCCCATTCCCCATAAAGAAACACAAACATAGAAAAAAAAAAAAATATATACATATTAGGTATCGCCACGTCCGTAAAAACCTGCTTTATTAAAATATCACATGATCCAGCCCGCCCGGTCAACACCGTAAAAAATAAAAAATAAAAACTGTCTAAAAAAAGTAATTTTTGGTCACATTTCATCACAAAAAATGTAATACCATGCGATCAAAAAAGTGTATGCCCCCAAAAATAGTACCAATCTAACCGTCATCTCATCCCGCAAAAAATGAGCCCCTACCCGAGACAATCGGCCAAAAAATAAAAAAACTACAGCTCTCTGACTATGGTGACCCTAAAACATGATTTTTCTTTGTTTCAAAAAGGATATTATTGTGTAAAACTTAAATAAATAAAAATAAGTAAGTATACATGTTAGGTATCGCCACGTCCGTAAAAACCTGCTCTACAAAAATATAGCATGATCTCTCCCCTCAGGTGAACACTGTAAAAAAATCAAAAATAAAAACTGTCTAAAAAAAGCCATTTTTTGTCACATTTCATCACAAAAATTGTAATACCAAGCGATCAAAAAAGCGTTTGCCCCCAAAAATAGTGCCAATCTAATCGTCATCTCATTCCGCAAAAAATTAGCCCCTACCTGAGACAATTGCCAAAAAAAATAAAAAAAACTACAGCTCTCTGACTATGGAGACACTGAAACATGATTTTTTTTGTTTCAAAAAGGATATTATTGTGTAAATAAATAAAAATAAGTAAGTATACATGTTAGGTATCGCCACGTCCGTGAAAACCTGCTCTACAAAAATATAGCATGATCTCTCCCCTCAGGTGAACACTGTAAAAAATAAAAAATAAAAACTGTCTAAAAAAAAAAGCCATTTTTTGTCACATTTCATCATAACAAATGTACTACCAAGCGATCAAAAAAGTGTATGCCCCAAAAATAGTACCAATCTAATCGTCATCTCATCCCGCAAAAAATGAGCCCCTACCTGAGACAATCGCCCAAAAAATAAAAAAACTACAGCTCTATGACTATGGAGACACTAAAATGTGATTTTTTTTTTTGTGCTTCAAAAATATTGTGTAAAACTTAAATAAATAAAAAAAAGTATACATATTAGATATTGCCGCGTCCGTAACGACCTGCTCTATAAAAATATCACACGATCTAACCTGTCAGATGAATGTTGTAAATAACAAAAAATAAAAACAATGCCAAAACTGCTAGTTTTTGTTACCTTGCCTCACAAAAAGTGTAATATAGAGCTACCAAAAATCATATGTACCCTAAAATAGCACTAACAAAACTGCCAACTTATCTCATAGTTTCCAAAATGGGGTCAGTTTTTTGGAGTTTCCTACTCTAGGGATGCATCAAATGTGACATGGCAACTTAAACTTTTTCCAGTGAAATCTGCCCTGGCGTTCCTTTCCTTCTGCACCCTGCCGTGTGCCTGTACAGCAGTTTACGATGACAAATGGGGCATTTCTGTAAACTACAGAATCAGGGTAATAATTACTGAGTTTTGTTTGGCAGTTAACCCTTGCTTTATTCTCAGAATAAAATGATTCATATGGAAAATCTGTCAAAAAAGTGAAATTCGGAAATTTTGGCTACATTTTCCTTTAATTCTTGTGGAACACCTAAAGGGTTAAAAACGTTTGTAAAATCAGTTTTGAATACCTTGAAGGGTGTAGTTTCTAAAATGGGGTCATTTTTGGGTGGTTTCTATGATGGAAGCCTCACAAAGTGACTTCAAACCTGAACTGGTCCTTAAAAAGTGGGTTTTGGAAATTTTGTGAAAAATTTCACGATTTGCTTCTAAATTTATAAGCCTTCTAACGTCCCAAAAAAATAAAATGTAATTTTCAAAGTGATCCAAACCTGAAGTAGACACATGGGGAATGTAAAGTCATAACTATTTTTGGAGGCATTACTATGTATTTTAAAAGTAGAGAAATTGACATTTGGAAATTTGGAAATTTTTCTAAATTTTTGGTAAATTTGGTATTTTTTTTATAAATAAGAATGAAATATTTTGACTCAAATTTACCACTGTCATGAAGTACAATATGTGACGAGAAAACAATCTCAGAATGGCCTGGATAAGTAAAAGCGTTCTAAAGTTATCACCACATAAAGTGACACATGTCAGATTTGCTAAAAATGGCCTGGTCCTTAAGGTGAAAAATGGCTGGGTCCTTAAGGGGTTAATGTCTCTTTCCCTGCTGGATTTATTGAGTATTTGTTTACATTGACTATTTCACCCCTGTATCGGGTCCTCCTTTGATTAGGCCAAATGTAGCCCCCTCCCCTCTTGGTCACACCTGATTAAACACTGAGTAGTATAAATCTAAGTGCTGAGGTCTTTCTGACCTAGGTCTTTCCAATGTACATATACAGAATTATACCAGAATGTAACCAGAAAGGGACCAAACGTAATTACTGAAATAGTTAATGTACTAAATGATTCAATTTTTCATCTTGCTCTTCCCACTTTCCCTAAACCCCCTGAAATACCCTTACATTCAGTCACCCAGCAAGGAACTATTCATCTCTCCCTCCATCTTACCTACTCATCTGACCTCTTGTGCAAACCTGCTCAGCAACATAAAACACTTTCTTCCCAGACTCTCACAGCCACCTCATGCCCTTTCCTACTCCCACCTACTAACACTTTCACTGCTTCTCCTTATTGCTGGCGATATCTCTCCAAATCCAGACCACCCACAACAAATCCCCACTATTACTTCTACCTCTCACTACAAGTCTCCTACAAATTTCTGGAACCCCTTAAATCTAAAAACCATTCCTCTGACCCTTGCTCCCTCTTGCAGGAGCATTATGGAATGCACGTTCTGTTAATAACAAACTGTCTTTGATCCATGACCTCTTCATCTCACAAAAACTTTCCTTTCTGGGTCTCACAGAAACATGGCTGACACCCTCTGACCCTGCTGCGCTCTCTTATAGCGGATTTCATTTCACTCACACCCTCCGCCCTGGCTGCAAACATGGTGGAGGAGTTGGTCTGCTTCAATCAGACAACTGCTCCTACAGCCCAACTCCACTGCCACCCTCCATAATGCTCACTTCATTTGAAGTACACTGTTCGCATCTACTCTCCCCCCAACCTCCAAGTAGCTGTCATTTACCGCCCCCCAGGCCCAGCCACCATCTTTCTTGACCACTAATACCTGGCTCCTACACTTTCTTTCTGCTGACATCCCCACTATCACCATGGGTGACTTCAACATCCCCATTGACACTTGCCACTCGACCACCTCCAAACTTCTGGCACTCTCTTCCTCTTTCGGCCTCTCGCAGTGGTCTCCCGCTCCCACCCACAGAGATGGTCACACTCTCGATCTTATCTTTACCCGCCTCTGCTCCCTAGATAACATTTCTAAATCGCTTCTCTCCCTATCTGACCACAACCTACTCACCTTCTCTTCACTGGTCTCTTCTGCTGCTCCCCCAGTCCATACCCTAGCACCCCCCCCCCCCCGCAGGAATCTTAATCATCTTGACTTTCACCTGCTTTCTGACACTCTTGCCTCTCTCTAACATTTGTTCCCTCCAAGACCCCGATGCTGCCACCACTCTGTATAACATCACAATAAATACAGTTCTGGACTCTGTTGCGCCCCTCACACTCAACACAACCCGGAAAATCAACAGACAACCCTGGCACACTGACCTGACCAAGAAACTAAGACAAGCTTCCAGAGCTGCTGAGCGGCGATGGAAGAAATCCCATTCTAAGGATCACATCACTACATACAATCAATCCCTCCTCATTTTCAAATCCTCACTCACTGATGCAAAACAGGCCTACTTATCTTTCATATCTTCCCTGTCCCACAACCTCAAACAACTTTTCAACACTTAACTCTCTTCTCTGTCCCCCACCCTCACCTCTCATCTCAGCAGAGGACTTTGCCACATACTTCAGACAAAGGATCGTCAACATCAGAGAAGGCTTCAGCGCACAGTCCCCACAGACCCTCTACACAACTACTCAGTCCTCTTCTCCCAAAAACTTCTTCTCCACCATTACAGAAGAACATCTTTCCACCCTACTCTCCAGATCACATCTCACCACCTGCGCACTTGACCCAATCTCATCCCACCTCATTCCCAACCTCACCACAGTGTTCATCCCAGCCCTAACTCATCTCTTCAACCTGTCACTAACCTCCGGTGTCTTCTCCTCTGGTTTTAAACATGCTACAATTAAACCCATCCTTAAAAAAAACCTTCACTTGACCCATCTACTTTGTCCAGCTATCGCCCAATATCACTTCTTCCACATGCCTCAAAGCTACTTGAGCAACATGTCCTCTCACCTCTCCTCCTGCTCACTCTTTGACCGGCTACAATCTGGCTTCCGACACCACCACTCAACTGAAACTGCCCTTACCAAAGTCACCATCGACCTGCTATCAGCCAAAACCAAAAAACATTATTCTGTCCTCCTCCTCCTTGACTTGCCCTCTGCCTTTGACACTGTCGACCACTCCCTTCTGCTACAAACTCTCTCATCTCTTGGCATCACTGACCTGTCCCTCTCCTGGATCGCATCATACCTCTCAGACCGGACATTTAGCGTCTCCCACTCTCACACCACCTCCTCCTCTCATTCCCTCTCTGTTAGTGTCCCACAAGGCTCTGTCCTAGGACCCCTGCTCTTTTCTATCTACACCTTCGGCCTGGGTCAGCTCAGAGTCCCATGGCTTTCAGTACCACTTTTATGCTGACGATACACAAATCTACTTCTCTAGTCCAGACATCACCACCTTACTATCCAGAATCCCATAATGCCTATCTTCCATATCCTCTTTCTTCTCCTCCCGCTTTCTAAAACTTAACATGGATAAAACAGAATTTATCATCTTTTCCCCATCTTGCACAACCCTTCCAACAGACCCATCTATCACGATCAACGACTGCACACTCTCCGCGGTCAAACAAGTCCGCTGCCTTGGAGTGACCTTGGATTCTGCCCTCTCCTTCAGACCACACATCGAAGCCCTTTCCACAACCTGCCGCCTCCACTATGAGTCTGCGAAAGTACTAGTACATGCCCTCATCATTTCCCACCTAGACTACTGCAACAGTCTCCTCTGTGGCCTTCCATCTAGCACTCTTGCCCCCCTCCAATCTATCCTCAACTCTGCTGCCCGACTAATCCACCTCTCACCCTTTTACTCCTCTGCATCTCTCCTTTGCCAATGCCTTCATTGGCTCCCCATTGCCCAGAGAATTCAGTTCAAAACACTAAAATACATACAAGGCCGTCCAAAACCGGTCCCCTCCCTACATCTCAGAGCTACTTTCCCGATACATCCCCACACGTAATCTCCGATCCTCACAAGACCTCCTTCTCTCCTCCCCTCTTATCACCTCTTCCCACAATCGCCTCCAGGATTTCTCCTGTGCAGCCCCCATACTCTGGAACTCTCTACCCCAACATATCAGACTTTCACCTACAGTGGAATCCTTCAAGAGAAACCTGAAAACCCACCTCTTCAGACAATCCTACAACCAGTGACCCTGCTGCCTCTACACCACCATGACCAGCTCTACCCTCATCTACTGTGTCCTTCTCCCATACCACATAAATTGTAAGCCCTCGTGGGCAGGGTCCTCTCTCCTTGTGTACCAGTTGTAATTCGTCTTGTTCATGCTTAGTGCAATTGTCTGTATTATGTATGTACAGCGCTATGGAATGAATGGCGCTTGGAGGGAGGAGGGAGGAGGGAGGAGGAAGGAGGAAGGAGGAAGAGGAGGAGGAGGAGGAGATGGAGAAGAAATGTATAGTTCATGTGCTACCTCATTGTCCCTGTTATATCACTATGTCAGTGGAATTACTAAATCTGAACTGGAGAACTTAAAGCGGGAAAACGGCCCAACAAACCCATTGAACATACGGTTAATATATAAAGCAGAGTGTGTGTGTGTGTGTGTGTGTGTGTGTGTGTGTGTCCGCTAAAGGAATCCGCACCGCTGCAGCTACAATCACAAAATTTGGCACAAATGTACATCAGGCGTCCGGGAAGGTTTTAGAACAGTTTTCAGCTCTCCAGGACGTACCGTTCCTGAGATATTCCCCAAAAAATGCATTAGCCAATAGTAGCCTGGTCACATGACCCTTATCAGCAAATAGAAGCTCACAGGCAGTTTCCACACATCAGGTTTCTATGAAAACCTAGCCAGTTCACTGCTGTAGGTCTGCATTAAAGAGGCAGAGCACTGTGGATGACAATGGTAAAGGGGTATTCCGGTTACCATAACTATAACTTATGTTTTAGACTAATTCATCATTACCTCATATAATGTAGTAATAAAAGATGTTTTCTTCCACTGCTACCCACCTTCCTCCTAAATTACTATGGCATCGACCTGTAATTCAGGCCACTGTCAAAAGAAGGACTTAAAAGCCCCACCCCCAGATCCCACTAAGTCACGCCCCTGACTCAGTCAGGCCACGCTCCTCCCATGCCGCATTTGACCGGGATTAAAAATATAGGTAAAAATCACCTTCTGTCATCTGCAGGGGTGGGGGGGAGGGTGACTTTCTCCCTGCAGCTCATTGCTCAGACTGCTGCTGAGAGTGAGCTGTTCAAAAGGACATCCCTGTATCCATCCAGGCCCTGTGCATGGCAGAGGACAGGGAGTGCGAAAGCCAGACTGTCCAGCCTAAAACAAGACCTCTGGCCACCCTAGGGGCAGGCTGATGTTAGGGTGGCCAGATGTCCGGCTCTAGGCTGGACAGTCCAGTTTTCTGGCTACCTGTTCTCCGTCTGACACAGTGCCCGGACAGACACAGGGATGTCCACCCTTTCAGTAGCTCACACTCAGACAGCTTCTCCTCCGTGTCTTCATGAAGCCCAGGGGGGACATGGCCTCATGTTTAGTGGTGTGTCTTCATGGGAACTGGGGGCACTGTTTCACGTTTGGGGGAATGGCCGGTGAGGTCTGGCTTTCTGAGGTGAAGACAGTGGCCACTCTAGCTGCTGTGGAGGTCACAGTTAAAGGGGCAGGCCACTGTAGAGGTCACAGTTAAAGGGGCAGGCCACTGTAGAGGTCACAGTTAAAGGGGCGGGCCCCTGTAGAGGTCACAGTTAAAGGGGCGGGCCCCTGTAGAGGTCACAGTTAAAGGGGCGGGCCCCTGTAGAGGTCACAGTTAAAGGGGCGGGCCGCTGTAAAGGTCACTGTTAAAGGGGCGGGCCGCTGTAGAGGTCACTGTTAAAGGGGCGGGCCACTGTAGAGGTCACTCTCGATATCTTTTAACACACACAAACAGTAAATGAAATAAATTAAATATACCCGGGCGAAGCCGGGTCCTTCAGCTAGTTGCTGGTAAAAGTAACTCTAGCAAATAAAAGGCCAGATATTCTCAGTTCAAAGCTATGATGAGAGCTGAAAAAAGAGAAAAGGTAGCTTGACAGGGATCAATTCACACCACTTCTATTACCAGGCTGCAGTACTATACTTGCTGTAAAGAACACATTCTGATTTCACTAGATCTGAAGTGAAGAATTCTTTAATAACTGTAAGCCATATCCAATGATTTAGCATCACACCTAAATATATAGATTTACCTCACAGACATTCAGTCTGCAGTTCCATTTTCCTATTAGAATTGAATCCCCGGCAAGAGTACATTTTAGATCTGGTCATAGAACGTGTGTGCAAAATTAAAGAGCTATTTAAGCCAGGTGCATCATGATGTGGCCTTTGAATTTGCACTTACTGGTCTCCAGGCAACATCTGAAATGAGAACCTTTTTATTCTTGAAAGATTTTTTTCAATAAGTATCCTTCGACTTACCATTGCAGCAGTAAAAGGGATGTTGTCAATTAGAGATGAAGCTAAAGCCGAAACCCATACTACTAATATGATTGCAACTGCCAGCCTTTCATCTTCAGGAACTGCCTATTAAAGAAATTATTCATCAGAGACATGATTTTAATAGTATAATGTACGCATAAGTATAATTGCGGGAAATAATTTACAAGAAATCTGTTGATGTTGGAAAGACTACTGTAATTTTCTATATGCATATCAATTAGTATACATAAACATTGATATAAAAGAATTGTAAGCCTGAATTAATGGTGCCAAGCCTATTTTGGTAATAAAATTACTGCATACTTAGTATACATGTATCCAAGACCAGATTTAATTGATTTAATGCAGTACATTGAAGCACACTATAAATGATCATATTTTTGAGCATTTTTGTCCCACAATCGGGGTGGGTCATTTACAAAGGCTTTATGCTTGTACTATGGCTTTAAAAAGTCACAAATTTGGCACAAATGGCATGTTGCGCAAACATTTTGTGACATATTTTACCTGCCCCTAAGAACTTTAAAAAAAAAAGTGAGCAGAGCTTAGCTAAAGGAGATGAAGCCAGCCTGTACGTCAGAAAAACAACTGAAACCTATGCCAGCTCTTAGCAGGAATAAGTTTTAGGTTTCTGGGGAAGGAACCTCACAGATGCAACACATCTATTAAGAGGTCTGTGTCTTAATAGATTGGCTATATCTTTTTGCCAGTGGGTTTTTATTAAGACTGGCGTCTTAACGAATGCCAGTCCTTAGTAAATGAATCCTGTTGCTTTGATTTAGAGTCATTAAATGAACGAACCAAAAAGTTTTGGTCTTCAGCAAAAGGCATTGATCATGTAGAGAGAGTCAATACAAGACACTTACTATTGTATTCTGATTGTCCATATTGCCTCCTTTGCTGGCTGGATTCATTTTTCCATCATATTATACACAGTTCATTTCCATGGTTACGGCCATGCTTGCACACTATAGGAAAAAACGTTGGCCTATTGGCCAACTTTGTTGGGCTCCAATTGCTTGCAATGACAGCCTGTGGCCTTGTGAAGGTTCCAAGGCCTGTCATAGCAAATTGCTTGCAAAGGTGTGTCTGAGGCACAGCTCAGTAGGCAGCCTGTCCGAATTATATAGACTTTAATAGCGTTTTATTGCAGTCTATGGTATGTCAGGGATGCTCAACCTGCTGCCCTCCAGCTGTTATAAAACTACAACTCCCACTATGCCCTGCTGTAGGCTGTCTGAGAATACTGGGAGTTGTAGTTTTGCACCAGCTGGAGGGCTGCAGGTTGAGCATGCCTGGAATAAGTGATTAGAAGATCACATGTACAAGTCCCCTAAAGTGACTAATAATTAATGTAGAGGAATGATGCATAAATGAGGAACTCACTATCAAAAAGAATCCCACATTACACACCACCTCTTTAGTTCAGTAATACATGTAATACATGTAATACATCCTTCATAACATCTTTAGCCTTCAAGAGGCTGTCCAATAAACAATTGAAGCAATAAATTAGGAGGGCTCTGGATCTATGTGAGGTACAGGGCTGGTTCTGGTTTTGTTAGAAAAAGATTGTCACTTACTGATGCGTGGTTTTTAATACAGTGATCCCTCAACATACAATGGCCTCAGGATACAATATTTTCAACATACAATGGTCTTTTCTGACCCATCGTAAGGCTACTTTCACATTAGCGTTTTTAAATTCCGGTATTGAGTTCCGTTATAGGGGCTCAATACCGGAAAAAAACGCTTCAGTTTTGTCCCCATTCATTGTCAATGGGGAAAAAACTGAACTGAAGACAACGGAATGCTCCTGAAAGCATTCCGCTCCGTCTTCAGACCGGAGAACAAACCGCAGCATGCTGCGGTTTGCTCTCCGGTCCAGGCATCCGCACCAAGATGGATCCGGAATGACCCCCAATGCAAATCAATGGGGACGGATCCATTTGGTGTGGACACACCAGTAATCCGGATCTGTCCTCCATTGATTTCCAATGGGGGGTCATTCCGGATCCGTCTTACATACATAGATACATACATACAGACATACAAACATACATACATACATACATACATACATACTCACATACTCCAGGGACGCCGGCAGCATGTCTTCACGCGCCTCCTGCGCGCAGCTATGACGTTTCCCCACTGCGCCCAGCAGAGGGTGCTGTGGAGAATCGTCATCACTGCGCGCAGGAGGCGCGTGAAGACGTTCTGCCGGCGTCCCTGGAGTATGTGAGTATGTATGTATGTATGTCTGTATGTTTGTATGTATGTCTGTATGTCTGTGTCTTGTTTCAATGTGTGTCATGTGTGGGACCGGAGCGCTGCCCTGGCTCCACACATGTATAGCGTTAGCACGGATCCGTTGGCACCCTTTAGGTGTCGGATCCGTGCTAACGCTAGTGTGAAAGTAGCCTAAGTTGAAACTAGACTCAACATACAATGTCTCAGACCCAGCCTTTCCTGGTAAAATAGCTGAGATGAGTTGCTAGTTAGGAGCTGTCCCTGACTGTTATATGTAAGGACTTGTTTTATCTGTCTTCGATATCTGCTTATTTTTCTTAAATCTTCATTTTCTCTTATCTTGGATGACATTTTTGGGCTTTGGAACCAATTACTCAACTTACAATGGTTTCAACATACAATGGTTGTCCTAGAACAGTGGTTCTCAACTCCAGTCCTCGGGACCCACCTGCCAGTCAGGTTTTCAGGATTTCCTTAGTTTAGACCAGCTGATATAATTAGCGTCCATCCATCAGGACTTACCACAGGTATTCATTCTGTGGGATATTCCTAAATCCTGACTGGCAGGTGGGTCCCGAGGACTGGAGTTGAGAACCACTGTCCTAGAACCTATTAATATTGTAACTTGAGGGACCAAAGTATTTACATAATCATGGCCAAATCCCTTTAATGTTTTCCAGGGCTGAGCTCACCTTTATCAGTACTGCAGTCTGTTCCCCTATGTAATCTATTAAGTGCAGATTAGCCAAAGCCTAAAAGAGAGTTATACAATATTAGATATACCAGTTAAGAAGCCAGTTATTTCTTAACGTCTGCGTCCAAAATGATTTAATTAGCAGAGATAATTGAGAGGAAAAGTAGCAAGATGTTATTTAAAAGATTGGCCCTTTGCCACATGTTATAGTATCCTTAAATGCAGTTCATTCTGAAGTATTTACCACATGACATGAGTGTTACTGTCACGCTCTGGTGTGGGGGGAAAAGCCACACCGAGCGTATGAGGGATGGGAACAGACAAAACCAGGGAACCGGTCACCTCCTGCAGGGGACCCTGAGACTAGGCCCTGGCTGACTACCAGTATAAACAAACCTGGGTTGTAGGAAAGTTCATACACAGGAACCTAATCTAAATGCACCCTAGAAAACCCTGCAGTCTAGTGACACAAGAGAGTAAACCCGTTCCTCCAAGCGTAAGGAGGAACAGGAGACTCCAAAAGGAAAACAACAAAAGGAATAGAAGAAACTTAACTTAAGCAGATAACTCAGCAACAGGATGTCAGCCGAGATCCACACCACTCTCAACCAGGTAAGCAGAAGATATAAACCACAAGGGATACTGGGAGAGGAAGGGGTAAATAGGAGAAAGCTAATTGCCAAGCGGCAACAGCTGAGGGGAAGGGGTGTGGTGAACAGCACCCAAACAAAGGGAATAGCCTGTCAAATACGTCACTTAGAAAGCCGCGCAGAACGTCTGATTCCAGACACAGGCCTACTCGTGACAGTTACCCTTAGAATTATTCATTTATTTGAGGCGTTTTCATCTTCCTGTGCCAAATTTTTCATCAGCTTAAATGTTAAAAGTAAAATTTTAATATTTTCACATATTCAAAAACAAATCTTTGCCTATCAAAGACAAAGGTTACCCTAACCAATGCACAAATACCAGGACCAATGGCACAACAGTACAGTTAGAAACAGAAAGTAGACATTTGAGATGTTTAGACCATTCCATTCATTCTGAAATCATGAAGACTGCATAAACGAATAGTTGTACATGAGGGAAAATGAAAGTTTGAGTCATGCTCAAGCAGATAGCAGATTTTTTTTCTAATATTGGGTATGATTAGAAATGAGTGAATTGATTCTGGACTACTCAGCTTGAATTTCCTCTTTGGCAGTTTTATTCAGATGAATCTCTTGAAATGATAGCCATCATTTTATAGGCCAGAAGACAAAAAAAGGAGGCATCTGCCACCAAAAAGGGATAATTGTTGGACCCTATTTTTTTTTCCAAATCTGTTTATTGTTTTACCAGCATAACAACATACAGGTACAATGCAATAAAACAGATAGCATGGCAGAATACAACGAAGATACAGACATCAGTAAAACAGAAATGTCAAGCACATTGCCTTCTTTCCCTCCCTCCCCTAATCCTGTGCGCAACCCTCATGAGAATGCCTCAGGGAGACCTCAAGGGTTAGTTGGAGTCTTAAGAAGTGTATGTCCATGTAGGACCTCGTATAAGTACCATGTGGTATGCTCAATATGTGAAATAAGTTTAGACCTAGTGGAATTGGGAAGAGTATTCATGAATAAAGACCATTTACTGAAAAAACGCTTGGTTAGTTTTTCTTTATCTGACAAAGTGAAAATCCAGTCCATATTGAACAGGAATGCTATTTTAGCATGAATAAAATGAATAAAAGGTGTTTGAGTCTAGTCATCAATGTAATATATTTTTTCTAGTAGCAGCCACCCAAATATGTAGTAAAGCATTATCCCTTCTAGGGAGACATTGCTGTTCCTCAGATAACATGTTAAAAATAGCCTACTGAGGAGTAGCAGTGAAGGTTATATTGTAAGTTGATAATATGTGGGATCGCACCTGCTCCCATAAGTCTTGAATACACGTGGAATCCTACAGATGATGGAATAGATCCGTATTAGGTGTATTGCATTTAGAGCAAGAATAAGTACAATCAGGGGACTTTTTATTTGGACCATGTTTAATGAAGAATAAAATCGTATCACACTTTGACATTACTAATGTTGTCCTGGCCTGAAATAGCTTGAAATGGGTTAGATACAGTCCTAGGAGACCCAAGAGTGTCATGAATGACTTTTCATGGCACTCTAATCTCTCTTGATTTGTGTAGAAATTATTTGTATACAATTGCACCTGTAAACCAATTCATTAGAATAGGACCTAAATTAAATTTTAGGAAATTTGCTTATCTCTAGGTGTGATGCAACAGTGAAGTATAATAAACATTTGTTGTATATAGTCCATACCTCCATTAATACAAAGAGTGCAGCAAAAAAGAGCAAAGTTGCCCATTCCACTCGATGCAGAATCATTTCAAAATCATGAATGTCCGCAATGACAAGTAGCCACAAGGAACCCAAAACTGCAATCCATCCTGTATTGGAAATAGAGATTTATAGCTGGGATAGAGGACACAGTAATGTAGTAAGTTGCTCAAATCATAAGACTGCTTATTTTAAGTAATATCTTATCTGAATAACATGAAATAAATGTGTAATTGACACAAATGCTACAAACTGATTGACATCCCTGGTGGCTGTTATGTACTCTAGTTATATCCACAGGAAGCGCTATCCTTGAAATTTCCTTATTTTGTAGTATCATTTATAGAAATTAACACGAAACAAGCAATCTTACCAAGGTCCAGATGGATTTCAGGGACAAATGAATTAAGGAAGAACATGAAGATAACAAATCCCAAGATAGACAAACATTTGATTAGAAGGATCTTGTCCGTAATCCTATGCTGTTTCCACCAAAAAAAAAGAAAACAAAAAGTACATAAAAATGACTCCCATATAACATTTTTGCTACAATGCTTGTACCACTACATTTGAAGTACATTATATATCTTTGTAGAAAATCATCTATTTACAAATACTGTAAATGGGCACCAATACAAATCCTCAGAGAATCTCCCAGTGTCAGATGTATAGATTGAAAATACCAATAAGACGACGCAGGGTATCAAATAAAGCACTCCTTTATTGACTTAACTTATAATTATATAAACATTTTTGACCAAAGGTAATTTCAAACATACACAGAAATATAAACTCAGGGGAGAAATCTCTTCAAGGTTGGAGATGTTCAAAATACTGTATCCATTGTATGAAATAGTAACACAGGTAAGAAAAAGCTAAAGTGCTATCTAAGTCACAAACAAGCACAAGCTAAGGTGCCATCAAAATATTAAGAGGTGCAAAATAATATTAACATGCATCAGTAATAAATACCTGGGTGTAAAGCAAAATGTATGTATATCAACCAAGGAACTCCCATGCCCAGACTAATGTTTCATCTACTGCTTCATCAGGGAATGAAACATTAGGTGAACTGCGCATTGGGTCACAGGGGTTCCTTGGTTGGTAAAAAAATCTGAATATGATCGAAAAAGTTAATTTATTTCAGTAATTGAATTCACATTACATACAGAGTGATCTATTTCAAAAGTGTATTCCTTTTGTTGTTGATTATAGATTACAGTTAATGAAAACTCAAAAGTCAGCATCTCAGAAAATTAAAATATTGTGCAAAAGTGCAATATTGTAGACTCATGGTGTCACACTCTAATCACACTGCTTAAGAACTTGCTGACTGTCATTTAAATTTATTAATATTCAAAGGGAACTGCACTCTAAGCAAATATTAAGCAAGCGCACTGTATACAGTTAGTCTGGTGAAGTTCTCAATCTTTGGAATATCATTCTCAGTCACAGATGTAAATAACAGTTGATCTACATTCTCACTGCATAGTAATAAAATAAAATTATATACAAGGATATTTCAGCAGTTGCCACATTGAAGCATTATCAAGAATCCTATGGAACTTCTTACATTGAATGGCAATCAAACTGCAAACCCATGAAGTAATGAAACAGGGGGGTGTGGGTGTAGAAACAAAGCATCCACTATGTGATCTTAAACTTTTAACATAGCCAGATGATAAGAGACACCAGATAAAAAACATCAGCAACTTTATGAGTTCTTGAATGTTTGTATAGTAATAAAAATTACGAGTTCGCAATTTCTGTGTCATATTTTGCACCAACAAAAAAAGTTCAACCTTCGCTTGCGAGCAGCAACTTTTCATGAATGCATTAAACTTTTATCATAGCCAGATTATAAGAACCGATAAAAAACAAACGAGAATGCATACTTTTTTATGAAGTTCTTGAATGTTTGTCTCCCAGTTTTTGTCTTCTTGTGATATTTGCCTACAGAGCAAAAAATGATGCATCTTTTAAAACTTCCAGATTTCATAGTGCACATTTAATGCATTAAAAAAGATATTAGAACAGTGAGAGTTAGAGTGCCCCCTACAGTACCTTAAAATGTAAGATTTTTTTGTAATGTGCACTGATACGGACCATTTTGTAATATACTTTAATTAATGAAATTGTACATTTCCATTAGAAAAATAGTTCTAAAGTGGCCCATTTTTTGCTTTAGCAATGCTCCCTGTCTTCTATTTACTTAACTGTGGAGACACGCTTGACATTGCTGCTATACAGTGGGGAAAAAAGTATTTAGTCAGCCACCAATTGTGCAAGTTCTCCCACTTAACAAGATGAAAGAGGCCTGTAATTGACATCATAGGTAGACCTCAACTATGAGAGAGTAAATGAGAAAACAAATCCAGAAAATCACATTGTCTGATTTTTAAAGAATTTGCAAATTATAGTGGAAAATACCGTATTTTTCGCTTTGTAAGACGCACCTGATGTTAAGACGTACCCCAGATTTTAAAGTAGGAAAATAAGAAAAAATTATTTTTCATCACACCTCATATCAGACCCCCCCATAAATTTCAGGACATCACATCAGACCCCCATATCAGCCCTCCATGTCAGAACCCCATCAGCCCTCACTGTGCCCCCATCAGACCTCAGATCAGCCCCCATATCAGCCCACTGTGCCCCCATCAGACCTCAGATCAGCCCCCATATCAGCCCACTGTGCCCCCATCAGACCTCAGATCACCCCACAGCCCCCATATTAGACAAATGTGCCCCCATCAGACCTCATATCAGTCCATAAGCCCCCATATTAAATGAATATGCCCCATCAGACCTCATATCAGCCTTCTAAGGCCAGCGCTGCACTGTCACCTGACTATACGCGGTCAGGACAGTGCAGAGCCGGCCCGGGAAGACAGAGGAGCGCCGGACCCGGAGCGGAGCCGCAGAACAGGACAGGTAAGAGGTTTTTATTTTATCCTTATGGGCTGGGTGGGCTGATCTGAGGTCTGATGGGGGTCTCGGCACCTTATACATACAAGTGAGCGCTTCCATAATGGAAGCGCTCACTTGTATTCGCTTTATAAGACACACCGCAATTTTCCCCCTACTTTTGGGGGGGAAAAAAGCGCGTCTTATAAACTGAAAAATACGGTAAGTATTTGGTCACCTACAAACAAATCAAGATTTCTGCCTCTCACAGACCTGTAACTTCTTCTTTAAGAGGCTCCTCTGTCCTCCACTCATTACCTGTAGTAATGGCACCTGTTTGAACCTGTCCACAACCTCAAACAGTCACACTCCACTATGGTGAAGACAAAAGAGCTGTCGAAGGACACCAGAAACAAAATTATAGACCTGCACCAGGCTGGGAAGACTGAATCTGCAATAGGCAAGCAGCTTGGTGTAAAGAAATCAACTGTGGGAGCAATAATTAGAAAATGGAAGACATACAAGACCACTTAATCTCCCTCGATCAGGAGCTCCATGCAAGATCTCACCCCCTGGAGTCAAAATGATCACAAGAACTGTGAGCAAAAATCCCAGAACCACATGGGGGGACCTAGTAAATGACCTGCAGAAATCTGGGACCAACGTAACAAAGGCTACCGTCAGTAACACACTATGTCGCCAGGGACTCAGATCCTGCAGTGCCAGACTTTTCCTCCTGCTTAAGCCAGTACATATCCGGGCCCGTCTGAAGTTTGCTAGAGAGCATTTGGATGTTCCAGGAGAGTATTTGGAGAATGTCATATGGTCAGATGAAACTAAAGTAGAACTGTTTGGTAGAAACACAACTCGTGGCGTTTGGAGGAGAGTGAATGCTGAGTTGCAAAGAACACCATACCTACTGTGAAGCATGGGAGTGGCAACATCATGCTTTGGGGCTCTTTCTCTGCAAAGGGACCAGGACGTCTGATCCGTGTACATGAAAGAATGAATGGGGCCATGTATCGTGAAATTTTGAGTGCAAACCTCCTTCCATCAGCAAGGGCATTGAAGATGAAATGTGGCTGGGTCTTTCAGCATGACAATGATCCCAAGCACACCGCCAGGGCAACGAAGAAGTGGCTTCGTAAGAAGCATTTCAAGGTCCTGGAGTGGCCTAGCCAGTCTCCAGATCTCAACCCCATAGAAAACCTTTAGAGGGAGTTGAAAGTCCGTGTTGCCCAGCGACAGCCCCAAAACATCACTGCTCTAGAGGAGATCTGCATGGAGGAATGGGCCAACATACCAGCAACAGTGTGAGCCAACCCTGTGAAGACTTACAGAAAACGCTTGACCTCTGTCATTGCCAACAAAGTATATATAACAAAGTATTGAGATGAACTTTTGTTATTGACCACATACTTATTTTCCACTATAATTTGCAAATAAATTATTTAAAAATCAGACAATGTGATTTTCTGGATTTGTTTTCTCATTTTGTCTCTCATAGTTGAGGTCTACCTATGATGTCAATTACAGGCCTCTCTCATCTTTTTAAGTGGGAGAACTTGTACAATTGGTGGCTGACTAAATACTTTTTTCCTCACTGTATACTGTATAAAGAGAAAGTGGGCGAGTGAGAGCAGCAGCAGTTAATGTCAAGCGTGTCTCAACAGTTAAAGGGGTTACCCCATGGCTAATGTAAAAAATTAAAATCAGAAATCATGCAGCACACGACAATCTATTTCTAACAAAGCTAGAACCAGCCCTGTACCTCATATGGGTCCAGATATCCCCCAATTCATTGCTCTGCTAAATTTACATCAAGCTGACAGCAAAGGGGAATGTTTTTTTTCTGTTGTAGATCAAGGGGCATGTCCAGCTCTCTCCCCATCACAGCTTGAAGGATGAAACTGAGCATGTTTGGCCTTCTCAGTGAGCAGGTCAAAGAAATAAGAAACTATAAACAGCAGGTGGCGCTGTACAGATATATTTTATTGAATAAGTCAGTGGCTATGCTAAATTTTTAATTATATGCAATTACAGAAGTATTCAGATCCAGGTGCTGGTTTGAAAACTGTAGAATATTGTTTGTGGGACAACCCCTTTAAGTAAATAGAAGACTGGAAATAAGGCACAAAATAGGCCACTGAGTTTTTTAGAGCCTTTTTCTCAGTAATTAAAGTTAATTAAAATATTACAAAAATGGTCACTATCACTGCCCCTACACATTATAAAAAAATAAATAAAATGACGGTTACAATTTGAATGTACTCTGCAAAACATTAAAAAAGCAACGTAATTGGGCTTATCACACAGTTCAACTGGATCAAAGAGTTTGCCATGCAGCACTACTTCACAACTAATATTTATCTTAATATGCATGGTAGATAATATTACATGGCTACCGAATATCTGGAAACCTTAGTCCCAAATCTAAATTGCTTCTACATAGAAACATACTTTTGAAAGGTTCTAAGCTTCTTCCTCAGCAAGCTCTCCAACGTCAAAACCTTATGCATTAGGAGACATTTGACTGCGGTCTCCTCACGACTTGCAGGATTAATTCTCTGTGCAGTCAGCTTCCAAACATGAATTTCATGTTTCATTTCTACAATCACATATGTACACAAAGTCATTAAAACTTGAAAAATACTCAAGGCTGTGTTTAATAATATATTTTTAACAATACAGGCAAAGCTTGTGAGTAAATCCATTTAGAGGGAAAATTGCACAGACATAACTATACAGGTAAGTTTACTTTGCTTTATTAGGCATTTGGAAGAGGGTCAGTAAAATTACATAATAAATATATAATGTGCCTATCACTATTAGGCCTCGTTCACATTTCCATTTTTCACTGACATGTGCTGTCCACATTTTCTGCGGACAGCACACTTACCCATTGATTTAAATGTGTCTGTTCACACCAGTATTTAAATTTTTTTGTGGGATGTGCTGACTGAAATCCCCTTTTTTTCTTTGTGGGATGTGCTGACTGAAATCCCCTTTTTTTCTTTGTGGGATGTGCTGACTGAAATCCCCTTTTTTTCTTTGTGGGATGCGCTGACTGAAATCCCCTTTTTTTCTTTGTAAGTTTGTGGCTACTCCATTTGGTCATGCACTCCTGACTAGCCCCGTCTGCCCCATAGGCTGATTTTAATTAGTGTAACTATAAAGCCGAGTGGAGTCGGCATGCATGCTTGGTACCTGCATCCCTGTATTAGTGGAGGCCTTTGAAGCACTATAAATGGCAAAAGGCAGAAGGGACCCAGCATGCATGTGGAACCAAACACCCCCTGATTATACGGAAGCCAAGGTTGGCACATAACAGGTAGGAAATAGTGTTAGGTTCCCGTTCTACAGAGATCACCTTGACGATTTGGTGAACAAGCATAGCATTAGCTCCAGAATACTTCATATCTCTATAGCATTTTGTGCTTTATCTGGTTAGCAGTGTGCCGTTGCATTGTATGTATCTTTTTATTTTTTTTTTACTGATCGTGGGTCAGTTAAAAAAAAAAAATATATATCACAGGGAAATGCACTACTTTGAACCGTGATGCGGACCAAGCACGCTCATTGAAGTCTATGGGTCCGTGAAAATCACTGACACACATACGTGTTGTGTCCGTGTTACTGTACATCCGTCACGTTAGTTTTCACTGAAGACTAATAGGAGATTTTTTGGAAATTAATTTTCAGCTGAGCAAAAATCAAGGAATTACGGATGACACACGGATAGTAAAAATGGACACACGGACCAACCGTGGTCCATTTCCACTGACATGGAAATGTGAACAAGGCCTAAGACTGGTCCCTCCTTCTGTAGTGATCCAATTTTTTTCCAAATAATGCATGTCACGATATGGACGAAATACATTCATGTAAATGTGCCAAGTGATCAAGTTGTGCTTAGAAACTGACCATTCATATTCAACTTAGATCCTGCCCTGATCCCCAAATATTAAAATTGCTATATATAATGAAATAGCAGTTTAAAAGGGAGTCTGTCACCTCATTTTCATCTATATAATTAACAGCACTGCCCTACAGAAGATTGCATACACATCCCAGACATACCTGTGTGCACTTTGTATCGGTATTACATGTCCAGGAAAAGCACTTTTATTCTGCAGGAAAACAGCTCCCAAGTGCCGGGCTCTACTGCTGCAAGTGCTCAAAGCAAACTAGACTACAGAGGAGAGGGCTGCTTTAGCTGCTCATATCTTGGGATTGGTAGCAGAAAGAAAAATGGTTCTATCAGAAGATATGGCTGTTAGAAATCAAGTCGGAAGAGAAAGCTGTTTTTAGTTTCACTTTCAGCTGGGCACTTGGGAGCGGTTTTCCTGCAGAATAAAAATGCTTTTCCTGGACATATAATACAGACACAAGGTCCACACAGGTATGTCTGGGATGTGTATGCAATCTTCTGTGGGGCACTGCTGTTAGTTATATAGGTGAAAATGAGGTGACAGACTCCCTTTAATAAATAGCATTCCAGTTTTATTTAAATTAAACATATGCATCCACATGGCAAAATGTGTGCAGGAGATTGTAAAGTAGCACAGAGGTATCATACTTCTGTTGCAGCCTACTTGATTGATGCCTATGTGGGAGACTGAAGCTCCTAGAGGGCAACTGTTCCAAAATACTATTTTTCTGTTGGATCTATAGTAAAATTTACAAAAAAATACGACAAAGAAATATAATAACCCCGTGCACTTCTATGGATGCCCTTAGAAAGTTACAAAACTTTTTGTTATGTATAAGGCTAGGGCTAAAGAGTAACTTTACTCACTTTGCTGCGAGCTTTGTCTACAAACTTGCTGTTGCGCAACTATTTTATGGTGCAATGTGTCCATTTCTACTATCCGTGTATCATCCATAATTCCTTGATTTTGACATGACCAGGAATAATAAAGAATAAAGAAATTATGGAGACAGCACGTCCTCTCTGTGAGGTGTACTCCAGATACGACGTTTCGACTAACAAGCCTTGTTAGCTGAAACGTTGCATCTGGAATAAATCTCACAGAAAGGACATGTTGTCTCCATAAGCTCTTCATTATTTCTTGTGGGCATCCGACTTGTTAGGGGAATCTAACCACTTCCCCTGGAGATGTGCACCCATCACTAGATCTACCTGGGTGTGCTGGCCACCATCTTTGATTTTTAGTCTTTAAATGACGTCTTCCTTTTCTTCTGAAAGTCATAATTTTATGCGTCTATGCTGACAAAGTCACATACGGCTTGCAACCAAAAATCCAGGAAATTAGAATGCTTTCAAACCGTCACTTTGCAGTCATTATGTCATGTGTGTCACAACACAACCCTATTCACTATCATTACATGCAAAGGCATAATGCAACAATGTGATGTTCATGTCATTGGACCAAAGTCCACACCATTTTTAAGAACTGAGAAAAACTACACAGCCTAAAGTGTCAAGTACAGCCTTAACAGAATACATTTACAAAATTTGTATATGTACATATTCGTTTAGTGTATAGATTCTAATAGGAGATGGGTATTTTTTATCCAATATTTATTGTACAAAACTGATTTTTATTTAGATTTCTGTTCAGAACAGTCCGATTTTATTAGTATATTGACATCTCACCAGGCTCCATGTGTTTAAGAGACTGATCACTATAAAAAGTGGGTTTTATTGTAACATTTTTTCAGATACTGATTCATCTTTACATTGTTTTAAAGTGTATCCATTGTTTATCTGGTTATAATAAAATATATCAATCATTTCCGAGACCCACCACATTCATACACCAGTAATGTATGCAGCTCATCAAATTTTGACAGCCAATCATTTCTATGCAAAGACAGGTTGTCACAGCCACTCCTTTTCAATTATGTAGCTCATCATATGTATTTTATTAGTCTGTTCCACTATAGGAAAGCTTTAAGACTTTAAAAACCTCATACTTTTCAGATTTGACAAGTTTTCTTCTGAAAAGGAATATACAATAATTGGCCTTTTAAAAATAGAGCAGGTTGAATCCATGAATGTAAAAATACTCAAATCAGTAAATGTTAAGAGAAGCAATTTGATTTCCCTGTTACCGATACAGCAGAGTTTTTGATTGCTAATCAGAAGATTTGAAGCTGCAAATGTTTTTGTTGATTGAAGTTGATTGTAGTTGCTTTGCCATACGCTGCGGCAATGAACTACACCTGTATTTCAGTAACCCTACTGTTCTGCATCTAAATGAAAAATCTCCTTGTCCCATACATTGGTTTGAACATGATCATGTTTGAATTTTGTTAGTTTATAGTAAAATTTCCGCTTTTGGAGAGAAAGAATATTAAAAATAAAATGGCCTGAAATTAGCACAAATTGATCCAAATGGGCGGTATATAAAACATTACTATATTTGCCACTGGTCTTACGATATGAGTTCATTATGACTTGAGAACAATTTTAACAGTGCTATATAGTGACAACTGGCTTTGTTCTGCCATAATCCTATCTATTTTACTATCTATCTATAGTATATCTTACTATTCTATCTATTTCTAGTCTTCATTCATTACAGTGTGGCATACATAATATAGTGTGCAATAGGAGACTTTAGCTATATAAGGCAAGAAACTACTTATCTTACCAACAATTTCACTGGGTTCCTTATTGTAAAGTTTTTTGTTCCAATACAAGATTCTTAGAAATGGGAAAGATACCAAAAGAACCAGGCAAATCCCTATGAACATATGTCCTGTGAATCCAGCGAAATCCAGTCCCTAAGCATGAAGAGTAATTTGTTAAAAATGAAAGAATAAAGCTTGGAAATGTAAAAGAAATTAAAGAGATGTCACCAATCTGTAACAGTTAACAAGGCCACGAGTATACCCAAAGGTTTAATTCACACTTAGCCTTCTCATTTGCATTTCTGGATGGGATGTGTTTTTGTAAAAAATTGTAGTAAAATCTGTTCCTTTAATCTAAATCTTTAATCTAAGTGATTGTGAGCCAAAACCAGGACTGGAGCCTTTTAGGGTCCATTCACACATACGCAACTGTTTTGCAGTCTGCAAATTGCGGATCTGCAAAACACGGCCACCGGCCATGTGCGTTCCGCATTTTGCAGACCGCACATGGCCGGCACGATATTAGAAATGTCTTTTCTTGTCCGTGGATGCGGACATGAATAGGACATGTTCTATTTTTGGCGGGGCTGTGGAACGGAAGTGCAGTGTGCTGTCCTCACCTTTTGAAAATTAATAGGTCCGCACCCGTTACGCAAAATTGCGACACGGATGCGGACCCATTTTGCATACATCTGAATAGACCCTTAGGGAAAGACCAGCACCTGTTCTGTGTTTAGAGCCGCACCTGGTTTTGGCTCACAATAACTAATGGAAATCACTGACCACAACACTGACTGTGTGAATGAGGCATTAGGCCTTTGTTAATGTGGTCAACATTTAACACCTATTTCTTAAAACCAAAAACAAAGAAGAATTATGGTACCTACACAAGTGCAGATTTTAAAAGATTTCTGCTTGTTTTTTTTCACAGAAATCTGCGCAAAGGTCCAACCAAAAACTGCATGTGTTACTTATGTTTTTTTGTGCAGATGTGACGTGGTTTTGTTGATGTGCTCATCCTTCTATTGAAATCTGCACTACGAATCGCACAAACAATTGACATGTTGTGAATTTCTGCATGTCAATGCAGGTCGATTTGCGCACAGAAGAAAAAAGCAAACTGTACATGAGATTTGCCTACTCTCATACGATAGGTATTCTGGACGGTAATCTGCACATAATCCTCGTCATATGCAGATATCCCAAAAAGGGTTTTTGGTAATTTTAAGGACTTTTGGATCTTTTGTTTGATGTTGGCTGTAACTCTATGTGAATTATTAAATACAGTACAAACATGCTTTCTATGTGTTTTTTTTTTTACTTGTATTTGGTTGCGTTTTTGAGTGATTGACTTTTTTTTTAAATCACAGAATGCTCTGGGTGTGGCATTTGTTCATCATCTAACTTTTTTGTGCCATAGAGAGTTTTTTTTGCACCGCTTTAAAAACAAACATGGCAATGTGTATTGAATTTTTTTAATGCCGCTTTAAATTTATATAAAATATATACAGTATATACACACACATACATTTTGTTTTACAATAGCTTTTTTTCATACTGATCTACAAAGGAAGTGACATCAGAGGGAAGTAAATACTTTCCTGTAGAAAAAGTACTCAGATGCAAAAGAACACTATTTATTTAAAATCAATAACCTATAGTTATCAACCTATAAAGGCACATACATATAATACCACACTTAATCCTACAACCAAAAAGTATGCACCTAAATGATTCAAAGAGACCAAATGATTATATTGTAACAATCGCCTTTATTAAATACATTAATTACCAAGATAAAAAGTATCCTAAAACTTCCACATAATGCACAATGAACAAATCCAAGTGAGGGACAACTGTTAAAAAGGGGCTAGCTCACACACAATCAAAATATAGTAAAGAAGCCTGACCAAATCATGGCAACAAGGTCCACACAGCTATTAAAGTATATCTGCTATTATAGCTGAATATGTAATATATGCCACCCTACTGTTAACCATAAATGTACGACCGCTGCCCAAAACAGTGTCCCTGACTTACCCAACACGTTTCACACAAAGCTTCGTCAGGGGAAAGCTGACAAAGCTTTGTGCGAAACACTTTGGGAGTATCAGCTGTAGACAGCAGCAGTAACGTGATTGGGTACTGTCAGCAATGGCAGATCTATTCATCGGCATCAGCCAGAGGAGTGTGAAAACCCTCTCTAAGATGACACTGAAGGCTGGACAAGACAGAGCAAACTGGGACAGTTCTGGCATATGCCTCCCCAGCAGTCAATGGGGTATGTTATGGGGAAAGGTCAAGGTCATTTAGAAAGTAAGACAATTTCAAACTTTTTTTAAAATAAGAAAAATGGACAGCTGGGCAGAAGTACGAGTATCATACAACAGAATTAAATTTTGGGGAAGGCACAGAATTGCATCACTATGGACAAATGGCCAAAAGTCTAACTGATGGACTATGGATAAAATTGCACCTGATGACAGAGATGAATTTGATTTCAGATAACAATTAACTTTTGATAAAAATGTGGAACTGTACAACTATGGACACATGAGCAAAAGTCCAATAATGGCACATGGCAAAAACTGCAGCTGATGACAGAGAAGAATTACAATTTAAAAAAGGATTACATTTTGATGAAGGCATGGAACTTCTCTATATTTACTTCACTAATGGGTACCTTAGCAACCGCACCACCAGCAACTCAACCAGGTGGGAGTGCAGCTGGCATACAAGCTAATTGCTGGGGGTGAATATTTCAGTATTTATCCTGAGTCCCACTGTTTCTACCACTACACATACCTACAAGGGCCACTACTACTACCACCGGCCGGATGGCTGCTGCTGCTACTACCCACATTCTGATGTCAAGGCCTTGATCTTGTGTTTTTCAGATGTTTTATTATAAGACCTAAAAATGAAAAGTCATATGTTTCCTATGAATGAAACATCACAATTTGGTACACAGACTAAATGGTGCAAGAAAAAAAAACACATTGCACACTGGTATTGACAATTTGCTTAGGTAAGAATTTGCTTAGGTAAGAAAACAATTATTGTAATAAAAAATCTTTGAACTACAAGATGTTATGCAGTAATGCGTTCACTAACAAGAATATAGCAATACAATGCTGGAGGTAAAATTTATTTGAGCTACAGGTTCAGTAACACTGGTATAAAAATGGTCTTATTGCTGAAAAATGCTTTTGTTATAACCAACACATTTAAAAACATTGGTATAATAATGGCATTATTGCCATAAAATGCTTTTGCTATAACTACCCATTATCTTGCAGTAATATGCAATGTGTTTAATAACATGAGTGTAATTAACAGATTTTTTTTAGTGCAATGTTTGCAGCAGAATGCTATTTATGGTGCTGGCAATAAGCCAATGAACTGTAGAAAAAATTAAACTAGCTGACAAAAAGGTGCTGTATTAAACACACAACTGGGGGAACAGTTCCTCACTCCCTCCCTCCCTTGATTAAATTCCTTAAAATCTTCCCAATTATATCTCTCTCTATTCTCTCCCTATAGCATACCTATCACACTACAATAGTGGCTTATGTCTGTAATAGCTTTTTTCAGACACTGCCATATGACACCCTTCCAGGTCAAAAGCTGAACACAAACTGGTGTTTTATGACATTCTCAACAAAGGCACTTGCTGAATTCTGCCCCTGGTCAGGCTGTATGTCACCCTCTGAGCCAATCAGGGCAAGCCCTCGCCCCAACTTACTCCCAGTGTCATGTCATCCTCCATCTTTTTCCTCCCTCGTGGTTTTTCCCACCAATATTCATGGTAAAATGGCACTGGGCGTGAAATTCGTAATGAATCCAATTTGTTTAGAATTGATTTGCTCAACTCTAGTTAAAGGAAATTAATTACAGTAGTTTGGCTTATATTTTGGACTGTATCTTCAGCAGCATACAAGAAATATAAAAATTCTAAAGTATCACAAAGACATTCTTATGGTGGAAATATAAACTACTAGACAGACAGCAAAATAAATAATCTCTTAATAATATAAAAATGAATTTCTGTCTGTCTGTCTGTTCTCTATGCGCGACCAAACTACTGGACCGATTTTCACCAAATTCGGCACACAGGTACATCAGGTGTCCGGGAAGGTTTTAGACCAGGTCTCATCTCTCTAGGACGTACCGTTCCCGAGATATTCCCAAAATATGATCTCCATTAGCCATTACAACTGGGAGCTTTGGTTTTAAACTCCAACTGCCATTCTCTGCAAAGCCACACAGGGAGGGCAGGTTTCCATAACAACCAGGTAATTATCAGCAGCTGAGGATCTCATCCATTTCTATTTACTGACACTGTTAAAGGTATTCCGGTTACCATAAATATAACTTATGTTTTTTCTATTACTACAGTTCAGTAGTAATAAAAGATGTTTTCCTCCACTGCTGCCTATTGCGTGGGCTCATAAATAAGCATGGTATTGACCTTTAATTCAGGCCACCCTAAAAGAAGTACTTAAAACCCCCGCCCCAGGTCTCACTAAGCCACACCCCCAACTCTGTCAGGCCACACCCCCTTTCACTCCGCAGCCAACAGAGATTGAAAAAATAAAGGTAAAAATAAACTTCTGTTTGCTGCAGGGGTGGGAGGGTGAATTTCTCTCTGCAACGACACACAAAAATTTTAGATGAATTAGACTAATTATAGACTACAACCGTTCGAAGCCTTTTGCTAAGCCACGCCCCGTCTGTTAGGCCACGCCCCCTCTCACTCCGCAGCCATTCTGCAACGACACACAGAAACATTAAATGAAATAGATTAAATGCACCTATGCGAAGCGCTTTGCTAAGCCACGCCCCGACTCTGTAAGGCCACGACCCCTCCCACTCCGCAGCCAACAGGGATTGAAAAAATAAAGGTAAAAATCAACTTCTGTCAGCTGCAGGGATGGGTGGGAGGTTGACTTTCTTTCTGCAACGACACACAGAAACATTAAATGAAATAGATTAAATACACCCATGTGAAGCGTCTTGCTAATCCACGCCCCCGACTCTGTCAGGTTATGCCCCCTCCCACTCCGCAGCCAATGGGGATTGAAAAAATAAAGGTAAAAATAAACTTCTGTTTGCTGCAGGGGTGGGAGGGTGAATTTCTCTCTGCAACGACACACAAAAATTTTAGATAAAATAGACTAATTATAGACTACAACTGTTCGAATCGTCTTGCTAAGTCACGCCCCCAACTCTGTCAGACCACGCCCCCTCTCACTCTGTAGCCATTCTGCAACGACACACAGAAACATTAAATGAAATAGATTAAATCACCTATGCGAAGCGCTTTGTTAAGCCACGCCCCCAACTGTGTCAGGTCACGCCCCCTCCTACTCCGCAGCCAACAGGGATTGAAAAAATGAAGGGAAAAATAAACTTCTGTAAGCTGCAGGGGTGGGAGGGTGAATTTCTCTCTGCAATGACACACAAAAATCGTAGATGAAATTGACTAATTTTAGACTACGACCATTCAGTACTAATAAAAGATGTTTTTTTCCACTGCTACCCATTGCGGGTCCCCATAAATTACCATGTCATCGACCTGTAATTCATGCCACTCTGACCCCCGCCCCAGATCTCGCGAAACCACACTCCGACTGTCAGGCCACGCCCCCTCCCACTCCGCAGCCAACGGGGATTGAAAAAATGAAGGTAAAAATCAACTTCTGTCAGCTGCAGGGGCGGGAGGGAGGTTGGATTTCTTTCTGCAACAACATACAGAAACATTAAATGAAATAGATTAAATATACCCGTGCAAAGCAATGTTTTCTTCCACTGTTACCCATGGCGTGTCCTCATAAATTACCATGGCATCGACCTGTAATTCTGGCCACCATCAAAAGAAGGACTTAAAACCCTGCCCTAGGTCTTTCAATGTCACGCCCCCGACTCAGTCAGGCCATGACCCCTCCCACTCCGCAGCCAATGGAGATTGAACAATTGAAGGTAAAAATCAACATCTGTCAGCTGCAGGGATGGGAGGGAGGATGACTTTCTCTCTGCAACGACACACAGAAACATTAAATGAAATAGATGAAATATACCCAGACGAAGCCGGGTCTTTCTGCTAGTTTCTTATAGAAATGCACTACACAGGAAGATGGATCCAAGAATATAAGGAGATGTAGGACTGCTTATGTAAAGAATGTTAGATAACATTGAACTCTATTATTTCTTGAACTCTTATTGTTAAAGCAAGAATTTTCATTAGCAAGAAAAGTAATTCAACCCGAAATCCTTGACTTGTATTTTCAAACTTTGTGCTATTTTCTTTACCAGAAAACAATACTGCTTAGAGAGAATTTGTCACCATTTACCTGCATATTAACTTCATCATCACTCTCGTGTGTGCGTGTTTGTACTCTGTGTGCGCCAATTCCCGAGGTGAATAGCAGGTGCGAGAGTACAGGGCCAAACAAGATTACATCACTGCTGCCTGGCCCTGTCATTCAAATCTGGGGAGCAGGTCAGGCAGTGATAAGGAGTGTGGATTTTGGTGCAATGAGATGCAACAGTGACAACCTCATTGCACCGACCAGGTAATTTGCATATCAAAAAGATGAATTTCTCCGGAATGTTTTAAAAAAGATTTATTAAATAAAAATCTGAAAAGTGTGGAGTGGATTTGTATTCAGCACCCTGTACTCTGATGCTCCTAAATAAAATCCAGTGTGACCAATTGCCTTCAGAAGTCACCTTATAGTAAATAGAGTCTACCTGCGTAACTTATTCTAGGGGAACTGCCTGTCATTTTTTTTATTTGATATGTTTTTGTATGCCTTTCTTATGTTTTTCCACATTATGGGGGGAATTTATCATTAGGATAATATTTGAAGTCAGTTTTGCTTGCTTCTATGTTGGAGTACTTTCTGCCACATTTATCAAATGTCACAGGTTGTTTGATAAATTTGGCTTGTCCTTAAACCTAACACTTCTGTCTAGAGAAGCTCCTCCACTTTTCCTACTCCACCCTCCTCCTGGAGTGAGATTGCGACTATTTTGCGACTTTTTTTAAAAAGTCGCAATGATAAATCTGGAGTGAAACTCATTAACATGGCTAACCACACCCACTTTTCCACCCATATTACAAACTGGAGTGAGTTGTGTACACATGCAAAAAGTCGCAAAAAAATGCGCAAAAAAGTCGCAAAAGCCCTATCGTGCGACTTTTTGAAGACAGTATTCTGGAGTGAAGGTGTGATAAATCAGGGCCTATGTCTTTTTGTTTCCTTGAGGAATCTATTTTTGCTTATTTTATTTTTTATTTTTTCATTTTCCATATTCCATAGGACTTGGACACACTGTATTGAGACAACAAAATATGGTGAGTGGCAATTTGGGGTGCCGTATGGGGAGTGCTCCCATGGCTATGTGGGTGTGATTCCCTGGTGCCACCCCATAGGCAGGCGTACACTCTTCACAGTGTGTGTTAGATGTACCCCTTGTCTCCACCCCATCGTGGGTATCTCTGAGGTGAATGTCTGCCCTCATAATATTTATATACTTACAGGAGAACTCTGCCTCACCCAATATTGAGATCTCAATAGGATGGGTGTTTTTAGTTCATTAAGATATGTTGTTGCGCTAGGTTTGTCTTCTTTGCCCTGTTCTAATATGGCAGCCTGAACATGAAGGGCGCATGTCACACATGCGCCGATGATTTGCCCTATTTGCCTGTTCTATGCTATGGCCTTTCAGCAACCCTTGTACATTGTTGCACATGTGCTATGGCTTGCTGAGGTCTACTTCGCTTCCTCTTGGTAACTAGGGACTGATGTGGTTCCTGGTAGTGGACGCCGTAGTATGGCACGGTTTTTTTTATTACCGGCCTACCCCTAGTGAGTCACCTCACTCTGGACACTATACACACATGATTTATTCATGTGTACGATATTTTAGTAAATGGGCAATTAAATGTATTTTACACTTATATGTTGGTTGATAATTTCACATTTGCACAATTATGCATGTCCTTATTGGGTATAATCATGATCTATTTATGACATTTTCTGCACTATATTAGCACTTTATCCTATATTTATCTCTACATTGCTGATTATTGATTGATTATATTATGCACCAGCACTTTAGGTTTATATATAACATGATTACTATCACTAGTTGATTGAGAAAGGCTCCAGTGTGGAGCCGAAACTTTGCATCCTGCATGGGTGAATAAACTTTTCATTTTTTCACTTTTGAGAGTGCTGCCTGCTTTGCTATTTTTTTATCCTCAGTATAACTACAGCTGTTCTGTGAAGGCCTCTGAGATTTGTTAGAGAACATTAGTGATCAAACAGTATCATGAAAAATCAAGGAACACACCAGACAGGTCAGGGATAAAGTTGTGGAGAAGTGTAAAGCAGAGTTAGGTTATAAAAAAATATCCCAAGCTCTGAACATCTCATAGAGCACTTTTCAATCCATCATCTGTAAATGTAAGGAGTATAGCACAACTGCCAACCTAGCAAGACATGACAGACCAGGCAAGGAGAGCACTAATTAGAGAAGCAGGCAAGAGGCCCATAGTCACTCTGAAGGCTCTGCACAGATTCACAGCTCAGGTGGGAGAATCTGACCACAGGACAACTATTAGTAATGCACTCTACAGATCTGGCCTTTATGGAAGTGTGGCAAGAAGAAAGCCATTTTTGTCAGAAACCAAAGTTTAACTTTTAAACTTAAATGCAAAACGCTATGTGGGGTGGAAAACAAATACTACGCATCATCCTGAATGCACCATCCCCACCGTGAAACATTTTGGTGGCAGTATCATGCTGTGGAGATCCTTTTCTTCAGCAGGGACAGAGAAGCTGGTCAGAGTCAATGGGAAGATGTATGGAGCTATATACAGGGCAATCCTGGAGAAAAACCTGTTAGAGACTGCAAAAGACTTGAGACTGGGACTGAGGTTCACCTTCCAGCAGGACAACGATCCTAAACATACAGCCAGAGCTACAATGGAATGGTTTAGCTCAAAGCAGATTCATGTGTTAGAATGGCCAAGTCAATGTCCAGATCTAAATCCCACTGAGAATTTGTGGCAAGACTTGAAATTTGCTGTTCACGGATGCTCTTCATCCAATCTCACAGAGCTTAAGCCATTTTGCAAATTGGCAAACATTTCAGCCTCTAGATGTGCAAAGCTGGTGGAGACATACCCCAAAAGACATCAACAGGTGGTCATACAAAGTATCGACTCCACGCCATACTTTCCAGATTTTAATTTATAAAAAAAAAATAATAATTTGAAAATCATACATAATTTCACTTCACACATACTTGCTACTTTGTGTTGACCTATCACAAAAAATTCCAATAAAATACATTCACGTTTGTGGGTGCAATATGAAAAAAATGTGACAATTTCAAGGCACTGTAGGATGATAGTATGATAGCTCTATTGTTCTCTAGATAGGCCTAGATAAAAGATACTCACAGAAGAGCATTGCACTTATCAGTGTAATATGCAATGCTCTGAGTTCTATCCAAAAAGAAAAGGAAAACTAACTAACTTACTGTCTCATACCAGGAATCCAGCTGTCTAACTCCTCTTTAACAAAGCAGAGTAAAGAACAATTGCTTAGCTATCTGGGAAGCCTTAGTTGAGAAAATATTTCTCCTCATCATGAGTGCTCAGTAAACATAAGGAATATTGGAAGCCAGCAATGCTCCTCTGGGTTTTGTCTAAAAATATATGAAAATTATCAAATCTTGCATCAGATAAGATTAGCTAATTCGAAAGCCAACTTGAATATCTTTCCCAGAAAGAGGAACATTGCCTGATCTACAATACTTTGCACAAGTACTACGCATACTAGTTTCTCTCCGTAAACAGAAAGACCACTGCTTACACAATGCATAAATATTGTCCAGAAACCTAGAGCAGCATTCTAGTCTCTCTATTTCAGGAAGGAGTCAGCCATGTTTTTCTAAATCTATAAACAAAATGGCCACTCAATATTTAGCAAACACAATAACTAACTTTCCAGTGATGCGACTCACACTGCTGAATAACAATTTTCCTTTCACATAGTCATGTGAGAGCTTATATGTAGTGGGACAAAATTGAATTGTTTTTGACAACAGAGCTGTATAAAGGCTTGTGTGTTTATTTTTATATTTTTTTTGGGGGGGGGCAGTTGTAGTTCTTATTGAAACTATTTTTGGGTTTTTATTCAGTTTTTTTGGGGGGAGGTGAGGTGATCAAAGAAAACAAAATCACCCTCTTTATTTCATGTTAGCACATTGATCACTTAGCACAATAATTTTAACAGTTGTTTATTTTTTATTATTTTAAATATTTAAAATTGAATTTAAACTTTTAATGTTTGTTTTTATATTGTTATAATATTTTTATTGATATTATACTATAATTTTTAGTCTCCTAGGGGGACTTGAACATGTAATCCGGTGATCAAAATTTTATACCATAGACTGCAATAGAATACAGATATTATTAAACCATGCTGCAGGCAAGGCTTAACAGTCAGTTTACTATGGTAGGCCTGGGAGCTTGTGAGCCCAATCCAAACATGCCCTGCTCACCTGTGATGGATATATTTATCATGGGTTATTAAGGGGGTTAAGCATTCTGTGAGTGAAAACATTTGGGTAGACAGAAGTGTCAAGGGCTGCAACAGCATTTTAAACTCAAAAGCAGGAGAAACTAAAAGCAATGGACAGAACTGCATTAAAATTATAATCATTATAATAAATCATTAAATGAAATTCCTCAATTTAAGAGGAGTGCAACAAAGTGTTATATGTAGATACAAAACAGATTACACAGTGCATTGATGCCAGAAATATTTATACACACCATATATTTGGTTCTTTGTCACTTACCACCTTCCTTAGCTCTTGATTGGATACAATAATTACATTGGGTGGATCACCAACAGCAGTAGCAGCTCCCCCTATGTTTGTGAAAATAACCTCTGCAATTAGAACATGTCGGGGATCAAGATTAAGTACTTCACATAACCTGAAGGATGGAGAAAGAGTAAAGAGTTAGAAATGCTGCACAATAGAAAAAAAAAGTAACATTGTATACTGTTGTTGTTGTTGAATATCAATATAGAAACCACAGCCATGAACATACTAGACATGCAAACCACATTCAATCCATGTCACAGTGAAATGTAAACAATGCCTTGAATGGCACTCACAGAACATAGAGGACATATTAAAAAACATATTTTATATCCCATAAAACAACTTTAATATAATGTCCCACCTACATAAATGCCTTTTGTTCTACTATTTTCCAGGTTATTAGGGAAGGATAATTAACCAGCAAATGGGAAATATATTCTGTGGTTAGTGTCCCACTGAGTTTGTATTCTTCTAAAAACAGAAAGAACCATAATATACGATACTCCTGGTCACAGTATATGTAGAATGGTCCTCCCATGTGGCATTTGATGTCCTAATTTCCCTAAGTGCAGGTCGATTGTAAAGCACTGACTGAAGAATGCTCTTATTGGAGGCTGTATATCGGATTAAAAGACCATCTTAACCTTTAGAGGCGATCATCTACCATCAGTATACCCCCAATAGAATCCTTTTATTCGGTTCTCTGCTCGCCTGAAATAACAGGGTCTGTGCATTCTCCTATGCAGCAAGTGAATGTTTCACAGTAATTTTAATTTCTATAACTTCAATAATGGCGTCTTTCACCCGAGCGTATTGAAATGCATCCATATTCAGGCTCCAGAATGCGCACAGATTCTAGATGATATACCATCAAGATTGTCATCAGTATTGCTTCAGTAATTAATCCAGATTTACATGCGTATTCCTTCTTTCCTGCATTTTTAATGCACTCCCATAGACTATAATGGGCGTATTTGGAATTGTACTTGGAAACAAATATGCAGAAAACTAGGACATGCTGCAGATTTCAAAATAATGTCAGATATTGTACACCATTGTGAAAAGCCCTATTTATTAACATTAGCAGCGGATTCGGGTACATAAAATACAGTCATATACAGATTGCAAATACACTTGTGTGAAAGAGGCCAATGTCAGAATATGGTTGTCATTTCCTGCATGCAATTACAAAAGGAAAGTCAGCTCTAGAGTTTAAACAGCTTCTCTGACACATGTAATACTCTGAACAGAAACACTAACAAGTCTAAAAGGTTATTTGGCAGACAAAACCATAGCAATGATATATGAACATAATAGTTCTGTTTGATATTTTATGTATATGCAAATATAAAATGTACATCAGTACATTCAATTAAAAGAATTACATTTCCCAAAGTACTATGAAGCAATAATGTTCTATAGACATTCACTCAAGGCTTTTTAAGTAGTGGTTAAAAAAAAATCTTCTCTTTTTAAATCTGACAGCTGTACGATAAAGTGAACAGAAGGTATCAAGGTGACGAAGTATGAAATCACTGAAAGCAGAAACTGAAATTGCTTGATTTTCTTCTGATAACTAATGAGAAGTTGAAATAGTTCAGAACAATGGTACTTATATAGTGTGGTAAGTAGATATGACAGCACCTGGCTGATGCAGACAGTGCTAGACATTGAATAAAATGTCAGGGTACATGGTTGAAGGCTGTGGTCTTTAAATTCCTCCTAGATATGGTCTTTCAGCTGGAGTAATGGTGGACCAGGGGTCCCAGCAATGGAAACCCAACCAATCTACCATTTTCATCTATCCAGCTGTTAAGTGATGCTTCAGAGTCAAGTTCCTCCTCACACAATCTACACAATTTATCTTTGGAATCTCCCATAAACTTCCCTAGTACAGGAGACTCTTCCCAACATCCAAACCTCCAAAAGCAAGTATATATACCCCTTTTTTTTATATGTACACCAACCTGGAATTATTGTGGCTTAAAGATGAATGATAACCCATAAGTAAACATTAGAGATGAGCGAGTAGTGTTCGATCGAGCTGGTATTCGATCGAATACTACGATATTCGGCGTGCTCGATTTCTTTCGAGTATAACGGCGATGGCGCACTTAGAATTCGTTTCCCCTCCCACCTTCCCTGGCGCTCTTTTTCCACCAATCACCATGCAGGGGGGGTATGACAGGCACGCTGAGCACGCTGGCATCGCGAAAACTGCGTCTACATGCATTGGCTGGAAAAACCATGTGACCTCGAATATTAAAAACTCAGCTCTTCCTGCTCGTTCGCATATGCTGCGTGAACTTAGTCAGGGACAGAGGCTGGAGAAGGGAGAGACAGGTTTTAGCTGTTGGACAGGCAGGAGCGTGATTAAAAGCCCTTATCAGGGCTACTATAGTGCAGTACAGTGATAGCTTTACTACAAGATACACTTTACAGAGAACGGCTGCCGTATTCAGGGATAGCTGCTGGAGTAGGGACAGAGAGAGGCATTAGTGGTGTATTAGGTGCTCTGCTACATACCAAACTATATTTGGCACTACTGCTGTGTACCTTGAAATATACAATATATAGGCCTTTCAATTGGCAACTGTACTGTGCGTTCTCTTGCAAAGTAATTTCTCATACCTGGTGTTCATACACACCGTCTGATCACTTAGTACACGGCTGTGTACCTTGAAATATACAATATATAGGCCTTACAATTGCCAACTGTACTGTGCGTTCTCTTGCAAAGTAATTTCTCATACCTGGTGTTCATACACACCGTCTGATCACTTAGTACACGGCTGTGTACCTTGAAATATACAATATATAGGCCTTACAATTGCCAACTGTACTGTGCGTTCTCTTGCAAAGTAATTTCTCATACCTGGTGTTCATACACACCGTCTGATCACTTAGTACACGGCTGTGTACCTTGAAATATACAATATATAGGCCTTACAATTGCCAACTGTACTGTGCGTTCTCTTGCAAAGTAATTTCTCAAACCTGGTGTTCATACACACCGTCTGATCACTTAGTACACGGCTGTGTACCTTGAAATATACAATATATAGGCCTTACAATTGCCAACTGTACTGTGCGTTCTCTTGCAAAGTAATTTCTCATACCTGGTGTTCATACACACCGTCTGATCACTTAGTACACGGCTGTGTACCTTGAAATATACAATATATAGGCCTTTCAATTGGCAACTGTACTGTGCGTTCTCTTGAAAAGTAATTTCTCAAACCTGGTGTTCATACACACCGTCTGATCACTTAGTACACGGCTGTGTACCTTGAAATATACAATATATAGGCCTTTCAATTGGCAACTGTACTGTGCGTTCTCTTGCAAAGTAATTTCACGGCTGTGAAGGCAAAATATTGTAACCAAAAAAAAATAAAATGCGGCGGGGGGCTAGCGGAATAGGACGTGGACGAGGACGGGGGCGCGGAAATGCTGTTGGGGGCCTTGTTGAAGCCAGTGGGGATACAATGCGTGCTGGTGAGGGTCAGCCAGGATCCCGCTCATCCAGAATCCCTGCCTTTATGGGACAGTTAAGCAGGGGGCGGGTTACACCGCTGTTGAGGCCTGAGCAGGTTGAACAGGTGGTGCAATGGATAGCCGATAGCGCTTCCACACAGTTGTCCACCAGCCAGTCATCCACACAGTCTCACTCTGACCCTCCTTCCTCCACACCTGGCCAACAGAGTCATCCCACCATTGACCCCTCCCAGGAGCTCTTTTCGGGTCCTTTTTCAGATGTGCCGGAAGAATCCCAGGAGCTAGCAGAGGAATTTGTTTGTAGTGATGCCCAAACACTTGAGTTTTCGCCATCTCCTGCTGATGTGGACCCTGAGCCAGCATCTGTTATCATGAGCGATGATGATGATGAGACGCAGTTGCCATCAAGGGAGGCTGTTGGAATGTCCAGTGGGCAGGAGGAGGAGCAGAGTGAGGAAGTGGAAGAGGAGGTGGTGGATGACGAAATGACCGACCCCACTTGGCCAGGGGTGATGTCCAGCGAGGAAAGTAGTGGAGAGGTGGTGGTCTGCGCAGCACCGAAAAAGGCAGCAAGAGGCAGAGGGATGTCCAGAGGCAGAGGGATGTCCACAGGCAGAGGGATGTCCAGAGGCAGAGGACAGTCCAGACAGAGAATTGAGGCCACAGCCAGCAGGGCCAAAGCTGTTCCCGGCAGCGGGCAGTCGCGCGAAGCTCCCCCATCGAGGCCTCGTACTTCTGTGGTGTGGAGATTTTTTAATGTTTGTGCGGATGACAAACTGAGCGCGGTTTGCACACTCTGCCACTCAAAACTGAGTAGGGGCTCTGAGAAGAGCAATCTGACCACCTCAGGCATGCGGCGTCACTTGGAAGTCAAGCACTGGGCTGAGTGGGAGAGAGCAAACGCAATACAACCTGCCCGGTCTTGCTGCCACTGCCTCTTCCCCTGTGTTGTGTGCTGCCACTGCGGTCCAGACCTCCAGCCAGGACACCTCCACATCTGCCTCTGCCTCGGCTACTTTGGGGCCTTCTCCTTCAGCCTCCCCTTCCCCCGCCTCTTCGCCTGCACCTTCACACTCCTCATCCCAACAACTGTCCATCTCGCAGGCGTTCGACCGCAGGCGGAAGTACGCCTCGAGTCACCCCCAAGCCCAAGCCTTAAACTGCCACATCTCCAAACTGCTGGCCCTGGAGATGTTGCCGTTTAGGCTTGTGGAGACGCAGGCCTTCCGCGACCTGATGGCGGCTGCCGCACCTCGCTATTCCGTCCCCAGCCGCCACTACTTTTCCCGGAGTGCCGTCCCCGCCCTGCACCAGCACGTGTCGCGTAACATCAGGCGGGCCCTGAGGTACGCAGTCAGCGCAAAGGTCCACTTGACCACCGACTCGTGGACAAGCGCTTGCGGCCAGGGACGATACATCTCTTTGACGGCACACTGGGTGAATGTAGTGGAAGCGGGGTCGGGGTCGCAAACAGAGACGGCCTACCTACCACCCCCGCCCAAGATTGCCAGCATGGGTTCTGATAAACCCCCCTCCTCCTCCTCCTCCTCCTCTGCCTTAACATCGCCCTCAGCCGCTAGCTGGAAGCGTTGCAGCACTGGCGCGGGGAGACGTCAGCAGGCGGTGCTTAAGCTCATCAGCTTGGGCGACAGGAAGCACAGCGCCCCAGAGGTGAGGGACGCCATATTGCAGCAGACGGAGATGTGGCTGACGCCGCTGCAGCTAGGACCAGGCATGGTCGTGTGCGATAACGGCCGTAACCTGGTGGCGGCTCTGGAGCTTGCCGAACTCAATCACGTACCATGCCTGGCCCACGTTTTTAATCTGGTAGTCCAAAAATTTCTAAAGACTTACCCCAACCTGGCAGAGCTACTGGTGAAAGTGCGGCGCTTGTGCGCTCACTTTCGTAAGTCAACTGTAGCTGCTGCTAGCTTAAAAAAACTCCAGCAACGCCTCCATTTGCCTGAACATCGGCTGTTGTGCGACCTGCCGACTCGCTGGAATTCCACCTATTCCATGTTGGCCAGGGTGTGTGAGCAGCAGAGAGCATTGATGGAGTACCAGATTATGAATCCACGCGTGCCTCCAACTCAGCTCCCTCAGTTTGCCAACCACGAGTGGCCATGGATGGCAGACATATGCGATGTACTGCGTATCTTTGAGGAGTCCACCAAGAAGGTCAGCAGCGAGGACGCTATATTGAGCGTAACCATCCCGCTCCTATGCGTCCTTAAAGAATCCCTCATCGCAATAAGGGAGAACGCATTGCACGCAGAGGAGACGGGGGTAGGAGGAGACGCAACGGAGCTACACAGTCAGACCAGACTTTTGTCTGCTTCACGGTGGCAGTTGCAGGAGGATGAGGATGAGGAGGAGGAGGACGACGTGGAGGTGGCTGTGGAAGAGGAGGAGGATGCTGGCGGCGAGGGTAGCAGTCAGGCTGTGTGCGTCCCATTGGTTCAGCGCGGATGGGGCGGAGAGGAGGCGGAAGAGGAAGAGGAGGAAATGGCAAGTGATCCTTCTGGTGGGGGCAGTGAGGTCATGCCTATTCAGAGTCTGGCACACATGGCTGACTTCATGCTGGGCTGCTTTTCCCGGGACACACGTGTTGTCCGGATAGTGGAGAACAAACTGTACTGGGTCTTCGCACTCCTGGACCCCCGGTATAAAGATAACGTCTCCTCTTTTATTCCGGTAGAGGAGAGGACAAATCGATTGCTGGAATACCAGAGGGAACTCGTGCAGAACATGATGGAGATTTTCCCACCCACCATCGCTGGCGGCAGAGAGGAGAGGGTCTCCCAGAGTCCCACAACATCTATCAGGCCCACAGCCACCAGGGGAACACTCTCCAAGGTGTGGGACACGTTCATGGCACGCCCTCGTGCAACTTCCATCACTGCGGGGCCCGCTATCAGCAGGAGGGACAAGTATCGGCGGATGTTGCGGGAGTACCTGGCAGACCGTAACCCTGTCCTCCCCGATCCCTCGGCGTCCTACACTTACTGGGTCTCCAAGTTGGACACGTGGCTGGAACTGTCCCTGTACGCCTTGGAGGTGCTTGCCTGCCCTGCCGCCAGCGTGCTATCAGAAAGGGTGTTCAGCGCAGCCGGGGGCATTATAACCGATAAGCGCAGCCGCCTGTCAACCGACAGTGCCGACAGGCTGACGCTAATCAAAATGAACAGCAAGTGGATTGACCCGGACTTTGCTTCTCCAACAGTGGAAAGCAGCCAAAAGTGAAGTGCCATCTGTATAAAGTGCCATTTCCTCCTCCACCTCCTCCTCCTTAACCGCCGTAGAATTGCTCCGTAAATAAGAAAAATTTATATATTTATGGCTCACCTCTTGGGCCTCCACAAAATGTTTAAGAGGTGTCACCTCTTGGGCCTCCACAAAATGTTTAAGAGGTGTCACCTCTTGGGCCTCCACAAAATGTTTAAGAGGTGTCACCTCTTGGGCCTCCACAAAATGTTTAAGAGGTCTCACCTCTTGGGCCTCCACATAATTTTTAAGAGGTCTCACCTCTTGGGCCTCCACAAATTTTTATCAAGGTCTCACCTCTTGGGCCTCCACAAAATTTTTAACAGGTCTCACCTCTTGGGCCTCCACATAATTTTATCAAGGTCTCACCTCTTGGGCCTCCACAAAATTTTTAACAGGTCTCACCTCTTGGGCCTCCACAAAATTTTATCAAGGTCTCACCTCTTGGGCCTCCACAAAATTTTTAACAGGTCTCACCTCTTGGGCCTCCACAAAATTTTATCAAGGTCTCACCTCTTGGGCCTCCACAAAATTTTATCAAGGTCTCACCTCTTGGGCCTCCACAAAATTTTCCATGAGCCTCTGGCCAGCCCACGGCCTCTTCCTGCCTTTTGCGGTCCTACGCATCCCTCAACATCCCCACTGCTTTACCTGCTAGACATGACACTGGGCCAGGTCGGGTCACTGACATCTCAAGCGCCAACAATTTGGGCATTTTAAGGCTTCTGCATGTGTTTGAGTTGTTTTTACATTTTAAAGAAGACATGTCTGACCACATCTCACACACACACACACAATGACAATTAGGGGTGGGGTCTATTTGCTTTCCCCTTTGCCTATGCCATCTGTGGTTGTCATAGGCAACGTGATTTTAAGGGGTGCAGAATTTCATCTTTTTTGTCTAGTTTGGCTTGGGGTCCCTGGCAATGTAGAGGAAAGAAGGTTTCCTTGTATGGTCTCACTTTACAGAGAGGTTATATTGTCTTTGGAGTGTATTGTTGAGAGGCTGTGATAGTGGCGTAATAGTGCGACTTGGGCGCGTTATATGCACCCAGACATGCTTCCCCTGCTGTCCCAGTTGCATTCCAGCAGTGTTGGCATCCTTTTCTGAGGATTCAGGGTGGACTTGGTGACCTCCAAGTGGTCGAATTGAGATTTCCAAGTGGCGAGCATTTTTTTCCCATAGACTATAATGGGATTCGATAGTCGGTCGAATAGTCGAATTTCGCGGTCTATTCGAATCGAATTTCGAACTTTCGAATATTTCACTACTCGCTCATCTCTAGTAAACATGTATTATCATTTTGGGTCTCCATGGAACCAGACAAGCTGTATTCTGACCAGGGGCGGATTGGGAACTCAAAGTGGCCCTGGAAAAAATATAAAAGTGGCCCCATGTTGAAGGTGGAGCCAAACTGGCAGAGGGCGTGGCCAAATAAAGTAGACTAGGTCAGCAAACTGTTAGGCCAGCTACAAATACATACTTGTATATTACTGAGTAGAAGACTTTCATGCTAAATTCTATAACAGATCCCATATTAGGCTGAGATGAGATCACCGTTTATTTTTCGTTTTTCTGATCCATCAAACGAACAGAAAAATAAAAAAAATAAATAAATGGATCCTACAAAAATAAAACAGATCCTGATCAGTTATGCAAATTTGGCATTCATTTGATCCATTTCTGCCTGAGATCCATTATTTAAAAAAAAAAAAAAAAAAGTACTGCATTAGAAGAATGGAAAAAAAAGGCAATGTTAACTCAGCTCACAGACGGATCTGCAAAACATGGATACCAGCCGTGTGCGTTCCACATTTTGCGGAATGGATCATAAGTCCCCTAATTGCACAGTCCTATCCTTGTCCGTAGTGCAGACAAAGATAGGACATGCTCTATTTTTTTGCAGAACGCCCGTGTGGACATACGGACATGGAATGCACATTTTTTCAGTTTTGTTTTGTTTTTGTGGTCCCATTGAAGTGAATGGTTTCACATACAGGGTGCAAAAAAAAAAGCAGGACACAAAACGAAAATACGTTTGTGTGCATGAGCCCTTAGATTTTACTTGACTTTGTATTTTTATATTTAACATATTTTGTTTTTGTATTTTGTTTACTTTTTTTTATGTCTATGGATCCAGGTACTGTCCTTTTGAAAACTGCATTTTTTTCATTGGCGGAACATATATTCATGTATATGTCCATACACACACACACTGCAGGACTAACCCGATAGAGATAGAGATAGAGATAGATCCCTTATCCTGTGGATAGAGGATAACTTGCAACAAGTGGAATAAACCTTTAATATACATGCCATATCATTATGAAAGACATTTTGTAATAGAAACATTCTCATAATTAAACATTTTCCAGTTCTCTGAATTCATCAAGCAAACTAAATATATGTCATCCTGATTGCTATTGCTATGGACAGTAATACACAAGTCTATACAAGGGGAAATGTATTATCTAGTCTATACTAGGTAGCATGCAGCTATTTTTTTTTATTAATTTGAATGTAAGAATTGCAGTATTCATATACTGCATATAGTACATGTCTCTAGGCATGGAAACCAGAATAGAAATATTGACTAATTATTCTGTCTTAATCCATTTATTGCATTTGTGATGAGGGGAATCATACTAGTAATTAACAGAAATGGAAGCAATTACATTTGTACATTGGTATCAGGAGAGAAAATTACCAGCTTTCGCTGTTTGTCCATCAATAACAGGATATGGTGGCAAATGTGACCTGACATTTGTTTTTCAAAGAATGCATCACAAAGCAAAATAAAACCATTGAACCTATTCCCTGGAGCAATGCTTCTCAGAGATGTCTGAGGTTTTGAACGGATTGAAATTATCCGGTCAAGACTGAACATTTTCCTTCAACTATCAAGCTGGTGTATGCAAAAGAGCTCTAAGCTACAAACACTGGTTGACTGTGCATCACAATTTATGTATTGTTTTTATGAACTCCCAAAATGAGAAATGTAATCTACCGAAGAGAGAAGGACTCTGCCTCTAAATGAAGAAGTCTCAGGAATAAAATAAAAAAAAAAAGATTATAGCCGCTAGATATAGTAAACTGTAGTCATCCCTGGTGGCAGCGATTACAAAGGAGTAGAAGGTCGCCGATGTTTAGCAACACTGTCCTGGAGCACGGACGGCTTTTCAATATATTTTACATTATTTTTTAATTATAAAGGACTTTATTTGAAGTTTAAAGAAAGCTTCAATGAAAACATATGTGGTAGCTTTAAGGGAATTTACATTTGATTAAGCAATTTGTGAAAAACGTCAGATCTTTTGAGGTTAGCATAACATGCAATGCTGCAACACAGAGTTTTAAGAGTATGTGTATGGAATGATTGCAAGTAGGTCAAAATGGGATAATTTTTCTGTTTTGGAGAGTTTATATTAGCTCATTTAGAAGAGGGGGGGGGCTCTTCATAGACAAAAACAACCAAAGCAACATTTATATTAGGCAAACTGCAATGTCAAGCAAATAAGGTACCTTATTGTCACTGGAGTGAAAAGCAGCATTGTGGTGACATTGTCCAAGAATGCAGAGAGAATGGCGGCAATAAGACACAGAATTATTATCATTGGCCAGACTCTTCCTCTAGACAGCTGGTAAGCCTATTGAAAAACAAAATACAGAAGTACAGCTTCACAAATTAATTCCAAAGGTCCGTTCTCAAAGGAATACTTGCTAGGCTTCCTCTCGTGTGTGTGAGCTGTCAGATGGGGCTGCACACTTCAGAGGATGGGAGCTGAAGTTTCTACACTGCAAGCACATCTAAAGAACAAGTGGGATTTGAACTATACCACCAATTGTATAGAACACATTTTACAATCTTTGCATATGGGTATGTTTTGACCAGCGTGGGCACCTACACCTTACTTTGTGTGGCCAACTGCCCAACAAGGAAGGAGTGAGAGCTGACGGCTCAATTAGAATATATTCACACTGACATTTTCCATGAGAAAAATCCACCACAGAAATTCTGTTACAGCAGAACCACCCCTTGCTTTAGGCCCCTTCATTGGCGTTAATCTGCACGTGGAAACAATAGCAAGAAGGGACATGTCCCTTCTTGATGTGGTGCAGAAATCTGCACAGAATGGGGCATCTGAGGCATATGGACAGCGCCATGGATTCCCAATGAAAAAACGGTATACGGTTTATGTATGGATTCCATGCAGAAATCAGATCCATTTGGGCACCACACATTCCCTATGGCTTCCCAGTAGGGTGTCTGGCCAGGGCTTCTCATGGTATACTAAATAATGCTGTGCTTGCCTATGGGCATGTTCATTTTGTCCTAGCATCAGATCTATAACATCAGAGATTGATTTGCTATCCTATTAAGAACTTTGTGAGATTACTGATACAGAAGATCAATACTTTGTATTTTTTCAATGGCAAACACCCAAAAATACTTTAAAAGTTTTCTATGAATGTTGGCTTACATTTACTAATGTGAGTACACCTAAATTTTTGTGTTAATTGCATAACTGCTGACAGCGATGAGGAGAGCAGGACAAACATAAAATTTGGGGAGTCTTTATTATCAGGAGTAGTATGAATATGAAGTTGTATTTTGTCAGTGGCAGCTACTGCAAGTGCATTGGAGGTGGTGCTTCATTGTGAAGTACTGTCTGCATTGCGCTGCTTTACTGTAACAGCTGTAGTGATCTACTGGTTGGATGCTGCATCCGTCAGTAAAAGGGGATGGATTGTAAGATCAATTTAGAGAGCACTTCATATTGAAGCACCACCTCCAGTGCAGTAGAAATATTCAAGTGAATGGAACAAGCACTTGTAATTATACTGTTCTGCCGAGACTTAAGATATGATGCCTAGTGTAATCTTGAAGAGGAAGTAATGCTTGCACAAGCGCCACCTCCTCTTCAAACAGCTGATCAGCAGGGTGCCAGGAGTTAAAATCCTCACCGATCATAAATTGATGACCTATCCGGAGAATGAGACAACCAGACCTGCTCACATTCTTAGACAGTTTGCTTGCTGGCATTTTAAATAATTCTCGGAGAACCTCTTTAACAGATAAAAGAGTAAAACATGTAATATCTAAATTTACATATAGTTATGAGATGACAAATTCTCAGCAATCATTGTATGGATACTGTAAATAAAAATGGTGGGCTGTTCCAGACCAACAGTTTAACTTTGCACTTACCTTTACAGCACAATAGTCAAAGAACCCAGTTTCTGAGAATATTGCCACCAATATCATCTGAAGAAAAAAAAATGTTTCATGCTCAGTAGCATGGTACAATATGGATCATAATAGACTTTTCACATTTATAGAGATGTTAAAATTCAATGACTCAAGCAATAAATCTCCTTCATCTGCCTTGATTGTAAACAGAGTGTATAATCCTGCTCAGGACTCCCTCTCTGAGGAAGAGCATAGTCACAAAGAGAAACTCTTTTTGAGCAGATCAGGAAGACATATATTGTATATTACATGGTCAGAGATCCAATGAATGGCCGGCATATGACATTTGTATGATGGAAGGGAAAAGGTTTGGCCAGATTACTAGCTGTGATCCCGGGTGGTTTCTGAAGCTTGTTCTGCAGCCAGTAGCTGACAACTAAGCAGGTCTGTATTGTAATCCATTGTGTCTGAAACATGCTGTACATCAGTGAGTATAATGAAGATATAAGGACTTACATACTTGACATTTACATAACCATAGTTTTTTTTAAAGGAATATCAGTGATGAATTGGTCCATTATGTACAGCTATTATACACACTGCCCATCTTATTTACATAAGGATACATAAAATATAGTGACTGTGACAAGCATGGCATTGGGAAAACAACAATTCCTGTACTATTTCCAATTTTCTAAAAAATTTAGAGGGGTTGTGCCACTCATAACATTTATTCTTTATCCACAGAAAAGAAGATGTATTAGTTTGCTGGAGTTCCAACTGCTGGGACCCCCAGCAATCCAAGACCCAGGGTCCACAAGTACTGCAAGACTACCCCAGGAGAATGCAGGAGTAGTGCGTGAGTGGTTGGCAGTTCCATAGACGCAAACTGAGCAGTGACCATGTACACTAGTGTTGAGCAAAGCGAAGTATCCAAAGAGAGCTTCATTCTGAATTTCAGGAAAAAAATGATTCGCCACAAAGCCGAATTTCCTCGCATTTCATGATAACTGATCTATTTTTCCTGAAATGGAGATCGTCGTGGCCATCTTGATTGCAGAAACCATGCAAAATCTCACGCGGGAAGGGGGATACACGTGTATTACCTGCACTGGCCAGACACAGTGAAGTCATCAGTGATGACTGCATGAGATTTTGCGTGGTGTCTTCAATCAAGATGGCTGCAATGGCCTCTCCACAATCAAATGGATAAGGTGAGTATGTTTTTTTTCTTAACCAAGATCATCTCCTGAAAGGCCTTAATTTTAAATCTCAGATGCGATTGGCGATGAACATGGCATCTGAGGAGTTCAATGACAGGGAACGTCGCAATCGCCGTTCCCTGTCATTGCACCCTCTACATAAAAAAAAAATGCACTTTGTAAAGAAGTAATTCATCATGAATCGAATTTCTTTATGAAATTTATTGAAGCAACCAAATCGAGTTTTTCCTAACTTTGCTCATTTCTACTGTACACGCATTGATGCATGCTTATGGGGCAGCATCGCAGCACTCGCAGACCCCTTTTCTTGTGATCGCTGGGGGTTCCAATGATCAGACCTCCAGCAAGCAAATTAATTTCTATCCTGGATAGGGAATACGTGTTATTAATGGTACAAGCCATTTAACTAGTGTTTTATTTTATGCAACAATTCTTCACCTGCATTATTTCAAAATGACGGTTTCAGATTAAAATGTTAACAGAGTTTCACATAGCACAAGAATAAAGAAGGAAAATAAAGACAATTACTGCACATTTCACTTTGAAATGACCGTGACACTAACATCTGGCACATAGTTATTAAGTTATTAGACTATTAATCATGTACAATGTGATTTATAAAATAGGTTTCTCAAATTGGGAAAGCAAGATTGTTTTTAAACCCTATTCAGACTAGCTAAGGCTTCACATTTTACATATAGTTGATGGAAGGAGCAAGATATGTATTTACCAATGGAACATTTAGTACATTAAAAATAAATCTAGTTAAGACCCTGCCAAGAGAAAACCTTCAGGGCTTTTATTCATAGAAACAAAACATATATCGTAGTGGTAAGAGATGCATCTGCGCCACAATGTATTGACTAACATCACTACACTAATGGGAGTTATCAGCAACATATGATACAAGGTCATATGTACGGAACCATTATCTATCTACAGTATATTACCATTCTTCATATTGGACATCACTAGAGCAACAGTTCAGTGACTAACTAAAGACTAACATATGGCCTAAGTATTAATATTTTCATATGATATTAAATATCATTAATAAAGAGCTCTCTATTACAGATATCAAGTTGAATCTCACCAGAAATTATTGATTTAATAGCTTTGGAATGCTATATAATATACTATGCTTATTTAAAAAAAAATCCCTAATGTACAGGATGGTCGGAAAAATCAGCAATTTTCAAAATCTGAATTTCTCTGCTTGTAAAACAGATGATATAACATTAGTTAATAATTAACATTTACCATATGTTTAATTTATGTTATTTTTTTAAACATCCTTTCATTTTTAGAATGTTAGAGATGAGCGAATCATCCAAAATTCACTTCGGCGAATAATCAACGAATTTCTGACAAGATTCGTTCTCAATACGAATTTTTTCGGTCATATTTGCATTAAAAAATAATCGTTGTTTTGCGAACATTCCTACACAAATTACCAACATACAGTCAGCGTTGTTAAAAGTACGCAATACGTAAGCATTAGCGTATAAAGTGCGTACGAATCCTTAGCGTACTATTGCCTCGCGATTGCGTCATACGCACAAGGCTAGCCCGCGGTGTACAGTCTTTAGAGGCAGTCCATATGAGCTAGAAAAGTAAGGTGATAGCTATCCGGCTAAGTGCATAATTTACTAAAAAACACCGTACAATAAGTGCATAATAGGACACATTGCAGTACCTGAAAAAGAATACACACAATGGGCTAAAGTGCTTGAATGTTGCTGAACCTGTAAAAACATTATTGCTAAAATACAGCAAAGACATAATTATGCAAACATTTTAGTGCAATCAATTTCACATTTGCAAGCATAATAGGCTCAGAAATATGTTTGAGGCTCTCCTCATGGTTGCTTGGCATGATAAAACACTTCAACACAGTCCAAAATTCAATTGTAATCCACGTGAGGTAATTTTGTAATCCAAACAGGTAATGCGTAATCCACATGGATAATATAAAATAGCAGCAAATAGAGAACCCTCTTTGCAAAGGGGGCTCCCAAAAAACCTGAGAAGGGGGGGGAAAGGAAAATAGGAGCGCTTAGGTGCAACTGGGAATTTTCTGCAGAATGGGGGGGGGGGGTGTCCTGACAAGCCATGTCCATCTGGGTGAGAGTCAAACAGGGGGCAATACAAACTAAACAAACTAAAGTGCCAACTAGCTCTCACCCGTCAGGTGCAGTCCATGTTGTGGCTCCCATGGGTCCTCCAGAGGTGTCCTTTAAATCACTCAGCCAGTAGAAGGGTTCCTCAGATAAGGGACCTGAAGTCCTCCTTGCTTGAACTGCTACTAAACGACATCAGAGGACGCTCCTGCCTCTTGTAGGTCAAGCTGGCTGCCGTGGAGGAGCTCCACTGCCCTCTTCTGCCAGAAGTCGGACTTTACCGGGTCCGGGTGGTGGTCACACTGTTGAGCGCTGCAGTCACTTGCGCCTTCACTTTTCCAGATACTCCTGCTGGGACAGCAGGGGTAAGGACTTCTGGCTGCAGCGGTTGAGGCAAGGATGCACCCAGGGATGAAGCGCCAGCTCCCCTGGCTGCTACTGACTTCATTTTCCAGGGTAGTTGGTACTGGTGGATCACCGTGGACTGGAAAGTAAACGATGATGTCGTCAGCTGACCCATCTGAAAGGACTGTGATAATGGTGGTGGCAGCAGTCCAAGGATCAGAGGCTCTGGCTGGGGCTGTGGCTTCTCCCTGAAATTGAGGGTGCCATCTGGTGACTCCTATAGGAAGCGCATGCGTCCTACGCCTGGTGGTTCCTCTGGCCAAACTTCTGGTGGTGATGTAGGGACCAGGGGCTTAGATAATAAGGTAACCCCAGTAGAAAAGGGGCCTTTCAGGGATGCCATGGGGGTATATTCCACCTGATACCCCACGTACAGGCTGTGATGGGGTTGGGGCAGGTACAGTACGGCCATTTCACTGACTGGCGGCCCACAAAGTACTCCTTGCTGTCCTCATCATCCACCAGGAAGCCACAGCCTCTGTAAAGCGCTGCAGAATATGTTGGCGCTATATAAATATTATCACCCATACAGACTGGCATGCAACTTTTCCTCTAAGCATTGATGCCTAACTAGAGAATACTAGAGGCTTTGACTGCTCTCCTTATATACAGTTTACAGCTGAACTAGAACCTTATAGTGGGAGGGGTAGAGTGGAGAAACTCAGTACAAACAAATACAATGTTACAATTCTGATCTCTCAGACTTGCATTAGACCTGCAATAATACTCAATGGCACAGCAGTTTTTCAAGACAAAAAGTCTTCAGACATAATAGCATAGCTAAACCAGATATCCAAAACATCAGTGTCTGGTTTTGAGGGTAAACAAGTATGGCTTTCCTTAGGCCTCTTTCACACGAGCGTTACAGATTCTCTCAGGGTCTGTTCAGGAAAAAAATGATTTCTTTGCATTCAAGTTCAGTTAGTTTTGTCTGCGATTGGGTTCAGTGTTTTCTAGGTGGGTGCAATCAGTTTTTGATGCATTTTTACCGCGTGTGAAAAAAACTGAAGAATAACAATCACAAGCAACCATTAGTGGATCTAATCCGTTTTTCACTGAAGCCCCATTCACTTCTATGGAACCAGAGCTGCACAAAAAACGCAAAATATAGAACATGCCACAATTTTTCCTGAAAGCAGAAATGATGCGTGAAAAACTTGTGCATAGACCCATTGAAATTAATGAGTCAGGATTCAGTCTGGATTCTATGTGTTTGCTTCAAGCATCGCATCCTTACAGAAAACTTGCTTGTGTGAAAGAGGCCTTATGGTAACTGGAAAATTACCAGCTACAAAGCCCAAAACATTGCTCAATATTCATTTACCCTTCCACACAATTGGACAGGATAGATATCACAACATACATATAATATGCAGTTGAACAGTCGGTGTAAGTTAACATTTTAACCCCTTCGCGCCCAGCGCCGTACATGTACGGCGCTGGGGCGATGCGGGCACATGGCGCCCGCTCGCAAGTGCGGGGGGCGTCATGGCCGGCAAGTCTCTGCTGTTTCTAACAGCAGAGACTTGCCGCTACTTACCGCCATCGGCGGCGTCTTCCTGGGAGTTTAGATGCCGTGATCACACGTGATCACGGCATCTAGTTGCGTCTCAACCCGGAAGCATTCGCTTCCGGGTGGTGTACAGACACCCCGTGTGGCCAATCGGGGTGTCTGTACACCATATGAAAACTGTAACCCTCGCTGGTGAGGATTACAGTTTTCAAAGTGCAATTCTTATTCTGGCCACTAGATGGCAGGCCAGGATAAGAAATGAGCAATTCTTGGATTTCTGAGTCTATAAAATCCATGATTGCTCATAAAGAAAAAAAAAAAGCCACAATATATAAGCCCATATTTGAGCTTTCAAATAGTAAAAAAAATAAAAAAAAATGTTAAAAAAATATATAAAAAAATAAAAAAGATATAAAAGTTCAAATCACCCCCCTTTCCGTATAATTAAAAAATAAATACCTAAATAACAATAAATATGGACATCATGGGTATCACCGTGACCGAAAACGCCCGTACTTTTAAAATATTTTAAAAAAAAATTCCAATACGGCGAATTGTGTGGCGGAAAAAAGTGTCCAAATGGCGATTTGCCGTTTTTTGTTGCTTTTTTTTCTAAAAAAAATGAAATAAAGTGATCAAAAAGTCATACACACCCCAGAATGGTATCAATAAAAACTTCAGATCGTCCCGCAAAAAATGAGCCCCCATACAGCTCTGTACACATAAATACCAAAAAGTTATAGGGGTCAAGATTTGACAAGGAAAAAAAAAAAAGGGCAACTTTCTAATTATTTTATCACTATGAAAATGCAGGAAAAACTATACATATTAGGTATTGCCGGATTCGTACTGACCAGTAGAATGAAAGTAACGGATCAGTTTTAATGCACATCGAACGCTGTAAATAAGAAACCCGTAGAACTGTAGCGGAATAGCTTTTTCTTTGCAATTTCACTCGGTTTGGAATTTTTTTCCTGCTTCCCACTACACCGTATGCAATATTAAATGGTGGCGTTGGAAAGTACAACTTGTCCCGCAAAAAACAAGCCCTCATACAGCTATGTGAACAGAAAAATAAAAGAGTTATGGCTGTTTGAAGGCAGGGAGCGCAAAACGAAAATGCATAACCGAAAAAACCTCCGGGCGCGAAAGGGTTAAAGGAAAGTAAAATGAGGAGTTGATGACATTGCATAGGGGAAACAGGGGCAAATGTCCATGAATGCCCGGACTTCAAATTATACCTACTTCTGGGCACAATTGGAGTACATCTGTGGAAAATTAAGTTGATTGGACATGATTTGGAAAGACACACCCTCGTCTATATAAGGTCTCACAGCGAACAATGCATATCAGAGCAAAACCCAAGGCATGAGCTCAGAGACAGGATTGTGTGGAGGCAAAGACGAACAGATCTGGTGAAGGGTACAAAAAATTTTCTGCTGCACTGAAAGTTCCCAAAAGCACATTGGCCTACATATTTCTTAAATGGAATCAATTTGAAACAATCAGAATTCTTCCTAGAGCTGGTCACCTCCCTCACCCCCACCCCCCATCAAACTAATCTGGGGAGAAGGGCTTTACTAAGACAAGTGACCAAAAACTGAATGGCCAATACAGCAGAGCTCCTATGTTCAGATGGAAGAAACCATAAAGCCCAGATTGATGGAGTGCTGCAGTGATGGTTGACCTTCTGGAAGAGTGGCCAGAAAGAACCCTCTCCTCAGTAAAAGACAAATGAAAGGTCATCTAGAGTTTGCAGATTGAACTTTTTGGCCTAAATTCTGTCATGTCTGGAGGAAACTTGCCTGTCCAATATCATCCCTACAGTACAGCGATATTCTCAATTAAAACCTGATCCAGATGACCACACTGAGACCACAACACGACAATGACCTTAAGCATACAGCCTAGACAACACAGGAGTGTTTCAGAGACAACTCTGTGAATGTCCTTGAGTGGCCCAGGCAGGGTCCTGACTTTAACCCAATTGAGCATCTCTAAAGAGACCTGAAAATGGTTGTCCACTGATGGTCACCATCCAACCTGACAGAGCTTGAGAGGATTTGTAGAGAAGAATGGAAGAAAATTCCCAAACCCAGGTGTGAAAACCTTGTGGCATCATACCCAAAAAGACTGGAGGCTATAATCACTGCCAAATATGCTTCTACGAAGTACTGAGTAAAGGGTCAGATTTAAGGATGACCAGTTTGTTACAAATTTCAGAAAAAAATTGTCCTCAAAAAGACCCTGAAGCTTTTCATGTTTACTTCAGATGAATCCAGTAAAGTGACTCATTGGTGGGCAAAACCACAAGGGAGGCAGATGTAGGATGCTCACATGAATCTGCAAGGAAGTGGTGTTGGGGGGGGGGGGATTACCTTGATTGGCCTAGAAGCTGAAAAAGAGCTTCATCAGCCAATCAGGGGTGACAGCAAGTAATGAGATGTCTGTGCAGAATTAGCAGACAATGTAGGAAAATAAAACGAAGAAATAATTGAATCCAGAGGAAAAAAAAAACAGACTGGTTTACGTTTCCCACTTATAAAAGCAGAGATAATACGCGAGTTTGAACGTTTGCGTGTTTGACTTTTAAGTGTGTGGTTGAATTAAGTGTGTGACTTTAGATTACGTGACTTCAGATTCGGGAACTTTAAAAGGGACTACAGTAAGTCTTTCCATATCATTGTATTGTATTTTTTCGCTTTTGCTTGTGTAATCCCCATTAGAATGGCTTCCATCATTGACAGCGCAGTCCAGTGCACATCTTGTCTGATGTATGCAGTCCTGGAACAGCCGTTTAAGGGTGCATATATTTGTTCAAAATGTGAGCAAATTGTTCCCTTGGAATCGCACATCGTTTATCTAAGCGGGCGAATTTCAATGCTGAGAAGCACTGACAATTTGGAAAAGAGTTTGCTGCTCAGTGAGAAAGCACTCTATGGGGTAGATGTGGGGGAGGGTGGTAGTGAGGAGGCCCAGGAAAGTGAGGTAGCTAGCTGGGTAACAGTTAGAAAGCGGGTTAGAGGGAAAAGTGCCAGGGAGGCTAGCCCTGATCTGACACACCCCAACAAGTTTGCAAGTTTGGCAGATGAGGGGGATGTTACTTCAGGGATAGCACTGCTGAAGCCGGACACTTCCTCTGCCAGTCAGGGGAATGTCAGCTCCAGTAAGCAGGGGGCCAGGAGAGCATGGCAGGCTAGACAGGTACTGGTAGTGGGTGACTCAATTATTAGGGGTACAGAGAGGGCAATTTGTCACAAAGACCGGGATCGTCGGATGGTGTGCTGCCTTCCAGGCGCTCGAGTTCGGCACATCGCGGATCGGGTTGACAGATTACTGGGAGGGGCTGGAGAAGATCCAGCAGTCATGGTCCATATCGGTACCAATGACAAAGTTAGAGGTAGGGGGAGCGTCCTTAAAAATGATTTTAGGGATTTAGGGCATAAGCTTAGGGCAAGGACCTCCAAGGTAGTGTTTTCTGAAATACTGCCTGTACCACGAGCCACACAAGAAAGGCAGCGGGAGATTAGGGAGGTAAACAAGTGGCTCAAGAACTGGTGTAGGGAGGAGGGATTTGGGTTCTTGGAGAACTGGGCCGAATTCTCTGTTGGCTACAGGCTCTACCGTAGGGATGGGCTGCATCTCAATGGGGAAGGGGCAGCTGTTTTGGGGGAGAAGATGGCTAGAAGGCTGGAGGAGTGTTTAAACTAGGGACTGGGGGGGAGGGTAACTACATTATAGATGGGGAAGATAGTGCAGATAGAGACCTGGGGCAAGGTAATAGAACTGGGGGAGGAATAAAAGGAGGAACTAGAACAGATCAGAAGGAAAGGAGTAGGGTAAGAAATATACATCAACCTCTTAATTGTATGTACACTAATGCCAGAAGCCTAGCTAATAAAACTGGTGAACTGGAATTAGTGATGTGTGAGGAGAACTATGACATAGTGGGAGTAACTGAGACATGGCTGGATGATAGCTATGACTGGGCAGTTAACGTACAGGGTTACAATCTTTTTAGAAAGGATCGTCAAAACCGGAGAGGGGGAGAGGTCTGCCTTTATGTAAAGTCCTGTCTAAAGCCCACACTCCGAGAAGATATAAGTGAGGGACATAAAGATGTGGAGTCACTGTGGGTAGAAATAAATGGAGCCAAAAACAATAATAAAATACTAATAGGGGTTTATTATAAACCACCCAATATATCAGAGACCACAGAAAATCTACTTCTAAACGAAATAGACGAGGCGGCAAATCATAATGAGGTTGTTATTATGGGGGACTTCAACTACCCAGATATAGACTGGGAAACTGAAACCTGTATATCTCATAAAGGAAACAGGTTCTTGGCAATAACCAAAGACAATTACCTTTCCCAACTGGTTCAGGACCCGACTAGAGGGACGGCCATACTGGACTTAGTATTAACCAATAGACCTGACAGAATAACAGATGTGCAGGTTGGGGGACACCTGGGAAACAGTGACCATAATATAATAACCTTCCAACTGTCATTCAAAAGAGTGTTTCTTCAGGGAGGAACAAAAATACCAAACTTCAAAAAAACTAAATTTAGCCAACTAAGAGAGGCCATAAGCCTAACTAACTGGGACAAAGTCCTCAAAAATAAAAATACAGCCACAAAATGGGATATTTTTAAAAGCATCCTAATATCTAATTGTGAGAGGTACATACCTTATGTGAATAAAAGGTTAAGGAACAAGAAAAAACCAATGTGGATAAATAGAGCTGTAAAGAAAGCAATAAATGACAAACAGAAAGCATTTAAATCACTAAAACAGGAGGAGAGCGAGGAAGCATTGAAAAACTATAAGGAAAAAAATAGAATATGTAAAAGACAAATAAAAACAGCCAAACTAGAGACCGAGAAATTAATCGCCAAAGAGGGTAAAACTAACCCTAAAATGTTCTTCAATTATATAAATACTAAAAAGTATAAACCTGAAGGTGTCGGCCCCTTACAGAGTAATGAGGGGGGAGTTGCAGAGAGCGATGAGGAGAAAGCGAAGCTAAATAACTTTTTCTCCACTGTATTCACTGAGGAAAATAAACGCAGATGAAATGCAGAGTATAAAAGTAAATTCCCCTTTAAAAGTGTCCTCTCTGACCCAGGAAGAGGTACAGCAACGTCTTAAAAATATTAAAATAAACAAATCACCAGGACCGGATGGCATACACCCCCGTATCCTAAGAGAATTAAGTAATGCCATCGACAGACCCTTATTTCTGATATTTAAGGACGCTATACTGACGGGGAGTGTTCCACAGGATTGGTGCATAGCAAATGTGGTGCCAATATTCAAAAAGGGTCCAAAAACAGAGCCCGGAAACTATAGGCCGGTAAGTTTAACTTCTGTTGTGGGTAAACTGTTTGAAGGTTTTCTGAGAGATGCTATCTTGGAGTACCTCAATGAAAATAAGCAAATAACTCCGTATCAGCATGGCTTCATGAGGGATCGGTCATGTCAAACCAATTTAATCAGTTTCTATGAGGAGGTAAGTTCTAGACTTGACCGCGGCGACTCAATGGATGTCGTATATTTGGACTTCTCAAAAGCGTTTGACACGGTACCACATAAAAGGTTAGTATATAAAATGAGAATGCTTGGCCTGGGAGAAAATGTCTGTATGTGGGTAAGTAACAGGCTCAGTGATAGAAAACAGAGGGTGGTTATATATATAATATATAACGTTATATATATAACGTTAGATACTCAGATTGGGTCACTGTCACTAGTGGGGTACCGCAGGGGTCTGTATTGGGTCCTATTCTCTTCAATATATTTATTAATGATATTGTAGAAGGTTTGCATAGTAAAATATCAATTTTTGCAGATGACACTAAACTGTGTAAAGTAATTACAGTGCACTGCTACAGCAGGATCTGGATAGACTGGAGGCTTGGTCAGAAAAGTGGCAGATGAGGTTTAACACTGACAAATGTAAGGTTATGCATATGGGAAGGAATAATGCAAGTCACCAGTACATACTAAATGGTAAAGCACTGGGTAACTCCGACATGGAAAAGGACCTAGGAATTTTAGTGAACAGCAAACTAAGCTGTAGAAGCCAGTGCCAGACAGCTGCTGCCAAGGCTAATAAGATAATGGGTTGCATCAAAAGGGGCATAGATGCCCATGATGAGAACATAGTCCTGCCACTTTACAAATCACTAGTCAGACCACACAAGGAGTACTGTGTACAGTTCTGGGCTCCTGTGAACAAGGCAGACATAGCAGAGCTGGAGAGGGTTCAGAGGAGGGCAACTAAAGTAATAACTGGAATGGGTGGACTACAGTACCCAGAAAGATTATCAAAATTAGGGTTATTCACTTTAGAAAAAAGACGACAGAGGGGAGATCTAATAACTATGTATAAATATATCAGGGGTCAGTACAGAGATTTCTCCCATCATCTATTTATCCCGAGGACTGTGACTGTGACGAGGGGACATCCTCTGCGTCTGGAGGAAAGAAGGTTTGTACATAAACATAGAAGAGGATTCTTTACGGTAAGAGCAGTGAGACTATGGAACGCTCTGCCTGAGGAGGTGGTGATGGTTAGTTCACTAAAAGAGTTCAAGAAGGGCCTGGATGTATTTCTGGAGGGTATTACAGGTTATAGTTACTAGAGAGGGGTCGTTGATCCAGGGAGTTATTCTGATTGCCTGACTGGAGTCGGGAAGGATTTTTCCCCCTAAAGTGAGGAAAATTGGCTTCTACCTCACAGGGGTTTTTTTTGCCTTCCTCTGGATCAACTTGTAGGAAAACAGGCTGAACTGGATGGACAGATGTCTTTTTTCGGCCTTACAAAACTATAAATACTAGGGACTTTGATCAGGGAAATCTTTAAGGGAGTCATGGGCACCTTGCTTAATAATAAGCTATTATCGAACATCATTCTAGCAGTTCTATGTTGCAAAACCAGCCACCCACAAGAATTTTTTTTTTTAATTTAAATAGAGATAGCAGGTTTGTTTTTTTTTTCAAATCCTCAAGTCACTACATATGCTTATTGCCAGCTCAGGATCCCAATAGCATTCTGCTGCCGAGCAACTGCATATGCAAGTTTTTTTTTGTTTTTTTTAACATGTTGCATTATAACAAAAGCATTTTCTGGCAATAACACAATTTTTATACCATTGAAATTAAACCTAAATTACACCACAGACAGAAATCTTACCTTTCCTACATTGTTATATTGGTGTGTGGGAAAGGGGGAGTAATCGCATTACAAGTTTGCAATGTGTGTTAACAGTAAAGGAAGGGTTTTTTTTTTGTTTTTTTTAACCTATGCTTTTAAACAAATAAATAAAATAAAACAGACAAATCAGTTACCAGCCTTTCCTGCATTGTTATATTGGTGGTGTGGAGAAGTTAAATAATTGCATTACAAAAGGGCCTATAAGTTAAAGAGGACCTGTCACAGTTCCTGACCTGCCCATTTTAGTAAATGATTGCATTCCACATGAAATGACAATCCAGTAGGAATTAATTCTATGACCCTCTATTATTCCTGCTAGAAGTAAAGGAAAGATGACAGGTAAAATTTCAATTATGTTAGAAGAGATGACAGGTCCACGTTCAATTATGAGTGTCATTCTTTTTTTTAAAGGAATTTTACCGCAGGGAAGTTTCTGGTTAAATACCATTTGAATTGAACCAATTGATTAAATTATGCAGGCGCAATAAATTGCATGCTGCTACAATACTATATTTAAAGTGACATTATCTCTACTGCGTAATACAATTTTAGATTTGGAAGAGTCATCTTAATGTCTTACCCTTTCTTCAAATATCACTAAACTTGTAAAATATCATACTGCTTAAGTCTAATAACTTTGAATCTGCCATAAACTCCTGACATCCGCTTTAAATGTATTTATGAAAAAGACAATGAATAAGGTCAGAAAGCTCTATATAATCTTTTAGAAAATGCTACAGTGTACATATATTACTGCAAATACAGCAAGTGCTGTATGATTTTTACAGGCATGCAATGTTACCAAAGTCATTAACCTAAAAGGTAGAGCCTATAAAAGGCAATTACGCCATATGAGCATGCAGCAGCATAGCTTTCAGCTATCATTTTCTGCATGGCGTATGAACTAAAAATCCTCAACAATAGTTTGGTATACTGCATGTGAAATAAGCTAATCACAATTTTCAAATTCTCAAAATTCCCATACTGTCACATTTTTCAGCTTTGCCATTGATGGTACCCATTGTTAAGCAATGTGTTTTAATCTGTAATCTTTCACTAGATGACCAGACTGAATGACAGCTATGTAAGGTACTTTGTCAAACTATCAGAACCCGATTGCTGGATCCCACATTAGCCCTGGCTTGCATTTCTCTTGAGAATTATTTTATCATTTCTTGGCTGCCTCCAGATGCCTTATAGATGAGCAAAAAGCCCCCAGAGGAATCCAAGCCATAAGGAGACGCACATACTCCAAAATTACTCCCAGCTTTGGGGTACTACACAAACAAAAACAGAAAGCTACTAATTTATGACCAGTCATAAAGTAGGTACATCCTCCAGTAGCGCTGGGAATATCAGAGACCAGAGTAAAACACTGGTCTTGAGAAATCTCTCTTTTATTCTTTATGCAAAAGAGGGCTTCAGTGCACAGATGGGTGGGGGCCCAGACCCTCAATGCACACCAACTTTCTAGTGCTGGTCATGTCCCTTGGTGCATTGAAGCCCTCATTTACAAAAATGGTGAATGTTTTTCTCCGAAACACTGCAACCAATGTTCTTACAACAGTTATTGTTTTAATCAGTAGGATCAACTCTACCTGTAGACTTGGTAGAAATGTAAAGGTGTGTGTTTTTTTTTTTTTTGCAAGACAAGAAGCACATACAATCTATTAATAAACCATACTATTAAATAAAATGTTGGTATACTAATGAAGTTGGAGCTTTTCTTTCCTAAAAAGCGAGAAATCTCACCTTCTGTGTAAGCACTGTTGAAAGCATGTATGCTCTTTCAAAATGTGAAATACTTGAAGTTAACCCAGGTAAACTAGATTAAAAGTTAGTCAGTTCCGAAAGAAAATTACCAAACTAAATGCAACTTGCACCAAAAAACTTGCACAGATTATTTGCTTACGTGCTTTAAATACGTACTGTACCTTGCTCGGCACGAGGTATGGCTTAGCAGGAAAGAAATGTGGCTTAATATGCACAAAATTTTGGGCACATAAATTTGGCACAAAGTAAGCCAACCAATAGTTGCTGTAAACTTAGTCTAAAGATGCACTAAAATTATCATCATGAGCCACTATGAAAAATTTGGGTCATCTTTAGAATGTTTAGTCTAAGTTTACACCATCTAAATAGTAGAAATCTGACCTAGTGTCTCAAGAAATTTGTTTTATTTGACCTTTTTCTTAATATCTTCTTTATATGCTACTTTATGCTTTTCTCAACAATTACAGTACACACAGGTCAACCTAAAAAAAGGAATACTATTGTATACTCTAAGCAGGACAAATGTGTCATAACTGGCATCACTATATGGTTATGGTTACTTATACACAATTGTGTCCCTAATCATTGCTGGATTTTTGACTGTTGACTGAACGCTAAGACAGGCAGGAGATAGAATGCCCCTACAGATGTAGCAGCGCTAGCGATCACTGCTTTCGCATAGTGTTGCTAACGAATCGCGACTTCTCCTCTTTCACTCCTTTCAGTACGCTAATTAGGTGAATTCGTACGCATTAGCGTACAATGTGTAGCATTGGCATACAAATGCGTACGCATTAGCATACAATGCATAGCATTAGCATACAAATTTGTACGCATTAGCGTACAATGCATAGCATTAGCATACAAATTTGTACGCATTAGCATACAATGCGTAGCATTACCGTACAAATCATCAGATGCGTATTCTATTTACAATATTGTTCAGCGCTCACGCGATTCTCCTGTGTAGCGCTGCTACATCTGTAACTGGCTACCGTCCTAGGACATTGATTACTTCACTCATAACACTTAGTAAAACATAAATGACAATGAAGGAGACCACCACAAAAAAAAAGTTTTCACTAGAATAGAGAAATTTGCAGTGATCTGTACTGTGCAATTTTACAGAATGTAACTAATTGCTTTAACAACATTCTCCTATTTAATAGGACCAGACGAAACGTAGCTTACAGAATGTGGAGATATTACTAGTCATTGAAAACAAGCTGCTTACAACATTTACTTGTTAAAAATTACTGATTAATAATTACCATTCCAAACAGAAGTGCCAGCGTTTCATAATCAATCCACTCTACTACCTTCGCCATGCTCGGTCTCTACAATTAGAGGACAGAAAAATGTATTAAATAAAATTGCTAATTACCCATATAATGATTAGTTGCACAAAATATACACTTCATTAAATAATCATCTATTCAAATATGCATTAATGAATGGAAATTAACATTTATATGAACATCATTTTCTTATGCTGCCTGTTCACAGCCATTTATAGCTTAACTTCTTTTGTGTATTTCCCACTCCAATGCCTTCTCATTTAGTCGTTTTAAAGGAGGCTGTTTAATTCTGTGTCGTTACCATGTAACATACAGAGCTGTTACCATGCAATTTACAGATTTTGATTTTAGAGGTATAAATTGCAATTTCCATAAACGCCATAGGGCAGATATATACAGTATATAATCTTTAACTTTAATAAGTATGTAAACTGCCTTCTATTAATTTAAACTGATAACATTTTGCAGCAACGGTGTCTAAGTTAAATAACTAAGTTTGGTAGCTTAACACTAAAGATATATTGATCTTTAGTTACATGAACATCCTATAGTATGATCCAGAGCTGCATTCACAATTCTGCTGGTTATTAGGAACAGTTAATATGCTTGCCAATAGACAACAGCTTGCAGTGGATATGTATAGTGACTAGTGTCGGGATCAGCAACCTTCGGCACTCCAGCTGCTGAGAAACTACAATTCCCAGCATAAAAACTTACTCAGCTGTTCTTGTAACTCCCACAGAAATTAAACTTAGGATTCTGGGAGTTGTAGTTTCAGAACAGCTGGAGTGCCGTAGATTGCTGATCCCTGGACTAGTGTAAAGTTTAGGTATAAATCACAAATTGTCGTGTATGTGGTGCACATAAATTTGCCTGATACATAGCAGCTAGTGATGAGCTCTTAAAAATTAGATTCGGCTACTTTGATGAATTAAAAAAAAAAGTTTGCTTTGTGATGAAACACTTTTTTTGTACGTAGCAGGTGCAAAGACAGGGAATTGCGATTGCGCCACCCCCCATCATTGAACCCCTCAGGTGCCAAATTCATGACTGATTGCGGCATCCAAAATGAATATTAAAGCATTTTAGTGGTTGCTCATAAAAAAAATAAAAAAACAAATCATACTTACTTCATCCATTTGAGTGCAGAAGCCACCACAGCAATCTTGCTTGAAGATCCAGCTCGAGCAACGTGTGATGACTTCATGTCAATCGGCATGGTGACGCCAAACGCACCACGCACGAGATTTTGTGCAGGATCTTCAAGCAATATGGCCGTAGAGCCTCTCGTCACTCAAATGGATAAGGTAAGTAGGAATTTTTTTTTTACACCTCCATTTCAGGGAAAACCGATTAGTTACCGCAGAGTACGAAGAAATTCAACTTTGCGGCAAATCAAACTTTTCCTGAAATTCGGATCTAAGTCCACTTCGATTCACTCAACACTAATCTCAGGCTCTGAAATGACACGGTTTTTAAATTATGCACCCCACGTCTTCCAAGTCTGCTTCTCTTTCTTGAAACACACAGTGGAGAGGGCATACTCTGTCATCTGTTTGTGAGAAAGACAGAATACATACTTACAGAGAGACATATGGAAAATAGTGAGAGATACATAGTGAAAAACATACAGACACACTAAGATTTGCAGACAGGATCAGACAGATTGACAGACACACAGAAAGACAAAGAGACAGATAGCCATGTAAAAGGCAGACACATACAGCATCAAGACACAGACACAGAAAGCAGTTTGAAACAGCAATCAACAGATGAAGCAGATAGTGAAAAGCCAAGTAACACTGAGCAAGATCTACACAGGCAAGCTGAAAAAAGAAACAGAAAAAGCTACAATAAAACCTCAGCTTACTGCTACATATCAGGATTATTCATCAAGCCAGCTTCAGGTGATGTAGAGCACCGTGCCGTTACATGCCTTGTGGAACCAGCTGACAGCTCCCTCTCTCAGCAGACAGGAAGTTCAGAGCAGAGAAGCTCTGATCTGTGCTAGTCCCAAGTTCAAAAGGTACAAGCACTGTAACCTTTCCCTTTCAGTAGCATTTTCAGGGTCTACTGGGTGGTTAAACCCCTAACCCCACCTTTGCCAGGAAAGTCGAGCGATTCTTCTCCATTTTATCAATCAATCAGAGAAGGTTCCAGCACCAATGAAAATTTCTGACAAAATATATTTTAACTATTTTGTTTTATCAACTTACATCACCAACTACCGCCAAAGCTGCAAGGGCAGCCAATGATCCCAACATAGCTGCCAGAGTTCTGTGGACAATCTACAAAAAAAAAAATAATAAAATAAATAAAATGAGTACATTATCACAACAAGTTTTTGCTGGATCTGAAAAAAAGTGACTATACCATGTCAACAGTACATAAGCGATAGTAACAGTTATAATGCAAATAACTTTAGTTGGGAGATAAATTGATAATATAGGAAACCAGAGGCGTAGCTATAGGTATGTGGCCTAGGTGTTGATGGACACACTAAATAGCCCCTCTGCCTTGGCCACATTATTTTATAGATTATTCAATCTTTGCCCTGGGTGAAGTAAAGCCTAGCTACGTGAAACATAATACATCTTTAGGTTGAAAATCTTTTTAATACAATTAACATTTTATGAAGATTGGTCTCCAGTGTGCATTACTATGAAGGGCAACTGTGTTTGCAAATGTTGGTCCTTGGCGATATTTTGATATTTCTCTAAACCTTCACAGCAAGTCTTCAAACACCATATAACAATAATATAACCCATTGCAGTTTAAAATAGATTTTCACCCCATCGTTTTGTAGGTCCACCATTCCATGCAGATTAGTTCATATACTTAACAGCAGTTAGAGCACAGTTTTTCTAATACAGAGCCTCAAGTCCACTGAATAGATGTAGAGGACTCTTGCGTCCATGCTCAGTAGTGCCAACAATGTGTTTTGGTGCAGATACTCTGATAGCAGGGAAAAGGGGGCAGTAGATATCAATAGCAATCTGGACCCTGTCCTACTTATTTATTACAGCAGATAATAGTCGAAGATCGTGGTAACAGATTCCTTTTAAATGGTGCATTATTCTTCAACAGAGCATTTTTCCCAGTAGAGAATACTTAACACAGTGCCATATACTGAGGACACCATGTACCTTAGCAGAGCATTAACTGAAACACTGCCCTTGTTAGTTTTATAGATCTTTAGATTTTTTATTGCATATAATACAAAATCTTCACCCATGTGTTAATCAATATCTTAGTTAAGTTATAGAACAAAGTTATTTTTGTGATAGAGCATGAATATCCAAATCTTTATAATATCATAATTAACCAGTATGTTTTAACCAGTATTAGTGACTAGAAATCACTAACCCATTAAAGGGAACCTGTCATGTTGGAGTCTGAGCTGCAGGCAGCATGTTATAGAGCAGAAGGAGCTGAGCAGATTAGTTTTATGAGAAAAGATTCAGTAAAATTTGTAGTTTATCAATTTAAATTCCTGCTCCTTCTGGGCTTTGAAGTCCAGGAGGTGGTCCTATCAGTGATTGACAGATATCTCTGTATACACAGTCATAGAGGGAAGGCTGTTAATCACTGATAGAACTGGACTTCACAGCCCAGAATGAGCAGGAATTTAAATGAATAAATTACAAATTATACTGAATCTTTTCCCATAAAACTATATAATCAGTTTGCTCAGCTCCTCCTGCTCTATAACATGCTGCCTGTAACTTAAATTGCATTTTCATGGTGACCAGTTCCCTTTAAATATTTAAAAGGGATTATCTGATAATTTCCTCTAATTGGCCCATCTTACTAACCCATAGAGGGAAGCTCTTTAACATATTACTTACCCTCTCTCATTCCCTGATGGTGTCATTAACTCATCACTGGCTTGTGCTACAGGCTCTTCTGCCTTTTTTCCTGACTGGATGTGGCCATTTCTTTTCCTGTTCAGCTGTATTATAGTCAATGCAACCGAACAGGAAAAGAGGCAGCCACATCTGGTCGGGACCTGGGCGGAAGAGCCCAAGTGGTGGAACCCCTGCTCATCAGGGAATAAGTAGTTTTAATGGGACAGCAACTTTAATGGGCACTAATGTTGTAAAAGAAGTCTAACAAGACTATTGTTAGGTCTTACCTCAAATATGATTAACACATAAACACCTGTTAAGACAATGGCTGCAATTGTTACTTGGGTCTCAATGCTCGCACTAAGGTACTGATGAGATACAGACAGTGGGACGAGTGGAGTCTCTTGAAGAAATGCTTGAATGTTTATGGAAATGGTTTCACTGAAAATGAAATATACTAGATTAGTCAGTAGCCATATATAATTTGTTTTAGTAGTAAAATAAATAATACAGTTAGTGCTGTAGATCTACAGGACTAGATTCCAAGATTGTCTTATATTGTAATGACTCCATAAGATATTTGTTTCTGTAAACCTAGTGTCCATGCTTCAACAAAATTGACCCGCTTAAACTAAAACAAATAAAACACGGTATGGCTACAGGATCGGAGTGAGTGTTTAGTCCGTTAGCCAGGAGACACAGACGGCTATGTTTGCATAGAAGCCGTAAAGCCAAAACTAGAATCTTGATTTTAAAACATCCTATTTGCAAAGTTACTTTTATTACTCCAGCCCCTAAAACGAAAAATGAAGCAACTGGTTGTGATACACATACACATTCTTTAAAGCAGTATTCCTCAACTCCAGTCGTCAGGGCTTACCTGCCAGTCATATTTTCAGGATTTCCTGGAGCTGAGGAACACTGCTTTAAAGGAGGTTGTCTGGTTTCAGTGTGGATCTACAGATGTCGGCACTGTTATTCTGACTGGCTTAACACGTTAATACAACAAAAACACATTAAAGTAATACAACAAATCATGTTAAAGTGACCATACTGATGCAGCTGGTGTCAAAATAATGCTGGCTACATCTGCATTTATTCAGCTGTAGCTGTGAGGTCATAACGGAAATACATGACAGCTGCAGCCAATCACTGGCCTCAGTGGCGCATATGACACACTGCAGCCAGGGAAATAAAGCATGTGTGGGAGAGTCGGAGTGGTGGGGAGAGATCTGCGTGTAAGTACGTACCCATTCTTTATTACAGGTTGATCTAAAGGGTTATGTGGTTTCTTCCTGAAACTGGAAAACCCATTAAGGGATTCTCAGTAATGACTATATAAAAGTATAAGGTCACACAGAATAAACTAATTTAAAATTAAATAGTATAAATTAGAATATAGCTGCGCCCTCACAATAATATCTAACAGCCACAGAGCTATACACTATGTGTGTCACTTTAGCCACTGACTGAGATGCAAGGCCTTGTAGTCACAGAGTTAGAAACCAATTATTATTAGAAGTTGCATACCACTCGATAAAACTTAACAGATGCTGTAACCTAACCGCAAAGTTTTGACACTCAATGTTAATTGTGTAATATAATTGTATTTTAAACTTCTTAAAGTATGGCAGTAACACCCTTTGCTGACCCAAGTTTAGTTGAGTAAGGCCCCATTCACACGACCGTATAAATGGATCCGTATCCGTTCCGCAATTTTCGTTCCGCGGTGCTGCAAAAATATAGAGCATATCCTATTCTTTTTTATTCAGTTTTGGGGGGACCCGTGGTTCCACATTGCATTTTTAGGTTATTGTACCTGTATATGGCTATTTTCCTAGTGTATTGTATAGAAAGTGATTTTTTATTACATAAGTGAATTTAATAAACTGGATATGTTTTAACTTATTATAAGTGTGGGCATAAATTATTTACCCTGCCCTAGGGTGGGGAACTTGTGTGGATCTTATGTGTGTTGGGTGCCCCTTAGTTACCAATTTGGAGGCGTTTTTTGCTGGTATATCATATCCTATTCTTGTCCGCAAGCACGGACAAGAATAGGCATTCTCTATATAGCGCTAGCCATGTGTGGTCCGCAAATTGCGGAAAGCACATGGCTGGTATCCGTGTTTTGCGGATCCGCAATTTGCGGACCGCAAAACACTTATGGTCTTGTGAATGGGGCCTAAAATTGCAAAGGGTTTATAGCCATGTGCCCCACCCCAATGCAAAACCCAGAACAGCAAATTATAATCCACCCCTGAACCCACTTGCAATGTGGCACTGGTGCTTTATGTGTTAGAGGGTCTTTAGGATCCCTCAGACACCAGAGCCGGGGTACGACTGCCACCCCTATACCCCTACATGTCAGGAAGTTTACCCAGACACAATCCTGTGCAAGGCAGTGCAGGGAGAGCTACCATGCTGGCCAGTCAAGCCTTGGTTGGTTGATCTATCAGAGAGGCTGGAGAAGGAGCAATCCTAGAAAATACACCTACCAAAGAGAATGTTAGACCACAAACCGTTTCCTGTAATGGCATATTTTTTTTATTTTTTTCTCCATGCAATAAAAAAAAATAATAACTTCTCTAAGTTATACAAATCATGAAACTAACCTGTTTAATATTTCAAATGTTCTTTGTTTTATAATATGTTCCTTACGCCTTGAATTCAGAGCCAGTGTCCAGTTGTGTATCACCTGTAAAATATGGAATCACTTACGCCATGATAAAAACTAAATTGCTTATCCTAGTCAAATACATTCTTTAAGGCCCTTTGCAGAAGAATGATATTTCCATCTGTGTGACATTTGCTCTTAAAACCAACAACACCTGAACGCTACAATAACCCATTATAGTCAATGGGTAATATTCATATAAGCAAACACAGTTACCAACCTGTGTAGGTCGACGTCTCCTTGAAGTGGGGTCATCAAGTTGTACAATTTGAATAAGAATATATTCATCATCACGTTGATCAATCAAATCTCCAGCAAATGGACCATCAACTTCTAGTTTTAGAAGTGCAGAGTCACGAAAGTCTGTAAGATTTGCAGCTTGTAGGTAATTGTTAAGGCCATGTTTTATACTTAAGAAATTAGGGCATACTGTTGTGCAGATATTGAGGGGTGCAGGGAGAGCCTAAATTATTACAGAAAGCATTGAACAATTAATAGAGTTCATTACATTTTCTTAGAAACTTGCTTTTAAATAATAACCTACAATGCATATTGACTTATCACATTGCAAGTGTTTTGGATAAGAAACTGATGCAAGGCTTTATTCACGCTGCCAGTGTTTGGTCAGTGATTTCCATCCAAACCTTGTATGCTGAACTTGAACACAAGTTCTCTCGTCCTTACTCATAAATCACTGATGCAATTCACTGACATGTAAATAACGCCTTACTATAGATGAACACATTGGCGGCCAATAGATATTGTTTCAGCAACAAACTTTATTAGATTTTGTATAGATTGAGCTTATTAAAAATGTCTAGGAAATTGTATTATTGAAATAAATATTTGTATAACTTATGCTTAGGGCAAGGAGGCATTAATGTAGAGAACAGTCTCTAGCAAAATCTTCTGCCTCTCATGCTTGGCTAGCACCTTTTCTCCTGCTTCAGTACACTTACTGGTGCCAATCATTTCTAAATAATAGTAAAATTTCATATCCTTTGTTTTATTAAAAATATGACAGCATTACACAGGACTTAAGCATTTCCAGCCATTTTGGGTCATACTCATGGGCAAACTAGCCTGAAAAGAATGTGTCTTATGTGATGTGACATAGAAATGAAAGGGGTTGTCCTACCATTACGCGCTATATTCATTTTATACATCATAAAAAAATGAAGCATATTTGCCGTTTACATGCCGTAAATGAAAATCCAGTGAATAGTTCTAACGTGTTTAGATAGTATAGCGCCACTTAGTGTTGAAAATGTTTAGTAAGATACATGTTCATCTATAGGGAAACCTATTAGAATACTGGGGGTCCCACCGTAACGACCATCATCTATCATGAAGAAAGTACCTCCTAACCCTTGGATTGCCCCCAAATTAACAGAATGGTGGGTCGGGCATGTGCACTTCAGCTCAATTAATTTCTATGGGAGTTCCAGAGATAGTAGAGCACTGTACCCAGCAATCCCCAGAACTCCTATAGAGATGAATGGAGAGGCAGTTCACATGCCAGAACTGCTGCTCTGCTTATTCTGGCAGCACTTTGAGGGGTGTGGGTTACCCATTCTCATGATCATTGGTGTCCCGGTGGTAGGACTACCACTAATTTAATAGTTATCCCCAACCACAGAAAAGGGGCTAAGTTTTATCAGAATACCCTTTTAACAAGGAGGATTATTGCTGTGAAGGGCCCATCGACTTAGAAACTATGCACTTCTGCTTTTGCCTCACCTATGCACCTACGCTCAGCCTACTTTAGGTCTGCAGGAGGTGGGGGCAATGCAGCCTACAAATGAGCCTCGCATTGATGAAAAATTATTGCATGCGTGTTCTCATAGGCCACAGGCTGGTATAGGCATATGGCCCCCACAGGCCTTGAAAAGCCAGAGCACGGTGTGTGCATCTTCCCAGGGCAATTTAGTGAATCATTCATGGAATGGGGCTGGCAGGATGCATGATAGCTGCTTTATCAGTGCCCGGGTTGCCCCCAAGTTCCAGTATTCTAACAATTACCTATATTGCCATCTGTGAACTGTGGGCAGCCCACAGATGCAGCATGTGTCCCAAACATAGCAGATCCTGGAGACCATTCCTGTTGTTTCAAAACACAATGCTCCTGTCCCACCAGATGGTTTCACAGTTTGCGTTTCCTAGGCAAATATTTTCCTGTGCATATTGATATAGATGCATGAAAATTAACTGTGTGTAGGATCACACGTATAAGCTGCAAAAAAGCAGGATGACTCCAATGGCTTCCCACAGTAGTTGTCAACGTAGGGCCTAGATGGAGAATCACATGCATATATACAGAATGCTCTGCAAGATTTAACACAACCAATGCAAGAATTTGTCATTAAAGTTATTTTCCTAATAATTTAAAAATCAGTAATGCCTACGGTGCCCAATATCCTTTTCATTTGTGAAGATATTTAAAGGAATATGTATGCCACTGAGCTTCTATACTTGGAACTATATAGCTCATACATACAATAAAGGCACCCAGCAGTTCTATTGACTCCGGATTGTAAAGAGAGCTAGATTAGAAGCGTTTGCTCACACCTTTTTGGAGCTCATATGAAAAATTATCAATAAATACATTTAAAATAGAAGTCCTAGTAAGAAAAGACTGAATTATATATGATTAGAACAATCATCTCACCCCGAGATATGCTATTAACTTGTTCTTCGCTAAGAACTAAGGATTCTTTCACTGCAAGGTTTCATTTACATATGTGATTGGGTCTATAATGTTCATAGTATAACAAGGTGTGATTCTAGAGAATAAAAATAAATGTCACTATGACTTTCAAAAAAACATTATATGTATAGGAAAAAAAACAATTACCATTACTATAATCTTATGAATACATTCCCATCTCAAACTAAAGCTAAGAAAATCCAGGTGTCTATTTGATACATGGCCAAGGTTATTCTTTGTTGTGGCTTTATGCTCTCTCTGGCTAGAAGTATGTTTACACAGACTTTTTTGGACAAAGAGAACTGAACTTGATATCAAATTTATGGGTATGGGGTAGTGTTGGACTGGGGTTCCTTGGGCCCAGGAATTCTTCACTTGTGAGGGGCTTTCCTCGTGGCTGCAGAAGCTGCCTCCAGCTGCATGCATAGTCATTGCTCTAAAGCTACTTTCACACTAGCGGCAGGGGTGTCCAGCATGTTTGCCGTGCTGCGGCCGGAACTCTGGCTGGCCCCCATTACCTGGTACAATTTTTGCACATGGTCCTCTGCAGTCTGTGTCCATCGGTGACCATATATGCAAGCTTTGCCAAGGATGCACAGGTTCTCAATGAGAAGAAGGGGCTGCCTAAAGACTTGTTCATATCTGTATCGGAAACTCCGTTCAGGGGCCTTAGCCGCATATGCGATCTGTTTGGCCTTGTTTGGGTCAGTTATGTGCTGTGTCCAACACTTCTGTTATTTTTCATTTTCTGCTCCTGTACCAGAGAAAAAAAAAAAGAAAACAATGCTGATGCAAACTCATCCTCATCCTTTTCTCCAACATCTGCTGATTGGGGAGAGCTGGCAGGCCCCATAATTATTAGATGGGCAGCCAGACATTTGCTTGACTTAACAAAAAGGTCAGACTATTTAGCACTTTCAAGCGACTAAAGATTAGTATTATATTATAACTAGTTGGAATCGGAAATTTTATGCTGCAATGTTAGAAATTCAACTACAAAAAAGGTGTTTTCAAATGGCAAGAAGCAAGCAGTGTGAAAAAGGTTTTTTGTAACGCTTTAATTGTGATAAATGTAGTTGTGTCATACTGCGTTTAGCCGAATTTCTAAATTTAGAAGCAAATTAGCAAGTATGGGATGAGAAGGATGTCTACAGTTTTTGTCAGCATAATGAAAGAGGAAAGAGATTCAAATTGTAGTCAGAGTGCAATTTTCTATTATTTGTACTAGTATGTTATAATCCTGCCTTAATAAGGAAATGGGTAAGGAGAAGATCTCAGATTCCAGATGATTAGAATGTAAATTATTCAAGTGTATCTAGGTACAGCTGAATTAAAGGGTTTCTGTCACCTCGTTTTTCCCTATTAAACAGGATGAGATTCTCAATATGCCAATGTCACCTGAGTCTAAGTCTGCTATTTATTTTCTTTACAGTGTCCCCGTTTTTCTTTCATTTAACCTTTTAACATATGCTAATTAGCCTCCTAGGAGCAGAGGGAGCGTTGCCCCTGCTCCTAGAGGCTGGGTTGCCCACCTTAGTCCACGCCCTTTCCTGTCCTCAGGCTGGCCCTGTCTGCCGTCTTGCGCCTGCACCGTCCCGCTCAGTATTCGGCGCAGTGAATGAGGGTAGTTTGCCGACTCCCAGCTCCCGCACTGTGCCTGCATGGGATGGCGCAGGCGCGAGACGGCAGACAGGGCCAGCCTGAGGACACGAACGCTGGCCTGGCCTGTCACTCAGGAAGAAAAGGGCGTGGACTGAGGTGGGCAAACAGAGCCTCTAGGAGCAGGGGCAACGCCCCCCACCCCACCAAGAGGCTAATTAGCATATGATAAAAGGTTAAAATTAAAGAAAAATGGGGACATTGTAAAGAAAATAAATAGCAGACTTAGACTCAGGATACATTGGCACATTGACAATGTCATCCTGTTTAATACGGAAAAACGAGGTGACAGAAACCCTTTAACTACAGCAAGGAATGTATGCCAGAATGGACTGAGACCTTGGTGAAGACCAATCTACTATTGCAGGGATGTTCTTCTAACTCCCATACAAGCAAATGGAGCATTCTGGGATGTGTAGTTTCAGAACAGATGGAATGTCAGAGGTTGCTGATCCCTGCACTATAGAGTAGTATGATCAAAGGTGAGAATTTTTATAACTTCTTTATTTAGGTTTTTCAACAAAGCTGGAAAACATAAGTATTTATGTTGATAAAGACTTGGGATGTGATGCAACGCCTCCTGGTCATTGAAGTGTAATTGCCACTTGTCACAAACAGAGGGACAAAATCCTCGAACTGAGATACCTTGGTTTATCACTCTAGCAGATTGCTATGTGCCTAACTAAGATTTCAGCACTGCTCAATGTGGTGTGTCCTGGTGGTTGAGAAAACAACAAGAAACTGGAATAAGGCAAATCTACAATTTAAGGACTGAGATAAAAATATATTTAAAAGATATTAAAATATTGGTACATGGGTTGATGCAATACATAATTAAAAGGATTTTCTGGCCTGAGAGTTGACCAAGCAAATCACTGAAACCTGTGCCCAATTAAGGAAAAAAAAAAAAAAAAAGGACCACTCACCAGTTCAGAGTTCCAGCATGTGACTGAAGAGGTCACAGTGATTGACCACAGTGGTCATAGAATCAGGCCACTTCTGGTCCAGCGGTGGCCAGGAACAGGGCCGCAGCAAGGGAATGGCGAGACTGCAGTTTGTTTGTGTTTTTTAAAATTGGGAATAGGTTTCAAGCCTTGGGTTGGTTGACTGATATACTGGACAGTCTTTATAAGTTTTTTGTCACAGATGGAACAGCATTAGATGTGCTGACTTAGTGTTCAGAGATCTGGATTCAGTCTGACGGAGGGGTGGAAAGTTGAAATGTATCCATGAGGGCTCATGCACATGAACGTATTTTTTGTCCACATGCGATCCGCATTTTTTGCGGGTCAGATGTGGACCAATTCCACTCTGTGGCATCCGCAAAAATATAGAACATGTCCTATTCTTGTCCACATTACGAACAAGGATTGAACTGTTCCGTCATGGCCTGCACATTCCATTCTGCAAAATGCGCAACGCAAATGGCCACTATCCGTGTTTTGCAGATTGCAAAACAAGCAACGGTCATGTGCATGAACCCCAATGCAGGGATGAGCAATCTTTGGCACTCTAGCTGTTGTGAAACTATAACTTCCAGCATGCACACTTGCTTAGCTGTTCTCAGAACTCCCTGTAGTTTCACTACAGCTGGATTGTGGGGAGCTTGCTGACCTCTGAAGTAGTGGATCATAAATCCAGGTGGTAGACTAAGATCTTGTGTCATTGATTGGAATTTTATCAGTTGAATTCCCAACATTTTCTCTCACTGTTCGGAGATCTCTCCTGGTAGAGCAAATGGTCAGGTGAAAGCAATTCAATTTACCAGGATCAAAAATGATAAACTAATGTGTATAAGAACCTTAAGTCATGACCACTATTGCCCTTCCATGTCTTGCACAAACTTTAGTTCTATTGTTCTGGCTTATCTTAATGATATATCACCCCATGTACAAATGTCTATGTAGCATAGCGTGAATATTGTCTTTTTTTCCTCTGTTAGCCGATAAAGGTTTTACGGATATAAAATATTTGTCCTTGTTAACACAAAAGTGTTTGACATCGCTGATTTATTTGACCAACACAGTACCTATACATTGCATGGTTGTGAGACAATACATGCAAGAAAAGATAAGGGTAATGAGTCATCAGAAAATGACCTATTTTTAAAATAATGTTTTTTTTTCTTAAAATAAGAATAAAAACAACCTTGTGAAAACTTACAGAAAACGCTTGACCTCTGTCATTGCCAACAAAGGATATATAAGTATTGAGATGAACTTTTGTTATTGACCAAATACTTTTTTTCCACCATAATTTGCTAATAAATTCTTTAAAAATCAGACAATGTGATTTTCTGGATTTGTTTTCTCATTTTGTCTCTCATAGATGAGGTCTACCTATGATGTCAATTACAGGCCTCTCTCATCTTTTTAAGGGGGAGAACTTGCACAATTGGTGGCTGACTAAATATTTTTTTCCACACTGTAGGTGATTGTCAGATGTTATCTATTCTTCCCTTGTACAATGTCCTCTGCACAGGTCACAGAGCATGCCCAGAAAACTCTCCCATACAAATCAATAGGGTCCCCTCCTGACTATTGTGTCTATCGCCCACGTGGCTACCGTAAAGCAATTTTCCTAATGCTTTCTAAATGCTGTTAAAAACAGCTCAGGCAAGATAGCAGCCCCCATAATCATGTCCAGGAAACAGAATTAAAAAAAATATGCAATCAGAAAAAAAAAACACATTAGAAAAAGTATATGTGTTGGTTTTCAATGGCAGATAACCTTTTTGGCAACACATTTTCTTTAACATCCATGTGGGCCATTGATACAATGTGGACATTATTTCACAGATCCTAGATATTAACCCCTTCCCGACCAGTGCCGTACATGTAGTGACTTCCCGACTTCCCGACCAGCGCCGTAGTGCTACGGCGCGCTGATCGGGTGGGTGCAGGAGCTGCGCCCGCCCGATCAGCGGCGGGGGTACCACTGTCCCCAGTAGCTGGACCCCTGCTGTATGCACCGGCATCGGTGAAAACACCAATGATGGTGCATTAACCCTTCATTTGCCGCGGTCAGGGCTGATCGCGGCACATGCGATGCGGGTGGTGGGAAGGAGTGTCCATCGGGTCCCCGCGCTGCTGTGACGGGGACCCGATGGCTTAGATAGAAGCCAGATGCCTTCCTTAGGCATCTGGCTGCTATGTACGGAAGTCTGTGAGATCCAGCCCCCTGGATCTCACAGGCAGAAGTCTGTAAGTGTATTACATTGAGTAATACACTTACAGCCAATGCATTACAATACAGACATATTGTAATGCATTGTAAAGGGGATCAGACCCCCAAAAAAGCGTCCTTTGCACAAAATAAAGTAAAAAAAAAAATTGTAAAAAATAGGGAAAAAAAAGAAAAATAGACATATAAGGTATCGCCGCGTCCGTATCGACCGGCTCTATAAAAATATCACATGATCCACCCCGCCAGGTGAACGCAGTAAAAAAAAAACAGTGCCAAAACAGCCATTTTTTGGTCACCTTCCCTTACAAAAAGTGTAATAGCAAACGATCAAAAAGGCGTATTTATCCCAAAATGGTACCAATCAAACAGTCATCTTTTCCTGCAAAAAATGAGCCCCTAAGACAATCGCCAGAAAAATAAAAAAATATGGCTCTCAGAAAATGGCAACACAAAAAATATTTTATTTTGTTCAAAAATGCATCTAATGTGTAAAACTTTCCAAAAAATGTTAGACATATTGGGTATCGCCGTGTCCGTAACAACCTGCTCTATAAAAATATTACATGAGATGCCCCCCCCCCAGGTGAATGCTGTAAAAAAAAAATTTAAAAACTATGCCAAAACAGCCATTTTTTTCCTCTTGGCTCACAAAAAGTGTAATAGCAGGCGATCAAAAAAGCGTATGTACCCCAAAATGGTACCAATCAAAACTTCATCTCATCCTGCAGAAATTGATACTCTACCTAAGACAATCGCCCAATAAATAAAATAAATCTGGCTCTCTGAAAATGGCAGAACAAAAACAAGATTTAATTCTGTTCGAAAATGCAGCTAATGTGTAAAATTTAACAAAAATAAAAATGGTAGACATATTTGGTATCGCAGTGTCCGTAACATTTGCCCCGTCAGGTGAATGCTGTATAAAAAAAATAAAAAATAAAAACTATACCAAAACAGCAATTTTTTTTTCACCTTGACTCACAAAAAGTGTAATACCAAGCGATCAAAAAGTCTTATGTACCCCAAAATGGTACCAATGAAAAAGTCACCTCATCCCGCATAAAATGAGCCCCCACATAAGACTAACTCAAAAATATAAAAATCAATGGCTCCCACAAACCAATCCATCAAAATCTGTGCTGCAAAATCCATATGGCACTCCTTCTGTTCTGAGTCCTGCCATGTGCCCCCACAGCAGTTTACCACCACATATGGGGTGTTGCCGTATTCAGGAGAAAATGGGGAACAAATAATAGGGTGCTTTTCTCCTGTTACCCCTTGTGAAAATCAAAAATTTAGGGATAAAGCAACATTTTATTGGAAGAAATGAAACTTTTCATTTTCACAGCCAAGTGTTTCCAAATTCCGTAAAACGCTTAGGGGGTCAAAGTGGTCAGTACCCCCCTTAATATATTCTTTGAAGGGTGTATTTTCCAAAATGGGGACACTTTTGGAGTGTTTTCACTGTAGGGGTACATCAGGGTCTCTCAATTACAAAATGGTGCCTAAAAACCATTCTAGCAAAATCTGCCTCCAAAATCGTATGACGCTCCTTTCCTTCTGACCACTGCCACAAACCCATAGAGATGTTTACCACCACATATGGGGTATTTCTGTAAACTGCAGAATCAGAGCAATGTATACTGAGGTTTAGTTTGCTGTTAACCCTTGCTGTGTTGCAAGAAAAAAAATATTAACATGAATAATCTACCAAAAATGTGAAATTTTGAAATTTCACCTCCATTTTCCTTTAATTCTTGTGGAACACCTCAAGGGTTAACAAAGTTTGTAACATCAGTTTTTTATAATTTGAGGGGTGTAATTTCTAAAATGGGGTCATTTATGGGTGGTTTCCATTACGTAAGCCCTTCAAAATCACTTTATATCTGAATTGGTGCTTAAAAAAATGGTTTTGGAAATTTTGTTGAAAATTTTAAAAATGTCTTCTAAACTTCTAAGCTTTCTAACGTCCTAAAAAAGTAAAATGACATTTATAAAATGATGTCAACATAAAGTAGACATATGGGGAATGTAAAATAATTATGTTTGGAGGTATTACTATGTATTTTGAAAGTAGAGAAATTGAAATTTGGAAATTAGCTGATTTTTCCAAATTTTTGGTAAATTTGGAATTTTTTTATAAATAAAAATGAAATATTTTGCCACAAATTTACTGTCGTGAAGCACAATATGTGACGAGAAAATCTCAGAATGGCCCGGATAAGTAAAAGCGTTCCAAAGTTATTACCACATAAAGTGACACGTCAGATTTGCAAAAAATGGCCTGGGCAGGAAGGTGAAAACAGGCCCGGGGTTGAAGGGGTTAAAGGGGTTTTCCGAGTTATTTTTTTGTCCTTTGTATCTTTCTAACTAGTCAAATACAACAGCTTTTCCATATACTTCCTGCTTCTAAAGCTGCTGGTTTATCAGATTTCACTCAGGGTCACATGACCTGTGATGTCAGCTTGCCTCCCTGCTAATCTTGTATTCGTGCACAGATCCTGTACACGAGACGTCACTGTGCTGGCCACGCCCCCTCCCCCCTGCTCTGCAGGGCTCCTGCTATCTGCTCTCTCCCTGGATTCTTTCAGATAAAACATTAACCCCTTCAGCCAGAACACACTGAAGGCTTTACAACAGCAGCTGCAGATGTAAGGCCCCTTTCACACGAGCGAGTTTTCCGCATGGGTGCAATGCGTGACGTGAACGCATAGCACCCGCAGTGAATCCTGACCCATTCATTTCTATGGGTCTGTGTACATGAGCGTTTTTTTTTCACGCATCAGTTCTGCGTTGCGTCAAAAACACAGCATGTTCTATATTCTGCGTTTTTCACGCAGCCCTGGCTCCATAGAACTGATTGGGGCTTCAGTGAAAAATGCATTGCATCCTGAAGCAAGTGCAGATGCAATGCGTTTTTCACTGATGGTTGCTAAGAGATGTTGTTTGTAAACCTTCAGTTTTTTATCACGCGCGTGAAAAACGCATCAAAACGCATCACACCCGCGCGGAAACAACTGAACGCAATCGCAGACAAAACTGACTGAACTTGCTTGCAAAATGGTGCGAGTTTTCCTGAACGCATCCGGACCTAATCCGTGACGCTCGTGTGAAAGAGGCCTAAAGAGACACAGGATCTGCTCTCCTCACCCTACAGACACAGAGCTGATACTGGAGCTGATCTGGATGAGATGCAAAGAACAAAGAAGGTAGGGGGAAGATCCTGTGTGTATCAGCAGTGTCATTGTACAGCTGGGACTTGTAGTCCTACACATACAACATGCTGCTGAGTATTCCAGCAGACATGTCATTCAGGCCAGCTCTTGTATTCACTCCCTTTGCATAGCAGGAAGGGGGAGGGCAGAGATTGTTATTACTGTAGGTAGACAAAGGCCAGAAGAGAACCAGGGAAATGAGGAAATATAGATTTTTTTTTTTGCCTAAAACTTGCTTAACCTAGTTATATATTGCTGCCCATCAGATTTACAGTACTATACATTTTTTTTTTCAGAACTCGGACAACCCCTTTAATCAGAGCGCCACCAGCATCCACATACTCTGTGCCTTCATCTCCATAAAACCAAGCCTGTATTGCATGACCCAGTTGCTTTCTGGGTCTCTAAAGGAAATATACATTTGGAAGTTAGTGGAAAGAACTTTTAAACACTTATTTAAGATAGGAGAAATCAATTCTGCATACAGCCATATTTGATGTGTACGCACAGCTACACACTCCTTCACTCCAAAGCAGATGACATGTAGCATGTAGTTTCAGAGAAGTGGAACTGTTCAATTATTGCTAGATAATGATTATATACATTAAATCTAGGCAGTATTTAGAAAAATAACATTCCACAGTGTTAGTGCTCATGCATATGAACGTATTTTCTTTCAGTGTCCATTCCGTTTTTTTGCGGACCGTATGCGGAACCATTGATTTCAACGGGTCCACAAAAAACCCCTGAGTTATTCCATTTGCGTATGTCCATTCCGCAAAAAGATAGAACATGTCCTATTATTGTCTGCATTACGGACAAGGATAGTACTGTTCTATTGGGGCCAGCTGTTCCATTCCGCAAAATATGGAATGCGCATGGACGTCATCCGTATTTTTTGCAGATCCGTTTTTTGCGGACGGCAAAATACATACAGTCGTGTGCATGAGCCCTTAAAAGGGATTTTACAGGGGGTTGAAGGTAAATGTGTTTAAGAAATAAAGTGAGCCTGGGTTCATACGGCACATTAAATGTATTTCACCTCTAAGGGGGATATGATTAACCTACATAAACATACAGTATAAATGGACCATGCAAACAATATGGTAAAAAACTGTCCCATGAAATATCCCCACAAAAGACCAATGGGCAATGCCTCCATCTGGATACGAAAAAAATAAAAATAAAATCAGTCTCCAGAGGTGACAAGGCTTCTTCACCATAAGAACTGTGAATCTATGGAAGACCAGCTCAGGAGGTGGTCACAGCAGGAACAGTGGACGGTTTTAAAAATGACTAGATGAATTCTTACAATTAAATAACATTGAAGGTTTTTTTTCATCTCACACATTGGTGGCATATTGTTAGGATATGCTACCAATTTCAGATAGGGACCCTCACCTATCTGGACCTACACCCATCTCCAAAACAGGCCCCCAAAGTGAAGGAGAGCGCACCACACATGTGGGGTGAGATCGCCATTCATTTCTATGAGCGATCCCAAAATAGTTAAAGGGGTTGTCCGGGTTCAGAGAAGAACCCGGACATACCTGCAATTTCACCCAGGCAGCCCGCCTGAAGAGGGCATCGGAGCATCCTATGCTCCGATGCCCTCCTTTGCCCTGCGCTAATTAGCGCAGGGCAAAGGAATTTCGCCGGGTTCCGGTGACGTACCGGTCCCTGCCGGGCAGAGGCTTCCGCCCGGCAGTGAGTCGGTGACGTCATCGGCGCTGATGGACAGGCTTCAGCGCTGCCCTAGCCAGTAAAACGGCTAGGGCAGCGCTAAAGCCGGCCCATTAAGGCCGGTGACGTCACCGAACTCACTGCCGGGCGGAAGTACCCGCCCGGCAGCGAGTATTTACAAAACAAGAGACCTTGCCCTGCGCGATCTAGCGCAGGGCAAGGGGGGGGCATCGGAGCATGAGATGCTCCGATGTCCTCTTCAGGCAGGCTGCCTGGGTGAAATTGCAGGTATGTCCGGGTTCTTCTCTGAACCCGGACAACCCCTTTAAGCCTGCGCGCTTGGCTATTAACAAAAGTCCCATAGAAATTAATGGAGAGCACACCATGCAAGTGTTGCCACCACTCCATTCACATCCATGGGACTGTTGGAAATAACATTATGCAGGTATTATCCTCTAGAAAAATTACATTTCTTAATGCATTGCTATATGGAGTTACCGTTCATGGCAATACTCATAGCCCTGTATTTTGGATTGGCAGGGCCTCTGTGTGCAGCCTGTATGGCGACACATGCACAACTGCCACGTACATGAGACTTAAGACCCACAAGATACTCCAGCAATTAGTGGATACTCAAAAATTGCTATGCCAAATCAGGATCATATTGAATAGCTGCAAATTAGACTTGTACTGAGATAGTATTCTTCTACAGGGTCATATCTAAACACAGGCCAAAGTTGCAATGGTTGTTAAACTAGTTTATACACTTTCATTGAACCCCACTGTTAAATGCGTTTTACAAACAATGTCAATCTAAAATGGGAAAGGGATGAAGAAAAAAAGCACAAGCTTTCCATATATTTCAACACACACAATAACATTTGGATTAGATCCAGCAGAGGAGCAGTTTTGTACAGCAGCACTAATACTCTACTTTGAAATTAATTCTGCAGAGGGAGAAAATGAATCTCTGTGAGCATCAATCTTTGAGCCATTATGTATCACCTTATATTAAACTGCATTACACTCCATGATGAGAGAAAATAGCAAGTGACAAAAGGATACTGTAGCTTTCCAGAGACGACAGGGCCAACATCTGCCAAGTGCTGCTTTTATCAGAGTACGTGCTAAATAATATCTGCAGCAATAGGACAAACATGTAATTAAAAAATTATTCATAGAAAATTCATTTTCATCAAAGTTATCACCATGGCATAATCAGACGATTCAGCACACTACGGAAACAGGCGTCACAGACTATAAAAACAGGTAATTTTTTGCTGGTTGCTTCATATATCTTTAAGGTTAAGCTTTATCGTTATTTTAATGAAGCATATTGCTAGTTAGAAGTCAGTCTACAGATCATGGTTCTACAGGACATAGACAGAGAAAACATAGCAAGTTTTATTGGGCACAAAGATCAGTCACTTAAAAGATTCTTCAGCTTAGTGAAAAGTTACCCAATGATTGATTTTATTAGAACATGGCTAAATTAACAGTCCAGAAAACCATTGGGCAATCATTTTCAGAGGCCATTTGTGCTTTGCCAGAATTATTACGTGTTTAGAGATTATATAAAAGCAGGCATTATAACAGTCATCAACTTGAAGAGACTTTTTACAAACATAATAGAGAGCAGGAATACAAAGAAAACACATCAGCGCTAATGTAAAGGCCAATAAAATGTGGCAGTATTGTTACCATATATATTGTATAGATATAAATGTACAGTTGAAAGGAAACGAGAAACAAAAGACTGCACATAAACAGCAAAATGTCCTGCCAGCTGTGAAGTGGTTAGAAGAGGTTTGTCAGGTCATGGACACCTTGAAGCCATGGAGAAAGCAATGCATTTTAAAGCAAATAATTTTATAGGCGAATGTAATGGCAGAAATGTATGACTCTAAGCTGAAGTTGGGTGATGCAACAAGACAATGACTCAAAGCAAACAAGTAAGCAAAAAAAGGTAGATTTGTGTTTTAGACAATCCTGACAGAATCCTCCTGACCACCGTAAATCTATTGAGTTGTTATGGCTGACCTGAAGAGCAAAGAATCCTAGAAATATTGATTAACTGAAACATATTTGCTTGAAGGAAAAGACCAAAACTCCTACTCAACGTTGTTTGCAGCTACAGGAAATGGTGAAAGCAAATGCTGCTAAAGGTTATGAAATGAAAGGTTCACTTACTTTTGTGGATATTTACTCTATGAACTCAGAAGACAAACAGTACAGCTGTTTGTGTTTTATTAGTTTAGTTAGATTGCATTGTTCTATAACTATGGTTAAAGCTTATATTAGATGCGCAGATAATAGTGCAGAGTTCAGTTGCTCAGCTATTCTAGGGCAAGAAGTCCAACATGGGAATACCCCATTAAAGCCTCATTCACACCTCATTCACACCTCATTCACACCTCATTCACACCTCATTCACATGGACGTGCTCTGTATGTGTTCTCCACGGACAGCACATGTCCCCATTCATTTTAATGTGTGTATTCAGGCATCAATGTTTTTAGCATGGATGCATGTTCTATTTTGTCCTTGTTCATGGACCCATCCCATCCATTATAGTCTATGGACCTGTGAAAACCATGGATGCAACAAGGATTCCATCCTTGTTTCATGGATCATTAAGAGGAGATGCTTTGAAAATTATTTTTCAGCTGTTCAGTGTCTGAAACACAGATGCAACACGGACTGCAAAAAACAGACACACGGACCCAACAAGGATCCTTCACGGATGCATCACTGACCACCTTCTCACGGATTTGAGCATGGACACAGACGTGTTAATGATGCTTAAGGCAGTGTGGACACAGCAGACCCTCTATGGTACCTCAATAAAACACCATATTCCAGAGATATTCTCTGCTAGAAGCAATGTTTTTGTCAGATTGTGAGAAGGGGGCCCACATCTATTACTGTAGTGTTTCATGGAATATCCTGAGCCGAGTTCGCACATTGCACAAAAATTAAACTGTTAAACCTGGCTAGATATCCACACAGAATCCTGTGGTAAAATTGTTGTGTTATATTTTAAAAAACTGCAGCATAATACAACTGCAGTGTCCCAAAATCCCACTGCAAAATGTTACAATATTGTATTTAATGCATTTACCCAAAGACTGTGTATTGAAAGGCAGAGATAACCAGTTACTGAGGCTAGGCAGGGCTGGCTCCACCCTTCCTCTCTAGGATGAAGTAGTCTGATGCTACCTTCTGACCTCAGAGCAGTATGGGGCAAAGTCACAGGAAATGTCCTTGCCCTGTGCATCACCAAGCAACAAATCTGTCAGCCCATGAAGGAAAAGAGTTACTGAAAGTAGCAGAGAGTTCAGCGATCATAAGGAAGATGTTGTGGCTATCTTGACTGAAGACACGGTGTGTAATCTTGCGTGATGACGTCATACATCACCTCGAGCAAGATTTCTCACGGTTTCTGCAATCAAGATGGCTGTGATAGCCTCTTTGCGTATAGTTCTTTTTATCGCAATTTCTGAAAAAATTGATTCATTTTTAATTATCACAATTAAAACTGAGATTAGAATGGAATTAGAATAAAAATTTTATTTTTTCCCAAAAACAGTGAGTGGGCCTGAACTACAATTCTGAACTGCCCAGTGAAGGCCTGATGCTGTTTAATAGAGAGGAAAAAAAAAAACATTTTCTAAAATAATCTTTAAAAAGGTAAGAGTGAAGCATATCACTATTAACAACTGTATAGTTTTCTCCTTCGGTGCACAGTTAAACTGTGCTATAAAGCAACAATACATAGTATACAACAGTATTTATTTTACTTTGATTTTTTGCAAGGGATAACGAGAAGTAAGGCCTGCAGTAAATAAGACCTTTGTGAATGGTGTTCATTTAAATGACTTTCAAGAAAACGCAAAATTGGAATGTAAAGTGAGTTTTCCAAATCCTCACAGGAAGCATTTAAGGGTAAAGCAATCCAGTACCATTACACCAGGAGACTAGGGTAAATGAAGTGTCAGCAGTAATTTTGAATCTACTGTTTCAAACTGCACAGAGGTGCTTCAGGCCATGGGTAATGTTTGCAAATGAGATACTCACCGAACAGACAACTACAATGATGAAGAGTCCAGTAATCTTTAGATTTTTTAAGAAGCACCTTAGGGGGAAAAAAAACAATATGGAAAAAATTGTCAGAAAATGAATGACCAACAGTAAATGTTACTAGTACATGTATTTTTACAAAAATATAAATATAAAACTGCAACATTTACTAGAATTGAAAATGTATAACAGCAATAGCTTATATGCTGCATATAGTCACTTCTCTAATGCACATATATATTCATTCATTATTTTAAATTATAAATTAATACAACATTAGTAATTAGATAAGGCTTGAGCAAGCTGGATTTCAACAGCCCAATTATTTTGTTCTCAGGGAAATTAGCTGCTTACTACTGAAAGCACAGGTTTGCTCAACCAAGATGAGCAGACATGTGCATGAAGGGAATCAGAACCAATAAGCTGTAGGACAAGCAAGCTATCGGTATGGCTGACCTTATTCTTCATTTACAACTATGCTTCTAATTAGAGATGAGCGAATCTATTCGCCACTTTGTAGATTTGTATCAAATCTTAAAATTTTTCTACTCTGAAGCGAATCCAGATGTTTTCGGATTCGCTTCATATTATTCGTAAATTTTCGTAAGATTTTGAACTCTAATGATATGTACAATACGTACGCATTCATCGTGAAGCTGGAAAATGACGATAATCCCCCGCAAGAGCGGGAAAGTGAAGATACGCCCCCCTCAGCACTGGAAAAATACTATTTGCACATATAGGGAGTGAAGACTCCTCCCTCAGTACTCCACCCTCCTCTGAACCAGTTTAGACCAGCGCTGAACACTGATCAGTAGCAAGTAGGGATGAGCGAACCGAAACTAACCAGATTCGTTACGAACTTTGCAAAAAGTTTGGTTCGTCACCGAATCGAACTTTTGAAAAGTTCGTAACGAATCTGGTAAAAAAAAAAACTAACGCAAAACTGTACTTTTTTCACAGAATAGACCAGGATACAAGGGATTATTACTCCTATAATCCCTTGTATCCTGGTTTTCTGTGAAAAAAAAGATGTGTGACGTCACCCCACAGCCCCTGAAGTGTCTGAGCGCGCCGACATCTTGTCAGTGCGTCTCAAGACTTCAAAGGCAGAGGAGCTCCACATTAGTTAGAGAAAAGATATAGATAGATAGATAGATAGATAGATAGATAGATAGATAAAAAAGTAAAAAATGAAAGCAGCACTGCCGAGTAAAATGAAGGTAAAGGTGTGCCAGCGGTTTGGAATCCGGTCAAAATCCTTCATATAAAATAAAGAAATTCCGCAGCACTACCAGTTTGTGCTTAAATCAGAGTGATTTATTCCACCAAATGCGACGTTTCAGTCCACACAATGGGACTTTTCTCAAGCAACCATGTGTAATACAACAATGTCATGAGTATTTAAAGTCAACATCATCAGTTGATAATCATTGTGTCAATTACATAATTATCCAGTGTACATACATTCATCCAAAGTAATTCATAATCATAATATACATAATTGTGTACATATCTATACATATCAAGTGTTCAAATACTTATTTACTGATACTAATTATTTGAACACTTGATATGTATAGATATGTACACAATTATGTATATTATGATTATGAATTACTTTGGATGAATGTATGTACACTGGATAATTATGTAATTGACACAATGATTATCAACTGATGATGTTGACTTTAAATACTCATGACATTGTTGTATTACACATGGTTGCTTGAGAAAAGTCCCATTGTGTGGACTGAAACGTTGCATTTGGTGGAATAAATCACTCTGATTTAAGCACAAACTGGTAGTGCTGCGGAATTTCTTTATTTTAGATAGATAGATAGATAGATAGATAGATAGATAGTCAAACAAGTAGATAGATACAGGGAGAGATAGAGAAGAAATAGAAAGGGTTAGTGAGAGAAGCAGGAGAGAGGAAGAGAAAGCTAGATATAGAAGATAAGGTGATAGATAGGGAAAGAGGCTGAGAAAGCAAGAGATAGGTAGAGATAGGGAGAGAAAGTCATATAAATAAAAAAAAAATTGTGAGATTTAGGGAGAGATAGGGTGATAAAAAAAGAAATAGTGAGAGAAACGAGTCAGGACAGGTAGCATTCCTGTTCCGTGACCGTACATGCTCACGTTGCTGCTCAGCTGGGTGCCGTCAACCCCCTTTAGCCGCAACAAAAAAAGTTAAATAAAAAAAACTCAAAAAAAAGTTATAAACAAAGTTTAAAAAAAAAAAAAAGTTATAAAAAAATAAAGTTTAAAAAAGTATAAAAAAAAATACATCATTTAATTTTCCCCCACCCAAATAAAAATATGTCCAAGCGTCCTACTTCCAGCACTTCCCAGGCAAGGAGTGCAACAGCAGGCTGTGAGGGTAGGAGAAGTGGCAGCACCAGGCCCGGTGGCAGCCGGGGTAACAGGCGTGGCAGCAGGGTGCAGCTACACCTGATGGCCGCTGGTCAAGTAAGAACCACACAGCCAGCGGTTCTAGATTGGCTTACCCAATCCTCCAGTTCCACCGCCCAAAGATCCCAAACAAGGAGTCAAGCATCCGCTGGATCATCCGACACCACCCTTACATGGGACGGTCAGCGAGAGTCCTCTGCCCCGTCCACTGTTATTAGAATGCCACTCACCTTTGGGGCACTTTCTGCCAGGGAACTCTTGGCAAACCTTGATCTGCCCTTGGAGTCTCTACCACTTTTTAGTGATGAGGAGGAGGAGGAGGAAGTCCACCAAAGTCAGCGGGTGGAACGTAGTGAGACTCCAGAGGAGATGTTGGCTGTAAGCAGTCAACAGAGCCAGGGAGGGGCATCCAGTGACACACCTGATATACTGTCCCAGCCACCGGAGGAAAGTAGCAGTGGTGCCGAGTTTGATGACGATGTCGCTGATCGGACGTGGCACCCTCAAGCAGCATCATCCTCATCCTCATCATCAGGGGAGGAAATAGAGGTGCCACCGATGCAGCAACATCCCACTGTTTCAAGGAACCGAGGCACAAGAGGGAGGGGTAGAAGTCAAGCTACCAGGCAGAGATCACCCTCTCAAAGCCTTGGTCCTGAGAGGGCACCCTCAGGCAGCAGTGGCAGTCAACAGCCAGCAAGACCCCCCGTGGCTGTCAGCAAACCATGGTCCTCTCATCTGGCAGTTCTTCCGCCTGGAGAAAGATAAGCACATCGCTTTGTGCCTGCTGTGCAATGAGAGGGTCAGTCGTGGAAGGGGTGATAATCTCGGGACAACATCCATGCAAAAGCACATGGAAAGGCAACACCAACAGGCCTGGAAGAACCGTGACCCCAATACCACCTCCTGTCAGGATGCACCATACACTGCAGATCCCATCATGCAGCATCCTCTCAGTGCAACTCAGGGCTCGTCAGCCTCAGGTGCCAGCAGCAGCACAGTGTCACTGCCATCTACACCACTAATGAGGCAGCAATCCGTGACTGAGTCCATGGGCAGATGTCAGGTCTATTCCAGCAGCCATCCCATGGCCCAGAAACTGACCGGACACCTGGTTAAGCTGCTGGTGCTTCAGTCCCTACCCTTCAACCTCGTGGACGCCCAGCCTTTCAGGGATTTCATGGCGTGTGCGCACCCCAGATGGCCAGTCCCCAGCAGCCACTACATCTCTGGCAAAGCTGTCCCATCACTGCACAGTTATGTGCAGAAAAAGGTGGGCGACTCATTGGGACTCTCGGTGTCCAAGACCGTGCACCTGAGTGCTGATGTCTGGTCCTCAAATTATGGCCAAGGGCAGTACATGTCTGTTACTGCCCATTGGGTCAACATCCTCCCAGAAGACCATCAGGAAGTTGGCCCATTCTTGCCACTGTCACCTCCACAGTGCTTTAGGGGGCCAGCAGCGGGAAGCAGAAGTTCTGCCTCCACCACCTTGCAACCATCCGCCGCTTTGACAGCAGTCCAACCTGCCCCGGTGTCTTACCACCGATGTCAGGCCCGGCGCTCTCAGGCTGTCCTCCATTTGGTGAGCCTGGGTGAACGGAGCCACAGTGGGCTGGAGCTCCTCCGGACCATCAGGGAGGAGATTGATCAATGGCTGACCCCACGTCAACTAATGGTGGGAAGTGTGGTAGCAGACAATGGGAGGAACATCGTCTCTGCAGTGCAGCAGGGAGGGCTGAGTCATACACCTTGTATGGCACATGTGATAAACCTCATAGTGCACAGGTTTCTTAGATCATTTCCTGCACTACAAGACCTTATGAGGATGTCACGCAGAGTGTGCAAACACTTCAGCCACTCCTACACTGCAAGGAACACCCTGCTCAGGATCCAGAGACAGCGCAGTCTGCCCCAACATCAGCTAATCTGCGACGTGCCAACACACTGGAATTCTGCCCTCCATATGCTGGACCGCCTGTATGAGCAAAGGTCAGCCGTTACAGACTACCTCATGGGCCAATCAGGCAGCTTCACGCCACACTGCGACTTCCAAGTCACACACTGGCAGATGATGCGTGAAGTCTGCCAATTGTTGATCCCTTTTGAGGACGCGACTTTGTTTGTGAGCAGGCATGACTAAGAGATCAACGACATCATCCCACTCGTCCATGTTCTGGAAAGTGCACTGAAAACCATCATCAGCGAGGATTCCCAGGCCACCACTCCAAGGCTGAACATCGCCTTGAGCCCAGAGATGGATGAAGTGCAGATGGAGGGTGAGGAGGAGGAAGATGTCTACGCCCAGCCATTCCACACACCACCACCTGGCTTCTCTGCCTTTCAATCACAGGAGGAAATGGAGGATGAGGTGGTAGAGGAAGAAGACCCCAGCAGACCCTTGAACTATATCGAGGACAGTGGAGAGGAGAGGCGCTCATTGTCCTTGGTGCAGATGGCAAGGTGCCTGCGGGAGTGTCTCAGGAGTGACAGCCGGATTGTGGACATCCGCCAGAGGGACCAATACTGGCTGGCCACCCTGGTGGACCCTCGCTTCCGCCACAAAATGGCTGAATTTTTTCCGCCATCAGAGAGGGAGGCAAAACTGGGGTACTACCTGGACCTACTCACCAGTTAGTTGCTCTCAACTTACCAGCGAGACCAGCCAGGTTCCCAGACAACATCCGCTTGGGGGGAACCAGCGCGCTCCACTACCACCACCACTAGTGGAGGCGTGAAAAGTCGCTACAGCCTCCAAACGCTGATGAGCAATTTCATGCAGCCAGCTGCTGAAGAGGGGACACAACACCGGACTCATGGCGTGGACCAGCATGAGCTCACCCACCAGGTGCCTACCAAGTGCCTACCCACCACTGCCTACCCCGTGCAGTACTGGGCAGAAAAACTTGACATTTGGCCTCAACTGGCAGAGTTTTCTTTGGCTCTGCTGTCCTTCCCAGCCAGTAGTGTTGCGTCAGAGAGGGTGTTCAGTGTGGCGGGTAACATCATAACACCGCAAAGAACGAGGCTCTCTTGCCACAGTATTGAGATGCTGACTTTTCTAAAGATGAATCGTGCCTTTATTACATTGGATTATACCACCCCCCTGCCTGATGTGAATGACTAAGTCATCAGTCACCCGTCTTGCATGGCAATCCGTGTGTCCAAGAAACTGACCTTAATATCCCAAATATGTGCCCAACGTAAAAATCCGTAATTTAACTTATTAAGTAATGTTCCCCCCTTAGACCCCAAATTAAACAAAATCACCTTAAAAATTCCCTACTTCATTCGGATACATTTAAATAAACAGAACCCCATCTCCAAATTTCATGCCCATGGTGTGTTGGCCATTTAACATCTCCACACCAGCTTAATGCCTCACACCGGTGCACCGTCCAACCCATGTCCCAAGAACAGTACCATCCCTAAAATAATCCCCACGATTATGCTTCACAAAGCGGGGATTTCACCTTTTGTGAACTATAGCCGTGGGGTTCTATCCCTGGCACCCGTGCCAAGGAACACTACTCACCGTTTTGTGAGCGGGTACTAACTGTTCTTGAGGTATTTTGTTGATATCATGAGAGTAGTAAAATCTCGCACCGCAAATCCCAATGGGGTTCTTCTCTGTGCGAATGATTTCACGCCTCTCATGCAGTCATGCGTGGAATAAGGCTGTCTATGGGGTATATATCACAGAGGCTGCTGTCCTTCAACTGTGATATACAAAACCTCCACAGTTAGTTACAGCAACAAACAGTTGCTGAAAGGCAGGTTTACTTGCCTTATTTACGGGTGCCTTTACAATGGGATGCTTTTTTTGGGTTCTCTGCTGCCTAAAATCGACAGCGCATCGTTGGCTGATTTTATGCCACCTTCAGTACTATGAGGCTGGACGCAAATACCCAGTTCAGCGCAGAACTGCGTATGTCCGGGCGGCACCATAGTACTGAACGCCGTTTGGTGAACGGTATAAAAATGCCCTGTGGATTTTACTCAGCAGACCCGCAGCCCCATGTGAAGGTACCCATAGGGTGAGGTTTTTGGGGAGTGACCAAAGAGAGGGCGGGAAGGTCACTCCCATACCCCATCAGGGGTTTTTCCCCTACCAACTTTAAAAGATAAGTCCAGGCAATTAATAATTTTCTGTGCCCTTACTTGAACCAGAAACTTATAAATTGCCCGGACTTATCCTTTAAAGGGAACCTGTCATCTCCGAAACACCCCCTGAACTAGAGTAAGCGTTGTATAGTGTAAGTGATGCTGAATCCGAACATGTAAGTTTTATCTTCATACTCACTTCCATTCCAACGCTGTGCTCCCACAAACCTGCAGTAAAATTCACTCAGTGGACTCCGGTGCTCACTCACATAATGGAGAGGACTCAAAGAAGAGTCCACTGAGTACATTTTACTGGAGGTTTGTGGGAGCACAGCGTCAGAATGGAAGGGAGTATGAAGATAAAGCTTACATATTCGGATTCAGCATCACTTACACTATACAACGCTTACTCTAGTTCAGGAGGGGTTCCGAGATGACAGGTTCCCTTTAAGCCAGCTGACAGCACTAAAAAAAACACAAAAGCATACATCCATTGGGTTGGGCGCTGCACTCGGTTAGGACATCAAACTGGTGTAACAAAGATATATATATCACATTGCTGCTTGAGAAAGGTTCCATCGCCAACAGCCATAGGATTCTGTGGGTGAGGTTAGCTGTCTATTTAACCGTATCCGTATCCTGCTAGACTAGCTGTAATGTTACAGGGTTTTTTTTTTTAAGGTTGACTGTCCTGTGCTGAACTCTACATCAACATTTTGTCATGTATAAAAACTGATTTTTACAAGCGTGCATATTCTTAGCTTCCAACTTCAGTTCTCTGTACTAGGCCCTTCTGGGTCCAAAAGAATACTGCTCCTACTAATGCCCCCACCGTCAATTGTCTCTTTGGAACATACTGGGTGCAATCAAGAGCTGCTGAAGCTGCCTCCTCAACTTGTCTCTTCTCAACTATACTGGCCTAGGTGCAATCAAGTGCTGCCGCCTCCTCCTCCGTCAATTGTCTCTTCTCAACTATACTGGCCTGGGTGCTATACAAGTGCTGCCGCCTCCTCCTCCGTCAATTGTCTCTTCTTAGCTATACTGGCCTGGGTGCAATCAAGTGCTGCCACTTACTCCTCCGTCAATTGTCTGTTCTCAACCATACTGTCCTGGGTGCTATCAAGTGCTGCCGCCTCCTCCTCCTCCGTCAATTGTCTGTTCTCAACCATACTGGCCTGGGTGCAATCAAGTGCTGCCGCCTCCTCCTCCGTCAGTTGTCTGTTCTCAACCATACTGGGTCCAATACAGTACTATTACTGCTGGTTCCACTGTCAAATGTCTGTTTTCCACCCTACTTGGTCCAAGGCAATGCTGCCGGTGTTGCCAACTTGCACTTTGTGTCCTATGTCCCGTGTAAATCACTTACACCTTGGCTAATGTATACCTGTTCTGGGGTGCACAAGGTCTAATTAAATGGTACGCCTGTCTGTCTTCTGACCTGTGATGTCAATGAGACCGCATCGACTTCAACGCAGCCTATTTTTGGGCTGGTGCCACGATCTACCGTGTGTTTTTGGTGCTCTGGCATGACATGGACTGCTCCAGCAGACATCTTCAATGCTGTCAAATGTTGTCGACCTGGCTGTCGACGACTATTTTTGCACTTTGATTTTTTCTACTTTTTTCATTGTAATAGCAACTGCAACTAAACAAAACTATACCCTATCAGACTCCCACTATTGTAGCTGCAATTATTCAGCCGTTATAGCAAGGTTCGTTTTAGGTTCAGTTCGTACGAATCCGAATTTAACGAAAGTTCGCCGAACCGAACTTTTCAAAAGTTCGCTCATCCCTAGTAGCAAGCATGGCTAAAGAGCTGCATCCGAACTGGAGCCAGATGGTCTTTGGGAACGAGTTCCCTGAACCACCGCCAGCTCCAGACATCAGGGCATCACACTCTGAACTCAAGAGAAATCCAGCTTCAGTGCCCCTATTCTCCTTACCGGCTGCTGAGATTGCTGTGCATCGTGAGCCGGCTGGTGCTGCTGCTGTAGTTGATGTGGCAGAGGCGGATGGAGCATCCACTTCGCCGCCCAGGAGGAGATCAACACCACCTTCCATAAGGCAGAACCCGATTGTGGCACCATCGGTGACGGCCCACGTGCAGACCCTCTGGGATTACAAGAATGCTGTGGAGGACTGGGTAATCCAGGTACTGGACCATCCTAGGCCGGGAGATCCTAAATTGGAGCGCCGAAAGGGAACTGTCCTGTGGTTTTCAGTCAAGCGAGGCTCTGGATTCCTGGCAGACGACGAGGATGGCAAGGAATACTTCGAGGGGCACAGAGCAGTTAAACAGCCGTAGCTGCCCCAGCCTCGCCACAGCCTGTATGTGGGGGATCAGGTGGAGTAAACCCCCATGGCATCCCTGAAAGGCCCCTTCCCTACCGGGGTTACCCTACTATCTAAGCCACCGGTCCCAACATCACCACCTGAAGTTTGGCCGGAGGAACCGCCAGGCAAAGTATCGGTGCGCTGCCTTCAGGAATCACCAGATGGTGTCCTCTGGTTCAGGGAAAAGCCACAGCCGGAGCCTCTGATACCTGGACTTCCACCACCACCATCTTCTACCTCATATGTACTGCCTCTGAGGACTGTACGCCGCGGCCTAGCCTCATGCGTATGACGCAATCGCGAGTCAATAGTATGCTAAGGATTTGTACGCACTTTTGTACGCTAATGCTTATGTATTGCGTACTTTTAACAATGCTGACTGTATGTTCGTAATTTATGTAGGAATGTTCGCAAAACAACGATTTTTTTAACATAAATTCGACCGAATAAATTCATATTAAGACCAAATTCGGTGAACATTCATCGAAGCGAATTTTCAATGATTCGCTCATCTCTACTTCTAATCACTCAGAATGCAGCAAATCAACAATTTATCAGTCTAAATGGGCCTCAACTAATTTATAAAAAAAAATGTAAGTTATATAACGTAGATCACATTTTTCACATAAAAAGGTTGAAATGAAGACCGTGCTCTTGTAAAACAGATATGATCCCGACAATTTTTCTCCGCACTCGGCGTCTTAGCCTCCTGCGTTACCCTACGCCGAGTGCGGAGAAAAATTGGTTTGCATGATAAGCTTGTGATGTTTTTAATCTTGTGAGTACAATAAACCTTTTAATATTCTGGTATCGAAGGTCCTTCACTATCTTTGGTTCCTATTCACTTTGTGACAGAACCATCATTGGGAGCGGACCCAGTTTGCAAGGTTGTGTTGGGTATACATTTCTCCTGCCCAGGAACCTGGATGTCGGGATCATATCTGTTTTAAAAGAGCGCGGTCTTTATTTCAACCTTTTTGCAAGTACTGTATGAACTGAACCCGCCACACTTGGAGACCTGCGACATAAGAAACGTGGACTACATCGGGGAAGTACTTGATAATACGTATTTCACATTTTTCACATCTCCAACAAACTGACTCACAAAGCCTCTGGGCCTTGTAGTAGCTATAACAATTGCCTGCTCAATGGTTTAGGCACAAATGTCTAGTTGTGTGTGGTCAACTTTACTCATGCTTATACAGTAGGTATCTATAGGATGTATATGCTCACCAAATGGGCATTATTATAATTACCTAAATTTGGATATCATGACTTAAAGGGGATGTCGAAGATATGGTCACCACCTCAAAACCTTTCCATTCCAGCACTGCCACTACAATACTTTTGACAGCTGCAGCCATGATGTTGTGTTTTAGATGCAGTGATAATATATCTATATATCTCATGTGAACGATGTAGTCAATGACTGGTCTCGGCCAGTTAGGACAACATAGCCTAGTAGGAAAGAGAGGAATAGTGGCACTGAAAAGAAGGGGTTTTTCAGGTCAGTGAGCATATTTTTTCTTTATCATTGTAAGGGCTCTTTTACATGAGTGTGTCCATTGAAGGAATCACGCGTCAAGTGAGAGTGGGATTATGCGGTCTGGACTACAGAAGAGCACAACATTTTCATGATTGATAATGCTGTGTGCCTCTGCTTGACCTTTCTGTGATGGAAGCATACTGACATAAAGCTGTCTGTCAGTAGGATTCTGTAAAAGAAAGTACACACAGAGTCACACAGCATTATCAATCATGATCATGGCGTGTGATTCTGTAGTCCAGACCACCCAATCCCTCTCTCAAATGACAAGTGATTCTCACAAGAGACACGCTCATGTGAAAGATTCCCAACAGTTACTGCCATTTAAATAAATAAGCAAATATATAAACAATTAAGTTGGACAACCCTTGTAATTGGAATGGCATGAATATTCTCCTTCTGTCTCAGTCTTTGATAATTTGTTTGGTTTATTTGTCATTTTACAGATGAGCTCCCAATAAGGGTGCAGTTACACAACTGTATGTATTCTGCAGTCCACAACACGTGGATTAGTAAAAAAAAAAAAAAAAATGGATGACGTCCATGTGATGTCCATATTGCATCCATTTTTTGCGGACCCATAGTAACAAGGCCTATTGGAAGGGAAATGTTCTATCATTTTTTACGAGGGTGCAGAATGGACATCTTCTGTGGCCTCTTTCAAATGAATGGGTCTGAATCAGATCCGTAGAAAATGTGAATCAGATGTGGAGTAAATAAAAAGCTACCCATTCATTTTTAGTCTACAAAGTGCATTATATTTTTAAACTGGATACTTCTAGTACTAGCCATTTTCAACTCTTTGCCAGTGCATTACCTTAGTTTAGAAGAGTTCAGTTTCTCTTGAATGTTGTCAAGGAGCTCATACTTTTCACATTTTTCAGAGGATGCAGATCGGGAAAGGCTACCGACCTCACTACCAAGACGACACCGTTGTTCATACTCTGAAGAGCTATTTTCCCACGACTCAGTACCACAGATAAAATCAGATCTGTAAAGGGTAACATAATGGGTAAGATTTATTAATCCTGTAGAAAGTATAAACTTAGTCTAAAGATGCACCAAATCATCGCATAGCTCATGCTCATCGTACATTTGGTTCATAGTTAGACATTGTTATAAAATCTTACACAACCTATTGATGGTCTTACCTTGAAACAAAATTTAGCATCAAAATTTGGGGGCAATTTTGGCATAAAATGCTGCACCAAAAATGTCAAAATCTGCCAAATTTTGAGACATTTTATAATAAGGTCTAGAGGCAATCGCATTAGTAAATGTAGGTCACTGTGTTGTATTAAAGGGCAATAATAAATATATTGTATTTAATTAGATACTTTATAATTGGATAGCTTTGAAAGTGTACCCAGCATAACCATGTGTATTTTACATAATACAAAAGAAACAAATTGCAATTTGTCAAGGTATGCAGAAAGTATTAGAAATTGCTGCTAATCTTTGTCTATAATTTTCCGTTTGACAAGATTACTTTATGTAACACACCATCTGGAATTCTATAACTGGATGATGGGTAAAATGGTTGAGTAATGCTGAAGTAACATCTATAACAAAGCATGTAAATTAATCTTTCCAAAAGAGAAAAGCTGTTTGTCTAGTGTCACCTGTTGGAAGATAGCTATTCTAATGGTCAACCTTTTAAAATAGGCCTTGAAACACAAGTTAGGATTATAGTCAAGCCAGTCACTTTTCTGCAGACGGCTATTTCAGGGTGGCTTGTTGACGATCTAGTGGGGTACTATTTTACCTTATAGAGAACACTTAGTAGGCATAAGGAGTCTTAAAAGGACATGTAATGCTCCTCTGGGAAAACTATTAAAATTAGTTCTCAGCTTTCTTTTCTATTTTCTTTTACCATTTTCCTCAGAGGAACACTGCATGGCATATTCGAGAAGGAGAAATAGTACCCTAGGCACTTAACTGATGTGGTACTATGATTGACTCATGCAACAGAATGGAGAGAAGAGCAGGAAAAGAAGGAAACATTTTTTATGCTTTAAGTAATTTTAAAATCATTTAAAATAAATGGTTTTGTAATTAATAGATTCAACCTTTTCCCCCTATATGATGAAAATGAAGGAACTTTTATTCCACTTATAAAAATATATATCCAAGCACATGTTTATTCCAAAATGCTATTATTGTGAATCTCACTTCCATCTGCCTCCCAAGTTAAGGTTCTATAAGCAATCATGGATAAACAGCAAATTGCAAGAAAGGCATCAAACAGTAAAATAAAAAAAATGCACTAAAAGGTGATAATGTAACAAGTAAATCACAGGTAATATTTATAATAATTTAGTGCTGCTTTCAGTATTATAGAAACTGAATATTAGAAAATTGAAGTTTCCTGGAAAATTATATAAATGGAATTGCTGAAAAAGAACACATTTTATACATTAACAATTTTAATGTATAAATTTCATTCCAGGGCTTCCACTCAAAAGGAAAAAAACACACATCATGTATTTTGGATGAATTACTTTTTCCAACATCCTCAACATTTCTTTGTTTTCAACTAGAATGTAGGCATGGCCAGCTTTTTTGGTGCAAAAAAGGGGCACAGATTAGGCGAAGAGATGGTCTAAAGTTTTTGGTGGACTGAATTCTGGCGCATTGGGACAGAATTTGAAGGCATTTCAAATGAAGTAGTATGCAATGTGTGCCCAGGATTTTATATTGATTGGTTATCTTCAGGAAAGGCCATCAATATCTGATTGATCTATGTGATGTCCAAATATATATTCCAGGGGCAAAGAGTGGTCAATTATATATTTAGTGTCACAATGAGTCCAAATATATATATTCAGAGGCTACAGTGGAGCAAATTTTTTCTTCCCATAGTAACAGCATATAGTGTTAACACATTCCTGTGGTACGGTAGGTAGCACTATTATACAGTATATCAGGCATGGCCATCCTGTGGCTCTCCAGCTGTTTTAAAACCAACTCCCACCATGCCCTGCTGATGGCTGATAGCTGTAGGCAGTCTGGGCAGGCTGGGAGTTGTAGTTTTGCAACAGCTAGAGAGCCATAGGTTGGCCATCCCTGCAGTATATAAACAAAAGTGTCGGGACACAAACATCTACAGGAGCTTTTAGGACATCATATTCTAAATCCATAAGCATTAATATGGAATCCCTTACACACACACACACACACACCACACATCTAGAACATTTTCCACTGTTCTTGGAGGCTATGAAATTTTGGAGTGTTTCTGTGGGAATTTTTGCCCAATCATCCAGAAGACCATTTGTGAGGTCAGACACGGATGTTGGATGAGAGGGTATGGCAAGCAATCTCCCTTCTAGATCATGCCAAAGGGATTTCATGGGGTTGAGGTCAGGGTTTTGTGTGGGCCACAAGTTCTTCCACATCAAACTCCCCTAGCCATGCCTTTATGCTCCTTTACTTGCGCACTGGTGCACAGTCATCCTGGAACGGAAAAAGGCCCCAAACTTCCTAAATTATTTGAAATTTGTATGCACTGTGCATCTCTGCGACTCTGCTCCATTTATCATGGAATATCTAGGAGGGAAGAAATGTCACAAACTGACTTGTTGCAAGTCGCATCCTATTACAGTACCACACTCGAATTAAGGGAGCTCTTTAGAATAACACTTTTTTTCAGATATAGTTGCAAAGCCAGATTGCATGACTAGGTGCTTTTACATACCTAGTGTAGTGCTATTAGGGCTCATGCACACGAACGTGTGCACCCAGGGGTGAGATTCAAATTTTTGAACAACAGGTTCCCTACTCAACAGCAGATATGCGTCATCACATGACATATTTACATATACATACACATATATACAGTGCCTTGCGAAAGTATTCGGCCCCCTGGAACTTTTCAACCTTTTGCCACATTTTAGGCTTCAAACAAAAAGATATAACATTTTAAATTTTTGGTGAAGAATCAACAAGTGGGTCACACTTGTGAAGTGGAACGAAATTTATTGGATCATTTAAACTTTTTTTAGTAATAAAACTGAAAAGTTGGGCGTGCAAAATTATTCGGCCCATTTACTTTCAGTTCAGAAAACTCACTCCAGAAGTTCATTGAGGATCTCTGAATGATCCAATGTTGTCCTAAATGACTGATGAAGATAAATAGAATCCACCTGTGTGTAATCAAGTCTCCGTATAAATGCACCTGCTCTGTGATAGTCTCAGGGTTCTGTTTAAAGCACAGAGAGCATCACGAAGACCAAGGAACACACCAGGCAGGTCCATGATACTGTTGTGGAGAAGTTTAAAGCCGGATTTGGATACCAAAAGATTTCCCAAGCTTTAAACATCCCAAGGAGCACTGTGCAAGCAATCATATTGAAATGGAAGGAGTATCAGACCACTGCAAATCTACCAAGACCCGGACGTCCCTTTAAACTTTCATCTCAAATAGAGATGAGCGAATCGATTCGTATCGAATCTTTGGAATTTTCAGCTGCGAAGCGAATCCGAATATTAGGCGATTCGCTTCGGCTTTGTACGCATTCGCTACGTAGTTGGTCCTATAAATTATACGCTATTGCTACATATAAGTTACTCTATACGCTGTTGCGTATGAATTCAATTCATTAGTGATGCAGACTCCTCCCTGGTAGCTCCGCACCCTTCTCCAGCGCGCGAGGAAGACGAGTCAACTCATGAAATTAAGATGGTTGGACACAGCGAGGCCCTGACTGGGGAGGCATGGTGTGGGGCACCGACCGCTATGAGGAGAAGGAACCGGAGGAGATCTACGTCTCTCAATATGTCTGGCAGCCTAAGAAGTCAGTTGAGGTGCCCGCTGAGGTGGTCACTCCGCTGGCAAAATTCCATGGTCCCCGAGGCTGTCACCCGGAACGCCATGACCCTCTGGGAATACAAAAAGTTAGTAGAGGAGTAGGTTGTGCAGGTTTTGGAGAACCCACGGTCCGGTGACCCTAAGCTGGAGCGCCGAAGGGGTACTGTTATTTGGTTCAGTGTGGAACGGGGGGGGGGGGGCGGGGGAGTAGGTTTTATCTGCGATGAGGAGACGGCGGAAGAATTACATGTCAACCGCCGTTCTGTAAAGCGGGCATATCTTCCACCCGTCCGCCACAATCTCCACGCAGGGGACTACGTGGAGTATACCCCCATGAAGAGCCTCCAAGGCCCCTTTGCTACTGGAGTGAAACTCCTTAAGCGATCAGCTACTCCTGCAGCGCACCTGGAAGACTGGAGTGAGGAGGCCCAGGCTGCAGAAGAGGCTCGGTGTTCTCATGAGACCAATGATGGGACTCTGCGATCTGAGGAGAAATCCCAAGCTCAGCTGGAACCCCTGATACCAGATTTGCCACCACCGCCGATCCTTCATGTGGGACAGATGACCACCAACAGTTTTGTGTACCAGCCATCAGTGGTACAATACCAACTGCCATGACAGGTGCAGGCCGCACAGTCCGCCGCTCACGGAAGACCGTTACATGAGCCCTTACAGCCGGAGATTCTGTCACTTTGTATGCCGACGGGAGGATCTGGCCACTACAAGGTAATGGGCAAGGCCCAAGTTGCCAAGGCCCTTGCCAGTGTGACCGCCCGGTCACTACCAAGACCATCCCTGAGAGTTCGGTCGGGGTCTGCTGCCGCAGCCAGTGTCGCTTTCATGAGGCAGGAGCGCCCTCTCATGTCTTTTAGCTCCAGCAGCAGTGAAGAGGACCTTCTGGCCCTTAAGTAAGGATCCTGCAGCTTTTATGGGAGCCACAACATAGACTTAACCTGAAGGGTGAGCACTAGTTAGCGTTTGTCCTCACCCAGATGGACATGGATTGTCAGGACTCCCACCCACCCCACCCCCCATCAAAAAAAAAAAAAAGTTTTAACCAAGTTGTGCATATGTTCGCCTCATCCCTTTTTCCCCCTTTTCAGGTTATTGGGGAGCCCCTTGAAAGAGGGTTTTTTTAAGGAACCTTTGATGCTATTTTTTTACCCATTTGGATTACAATTTTACTTATGTGGATTACAAATTGCAACTGAGTTTGGGACTCTGCTCCAGTTCTATGACAAGAGTCAGAAGAAAAGAGACAAACGTGTCCGTGAGCATACTAGGTAGATGATCTTTAAAATGTTTACATTATACATACAGTACAGACCAAACATTTGGACACACCTTTTCATTCAAAGAGTTTTCTGTATTTTCATGACTATGAAAATTGTAGATTCACACTGAAGGCATCAAAACTACAAATTAACACATGTGGAATTATATACTTGACAAAAAAGTGTGAAACAACTGAAAATATGTCTTATATTCTAGGTTCTTCAAAGTAGCCACCTTTTGCTTTGATTACTGCTTTCCACACTCTTGGCATTCTCTTGATGAGCTTCAAGAGGTAGTCTTACCTGAAATGGTTTTCACTTCACAGGTGTGCCCTGTCAGGTTTAATAAGTGGGATTTCTTGCCTTATAAATGGGGCTGGGACCATGAGTTGTATTGGGCAGAAGTCAGGTGGATACACAGCTGATAGTCCTACTGAATAGACTGTTAGAATTTGTATTATGGCAAGAAAAAAGCAGCTAAGAAAAACGAGTGGCCATCATTACTTTAAGAAATGAAGGTCAGTCAGTCCGAAAAATTGGGAAAACTTTGAAAGTGTCCCCAAGTGCAGTCGTAAAAACCATCAAGCGCTACAAAGAAAATGGCTCACATGAGGACCGCCCCAGGAAAGGAAGACCAAGAGGGTAGTGGAGGATAAGTTCATCCGAGTCACAAGCCTCAGAAATCAGATTTCAGATTAGAGAAATCAGAACTCAGATTAGAGACCAGGTCAATGCCACACAGAGTTCTAGCATCTCTACAACAACTGTTAAGAGGAGACTGTGTGCAGCAGGCCTTCATGGTAAAATAGCTGCTAGGAAACCACTGCTAAGGACAGGCAACAAGCAGAAGAGACTTGTTTGGGCTAAAGAACACAAGGAATGGACATTAGACCAGTGGAAATCTGTGCTTTGGTCTGAGGAGTCCAAATTTGAGATCTTTGGTTCCAACCACCATGTCTTTGTGCAATGCAGAAAAGGTGAACGGATGGACTCTACACGCCTGGTTCCCACCGTGAAGCATGGAGGAGGAGGTGTGACGGTGCTTTGCTGGTGACACTGTTGAGAATTTATTCAAAATTGAAGGCATACTGAACCAGCATGGCTACCACAGCATCTTGCAGCGGCATGCTATTCCATCCGGTTTGCGTTTAGTTGGACCCATCATTTATTTATCAACAGGACAATGACCCCAAACCACACCTCCAGGCTGTGTAAGGGCTATTTTGACCAAGAAGGAGAGTGATGGGGTGCTATGCCAGATGACCTGGCCTCCACAGTCACCAGACCTGAACCCAATCGAGATGGTTTAGGGTGAACTGGACTGCAGAGTGAAGGCAAAAGGGCCAACAAGTGCTAAGCATCTCTGGGAACTCCTTCAAGACTGTTGGAATACCATTTCAGGTGACTACCTCTTGAAGCTCATCAAGAGAATGCCAAGAGTGTGCAAAGCAGTAATCAAAGCAAAAGGTGGCTACTTTGAAGAACCTAGAATATAAGACATATTTTCAGTTGTTTCACACTTTTTTGTTAAGTATATAATTCCACATGTGTTAATTCATAGTTTTGATGCCTTCAGTGTGAATCTACAATTTTCATAGTCCTGAAAATACAGAAAACTCTTTGAATGAGAAGGGGTGTCCAAACTTTTGGTCTGTAGTGTATAATGTATTTGCACTATATTGTTTGCGCTAATGTTTTTACCTTTCAGCAACGTTTTCAAGTATGTTGCCCATTGTGTGTATTTCTTTACAGGTACAGCAATGTGTCCTCATATTCACTTTATTGTATGGTGGATGTGTCACGAGTAGGCCTGCGTCTGGAATCAGACGTTCTGCACGGCTTTCGAAGTGACATATTTGACAGGCTTTCCCTTTGTTTGTGTGCTCTTCACCACACCTCTTCCCCTCAGCTGTTGCCGCTTGGCAATCAGCTTTCCCCTATTTACCCCTTCCTCTCCCAGTATCCCTTGCGGTTTATATCTTCTACCTACTGGGTTGAGAGTGGTGTGGATCTCGGCTGAGATCCTGTTGCTGAGTTCGGCCTAAGTTAAGTTTTCTTTCTTCATTTGTTGTTTTCCTGTTGGAGTCTCCTGTTCCTCCTTACGCTTGGAGGAACGGGTGTACTCTCTTGTGTCACTAGCCTGCAGGGGTTCCTAGGGTGTATTTAGATTAGGTTCCTGTGTATGAACATTCCTACCATCCAGGATTGTTCATACTGGTAGTCAGCCTAGGGCCTAGTCTCAGGGTCCTCTGCAGGAGGTGACCGGTTCCCTGGTTTTGTCTGTCCCCATCCCTCATACGCTCGGTGTGGCTTTTCCCCCCACACCAGAGCGTGACAAGATGGTTGTACTATGCACTTAGCCAGATACACAGCACCTTACTTGTTCTAACTCAAATATACATACTGCCTCTGAGGGCGATTTCAGATCTGACCATTTACGCTGGATCTGGCCCGGGGTCCAGCAAGGTGTCAAAACGATGGCGCAAGCCTCGGATCACCCCCTTTTTATGCTGGTTCGGGTGGTGGCGTGTGCCATCGTAAATCGTAATCCTGGCGGTCCATCAGCCGGACTATGTATTTCAGCTGTGCAGCAGAGCTAAATGATGAGGATCGTCTGGATGCCATTTTCGAATATTCGCTCTGCTTCTGAGGAGTGCACGCCGCGGCCTCTCCTTGTACGTGCCCGCGCATTACATAATCGCGTAGACAATAGTACGCTGAGGATTCGTAAGCCATTTGTACGCTCACGCGTACGTCTTCTAAGAAGTTGCGTACATTTTTTAAATGAACGTTCGTTCTTAGTGCGTGAATGTTCACCAATAGCACATAAAGTATATTTTGTACAAAAATACAACGAATCTATTCGTCGAATATACGAATCTTAGGAAAAGTTTGGCGAATGTTCTGCGAATAATTTTTTGAATGATTCGCTCATCTTTAATCTCAAACAAGGAGAAGACTGATCATAGATGCAGCCAACAGGCCCATGATCACTCTGGATGAACTGCAGAGATCTACAGTGGAGGTGGGAGAGTCTGTCCATAGGACAACAATCAGTCAAACACTTCACAAATCTGGCCTTTATGGAAGAGTGGCAAGAAGAAAGCCATTTCTCAAAGATATCCATAAAAAGTCTCGTTTACAGTTTGCCACAAACCACCGGGGAGACACACCAAAAATGTGGAAGAGGGTGCTCTGGTCAGATGAAACAAAAAAAAAAAATAATAATAATATCGAACTTTTTGGAAACCATGCAAAAAGATATGTTTGGCGTAAAAGCAACACAGGTCATCACCCTGAACACACCATACCCACTGTCAAACATGGTGGTGGCAGCATCATGGTTTGGGCCTGCTTTTCATCAGAAATTGATGGGAAGATGGCTGGAGCCAAATACAGGACCATTCTGGATGAAAACCTGTTGGAGTCTGCAAAAGACCTGAGACTAAGACGGAGATTTATCTTCCAACAAGACAATGATCCCAAACAAAGCAAAAGCTACAATGGAATGGTTCAAAAATAAACATATCCAGGTCTTAGAATGACCAAGTCAAAGTCCAGACCTGAATCCAATTGAGAATATGTGGAAAGAGCTGAAAACTGCTGTTCACAAACGCTCTCCATCCAACCTCAAATAGCTTGAACTGTTTTGCAAGGAAGAATGGGCAAGAATTTCAGTCTCTAGATGTGCAAAACTGAGACATACCCCAAGCGACTTGCAGCTGTAATCACAGCAAAAGGTGGCGCAACAAAGTATTAATGCAAGGGGGCCGAATAATTTTGCACACCCCACTTTTCAGTTGTATTATTACAAAAAAAAGTTTAAATGATCCAATAAATTTCGTTCTACTTCACAATTGTGACCCACTTGTTGTTGACTCTTCATCAAAAATGTAAAATGTTATATATTTTTGTTTGAAGCCTGAAATGTGGCAAAGGGTTGAAAAGATCCATGGTGCCGAATACTTTAGCAAGGCACTGTACATACATACATACACAAAACACATAAATACACCATATATACACTACAAACACATACCACCCAACTTTTAAAAATCTTAAGGAGGCAAGGAGCTAAACTATGGAATGGAAGCGCTCATCTCCAACTGCCACTGTAATTTTAACAAACGGATCTGGAGAACCTGAGAGAACTGGCTGAATCCCATGCCTGTGTGTACCCCATGCCCATGCTACAGACTGCAAATAACGTTTCGCAATGCAGGGGCACCAGCCGTGTTGCTACTGTTAGTAGATGCAAATCCATTCATTTGAAAAGTGCAATAGGAAGACAACCTTACATTTCAAAACACCAAATAATTCTGTATCATATTACACATGAAACAAGAATAACCTAGTTCTATAGTTAAAGTGATTGTCAAGTTTCCAGCAAGTGTTTTCTAACTAAAACAGGAGCATTCTCACATGACCAGACAAAATGTAAGCTCTGTCCATACTTATTGACAACTGACAAGATTATACAGATCCCAGACAGATACCTTCATCTGTGGCACGCCAAACGTGGTCTACTTTTTTATACTTGTACCAAATGTCCCACTTAGGGTTGATATGTGGGTGAAACTGATCAGAGGCTTAGAACAAGAACAAACTCTCAGCGCCACACAAAAGAAAAAAAAAGTAAAGATCTACCTGTACCAAAATATTCTTGCTACCATGATCACAACATCATCACAGACATGAAAGTCTTGCTATTAAAAGGGAATCTGGGAGTACAAGCTCATGACAACCTTTGACACACTCAAATCAGACATTAATGTGCTGCATAGATTTGTGTCCTACATCTCTTGCCCCTCAGACCTCTGGGGTTCATGGGCTAAATGTCTATCAAAGGGAAAAATAAACTTTCACATTCCTTATTTACTGCTACAACTGTTAGCTTCCCCCTCCATTCATATCAATCTGCACCATATCACTCATCTCGCATACCTCACTATTCCTATGTACTTTTCTGTATAAATGTGTGAATCTTCAGATACTGTTATAACATACCTAATGAAGAGACTTGTGTAGTCTTGAAAGCTTAGAGTTTTGTCAGTGTCTTTTTAGTTCGCCAATAAAAAGTATCAACTACTAATGAATTTCATGTTTTGTATTCTCTAAAGAAAGCAGGACTTTTTCAGTGATTTGTGTTTAGTCTGTAGTATCTACTTGAAGGAGTGGCACCATTTAAGTCTGAATGCGCTCCTATTTTACCTTGGGAGTATCATTTTGTGTGCACTTTTGCCCCACGTATTTAACAGGCAACTTTTATTAAGGTGGTACATGCATGCTCTTCTTCTCATTGGATGCTTAATGCACACAGAGGTAACTAGGAGCAGCACACTATATGTACAGGGTCTGCTCTCCTGAATGCAGATGCCCAATGGCATAGATAGGTTTAGAGTAGGTCCTGCCTGTTTGAGATCACCTTGGCGCTGGTAGGCGGGCAAAGATGTGTTTTAATCTAAATATATTGTCTAAGAATCAGATTTTATCATATCAGAATAAGGGCTTAGTCTATATATGATATTTGCATTTACACATTTGCATGTGTTAATGTATTATTTTCTGTGATTTTTCTTTTATAAAATGTAGCCAAGTACATCTGCATATTAATTTATCACATTGTGCAGGATGTTTATATTTTTCAGTGATTTTTTTTTTCTGTAACGTGACCCTAGAATTTAGTTCTCCCACTCAACCTGAGAATATGCATGGAGATACACATGGAGCACGCAGGGCAGTGCAACTACAGTGGTGCTGAACAAGACACTTTACATATTTCTTTTATCTACCAAAAGGTTTGTGGACCACACTGGAGCTTTCATTTTGATCTAGTTTGTTTACATTTAACACCATTTAGTATTATCACTAGCTAATTTCCAGTGTAACCACCGTGGCAGCATAGAAGCAGCTAGACATGCTGTGAGTGACTCAATAAGGTCCTGGTAGTTGTCACAAATATTTGGTGCCATGCTGACTGCAGTGCTTCCCACAGCTGCTAAAGGGTACGTGAGGGAGAATCCATATAGTGAACATGGATTCAGATCTGGGGAATTAGGGGGCCAGGGAGGTGCTTGGAAGTCTTGGTTCCTCCAAGCAATGTCAGACATTTCATCTCTCACATCAATGGCACATGGTTCTCTGCAGTTTTTCCACATTGCTTATTTGCAATGGTACCTTTTGTGTACTCACTATACAGGCAAAGTCAAAAGTCGCAGGACATCATTTTATTTCAGAAACAAAAGGGGAAAATAAAATATCTGAATACCCCAGCATGTAAATGGTGAGGGGGCCTATTTTTTAGGCTATGTCCGGAACATGACAGTCATCTTGAAAGCTGCCATATTGTATCCAAGGAAAATTTTTCCAATTAAAAGGGGCTCATGTAGCATATCAAAAGACAATCAGAATTTTCTCAGAATGTTTAAAAGGGTGTCCTGCGAAGTTTGACTAACCCTGTATACTTTTAATACAGTGCATGAACAGTTCACAAACTGTACAGTTTCAGAAAAACTGTCACCCTTGTCCCAAAAGCCAATAATCATCTCTTAGCAACTCTCATAAAATCGTCCCTTTAACCTATGACGGCAATGAAGGATATTTGTGCAGACAGCCTTTACCACACCTTATTTACCCACCAAATCAGCTCACAACGCATGACTTTCTTCATTAGCTATGTGCTGCCAACGTCAAAAGTAGCAAGTGGTCATAATAATGTAACTCGATTGTGTAGTAGTTAGAGATGAGCGAGCACTAAAATGCTCGGGTGCTCGTTATTCGAGTCGAACTTTTCCCGATGCTCGGGTGCTCGTTTCGAATAACGAACCCCATTGAAGTCAATGGGAGACTCGAGCATTTTTGCAGGGGACCAAGGCTCTGCATAGGGAAGGCTGGGTGAAAACCTGGAAACCTCAGAAAATGATGGAAACACCACGGAAATGGACAGGAAACAGCAGGGGCAGCATGCATGGATGCCTCTGAGGCTGCCTAATCCCACCATTACCCCAAATTCTCCTAGTGGGGCACGTGTGGTATCGATTCTTCTCAGTTTAATACCGTATACGTCCCCTATCTTGGGACCCTATATTTCATGGTTTTTTCGACTACTGAAAAGGAAAAAGAGCTTGCTCTGGCCAGGGGAGTGTCTTTCCTACTGCAGCTAAGGGGACGTGTCCATGCTCTGCCTATCACAGGTCAGGAGGCAATTAAAAGAAGAACAAAAAAAAAACATCAGTACAATATCTAATACGTCCCCTATCCGGGTAAATTGTTTGGAGAGAAGGCCTGTAGGTGCGGGGCAGGCTGGGGGGAGGGGGGGGAGGTTTAGCTGGAAGAGCCAGAGGAGTGCCCCCTGGGCTAGCATGTGTGGTGGTGACAACAGCCAGATGGATTTGGAAAAACTCTAGCATCAACCGGTACGGTATGTATTCTTCTGAGTTTAATACCGTATACGGCACCTATCCGGAAAAATAGTTTGGAGAGAGAGAAAGGAAAAAGACGTGCAGTATGGAGCAATTACACGGAAACTATTAGATTAGGCAGACGTGGTCTGCTTCATTGCAACCCAGACAAATGAGAGAAAAAGAGGAAAATGACGTATTTTTAAAAGTGACGTTCAGTATAGATCAGGGGTGCACAACGTTTTCTGGGTGGGGGCCACATTGTCCGACTGAACCAACGTCAAGGGCCGAAAATAAAATTTAAAGGGGTATTACCAACTGAAATACTGTATTTATGGCAGATTGAACACACAGTGTATACCATTAATGTCTAGTAACAGTTCCAGGAGTCCCATCTAATGGGAGAAATACATGAAAAATGCATGTGAGCAGCCACAAAACATGGACATACATGTCTGTTACCAGAAGGATGGGGCCACACAGAATGGTATCAAGGGCTGCATGTGGCCCCCGGGCCGCAGGTTGTGCACCCCTGGTATAGATCAAGTGTGGTATGTGTTCTATGTATACTACTCAGTTTAATACCGTATATGGCAGCTATCCGGAAAAATAGTTTGGAGAGAGAGAAAGATAGGACAAAGACGTAAATTGTTTGGAGAGAGGGCCTGTAGGTGGGGGGGCAGGCTGGGGGGAAGGAGGTTGAGCTGGAAGAGCCAGAGGAGTGCCCCCTGGGCTAGTGTGTGTGGTGGTGACAACAGCCGGATGCAGTTAGATTGACGACACAGGACCCCAACTTAAAAATTTAGCATCAACCGGTACAATTGTCAATTATGAGCTCGATCAAGTGTGGCATGACTTTTTAGATGGAGATTGCATGTGGTCACGTACTCCCGGGAACCCCATAGTCACCCCTTCTCTGATGTGCTACCCCAGAACATTCTCTGCCCCAATTCGCAAGACCTTTTGCAGTCTCCGTGTGCTGACAGTGTGGATTTACCAGTGTTGTCTGAGGAGGTGGTGGACAATGGCGAGACACAGGTGTCGGGGGGTGAGGTAGTTGTATGGGAAGCAAGTTACAGTGGGGACTTCTTGGGGGGGACTTCATGATGGGACAGATTCAACTTGGGTGGATCAGGCACAGGAACAGATCAATTTTTTTTTTTGTGTTTATTTAACTTTTATTTAGCACAAATAACCACAGAGATATTTATTCGTTATCTTCGCTGCGCAGTCTGGCGTTGGGGTTCGTCACTTTGATGGCGAACTGTGCCGCTCTCTCCACAATGGTCTTTAGGTTCTTAGATGGAGACGTTGTGGGCGATTTCTGCACAGAAGGACTTGTTGCTCATCAACAGAACCTTGAGCTCCTTGACATTGTGGACCAGGAATTTGCGGAACCCTGTGGGCAGCATGTGTTTGGTCTTCTTGTTGCTACCGTATCCAATGTTGGGCAATATAGATACGCAGGTAATATTTATCACACCTATCCCAAAAATAAAATTTACGCAGTTTGCGCAAATAAAACTGGAAACTGGAACTGGAGAGAGGGCCTGTAGGTGGACCTCCGGAAAAATTGTTTGGAGAGAGGGCCTGTAGGTGGACCTCCGGAAAAATTGTTTGGAGAGAGGGCCTGTAGGTGGACCTCCGGAAAAATTGTTTGGAGAGAAGGCCTGTAGGTGGACCTCCGGAAAAATTGGAGGAGCTTTAGGCAAAGACGATATGGAGGAGGAGGAGTAGGAGGAGTAGAGAAGAGGAATCGAATACATAAGTAATGTTAATCTTTAGCTGCTTTCCCCCGGAGGAGATTTGAATTCCGGTGAAATCCAGGCTTTGTTCATTTTAATAAGCGTCAGCCTGTCATCGCTGTCAGTTGACAGGCGTGTAAGCTTATCGGTGATGACGCCACCAGCTGCACGGAATACCCGCTCTGACAGCACGCTAGCGGCAGTACAACCCAGTAGTTGTATGAAGCAGAGTGATCGCTACGGATGTTGGTATGGTCAGCTAGGTACTCCCTCACCATCTGTCTGTACAGCTCCCCCCTACTCTGCCTAGACTGGGGACAGGTGACAGTGTCTTGCTGGGGTGACCTAAAACTGGCAAAGGCCTTGGAGAGCGTTCCCCTGCCAGTGCTGGACAAGCTGCCTGCTCTCCTCCTCTCCCCCGCTACTTGGCCCACAGAACCATGCCCTCTGCCGCTAGCGGCGTCAGATGGGAAGAATTGTTTCAGCTTGTGCACCAGGGCCTGTTGATATCTATTCACTCTCATACTCCTTTCCTCTGCAGGGATGAGAGTGGAAAGGTTTCTGCTTGTACCCGTGGGTCCAGGAAAGTGAACACCCAGTAATCGGTGTTTGAAAAATTCTTCTAACGTGAGGGTCACGGGATAGGCAGCCTAACATGAAGTCTGCCATGTGCGCCAGAGTCCCAACACGCAAGAATTCCCTCTCCTCACTAGCCTGACTCTCCATTTCCTCCTCTTCCTCCTCCTCCAAGTCCTCCTCTTCAGCCCATACACGCTCAAGAGTTAAGGACTGAGCACTGGTACCCTCTACTGTCTCGCTGACTTTTCTCCTCCTCTTCCTCCTCATCCTCATCCCCCTCCTCCGATACGCGCTGAGAAACAGACCGGAGGGTGCTCTGGCTATCAAGCGACGGATCTTCCTCCACCGTCTCTTGTGACAAGCGCAAAGCATCCGACTTGATGCTGAGCAGTGAGTTTTTCAACAGGCAAAGCAGCGGGATGGTGAGGCTGATAATGGCGGCATCGCCGCTGACCATCTGTGTTGACTCCTCATAGTTGCTCAACACCTGGCAAATATCAGACATCCACGTCCACTCCTCATTGTAGACTTGAGGAATCTGACTGACCTGACTACCAGTTCTGGTGGAAGATGACATCTGGCAGTCTACAATCGCTCTGCACTGCTGGTAAACTCTGGATAACATGTTTAATGTCGAATTCCATCTCATGGGCACGTCGCACAACAGTCGGTGAGCGGGCAGTTGTAGGCGGCGCTGCGCTGCCCTGAGAGTGGCAGCATCTGTGGTCGACTTGCGGAAATGCGCACAGATGCGGCACACCTTGGTGAGCAAATCAGACAGATTGGGGTATGTCTTGAGGAACCGCTGAACTATTAGATTGAACATGTGGGCCAGACATGGCACATGTGTCAGTCTGCCGAGTTGCAGAGCCGCCACCAGGTTACGCCCGTTGTCACACACAACCATGCCTGGCTTGAGGTTCAGCGGTGCCAGCCACATATCGGTCTGCGCCGTGATGCCCTGTAACAGCTCTTGGGCGGTGTGCCTTTTGTCACCTAAGCTCAGCAGTTTGAGCGCCGCCTGCTGGCACTTACCCACGGCACTGCTGCTGTGCCTAGAGCTACCGACTGAAGGCGCCGTGCCCACGGATGGTAATTCGGTGGAGGAGGAGGAGGAGGGGTCGGAGGAGGAGGCATAGTACGTCTGAGAGACCGTGACCGAGGTAGGCCCCGCAATCCTCGGTGTGGGCAGTACATGAGCGGCCCCAGGGTGAGTCTCGGTCCCAGCCTCCACCAAGTTAACCCAATGTGCCGTCAGTGAGATATAGTGTCCCTGCCCGGCAGCACTTGTCCACGTGTCCGTGGTTAGGTGGACCTTCTCAGAAACAGCGTTGGTCAGGGCACGGATGATGTTCTCTGACACGTGCTGGTGTAGGGCTGGGATGGCACATCGGGAAAAATAGTGGCGGCTGGGGACCGCCATGAGATTGCGAAAGGCCTCGGTCTCTGCCAGCCTATAGAGCAGCATCTCCAGGCTAAGCAATTTGGAGATGTGAACGTTGAGGGCTTGGGCATGTGGGCGGAACTATATTTCCTCCTGCGCTCCAGAGTCTGCTGTAAAGACAGCTTAACGCTGCGCTGGGACACGTTGGTGGACGCTGTGGAGGATCGTGGAGGCGAAGGTGTGGTTTTCCGGCGGGAGGCGCTCGTGCCGGGGTCCTGGGCTGGGGGTTGACTAGCAGAGGCAGCGAGTGACGCAGGGGGTTGACTAGCAGAGGCAGCGAGTGACACAGGGGAAGGAGCAGTGGTGTGTCCCGCAGGAGGTGGTGAACGGCCTTGGTTCCATTGAGTGGGGTGTTTAGCACTCATATGCCTGCGCATGCTGGTGGTGGTTAGGCTAGTAGTGGTGGCACTCCTGCTGATCATGGTGTGGCACAGGTTGCACACCACAGTCCGTCGGTCATCCTCACTTTCTTGAAAGAACCTCCAGACTTGCGAACATCTAGGCCTCGCCACGGGAGCTGCACTACGTGAAACAGTTGCTGCTGATGCACCAGCTCTGGCCCTGCTTCTCCCTCTGGCCACACCACTGGCCTCCACCTCAGAAGCACTGTCTTCACTCGGCATATCAACCCAGCTTGGGTCAGTCACCTCGTCATCCTCAGTTTCCTCAGTCTGCTCCCCCCTCGGACTTCCTGCCATGACAACAACTTCACCACTGTCCGACAACCGTGTCTCCTCATCGTCCGACACCTCTTTACAAACTTCTTCCACTAACTCAACATTGTCATCATCATCATCACCCACAGACTGCGACAGTTGGAAAACTTGGGCATCGGGAACGAGGTCAGCGGCAACCTGAGAAGTGGTTTGTGACTCAGGGAAGGGTCCAGAAAACAGTTCCCGAGAGTATGCCGGATCGCATTCCAAATTTTCCTGGGAGGGGGCAGACTGGGGGGGAAGGAGGTTGAGGTGGAGGAGCCAGAGGAGTGCTCCCTTGGGTAACGTGGGTGGACTGTGTGGAAGACTGACTGGTGGACAAATTACTTGAAGCATTGTCCACAATCCACGACATCAGCTGTTCGCACTGTTGTGGTTTCAACAGTCCTCTACCACGTGTCCCTGTAAGTTGAGACATGAAGCTAGGGAGTGTAGCTCTGCGGCGTTCCACAGCTCCCTCATCAGCAGGTACTGTCTCACCCTGCCCAGGACCACAGCCTCTGCCCCCTGCAGTAATTGAATGCCCACGCCCTCGTCCTCGACTTTTAGCACTGGGGTTCAACATATTCTGTATATAAGTGTATTATATAAAAAAATAAATAAATAAATGGGCCTGCTGTACTGAAACCCACAAACTTGTTTAGTCTGGTTTAATTAAGTGACGTACAGAAAGTGTCACCTGGACAGAAAATACGGATTGGAGTGAGTGTGCTGAACTGTGACACACAGAAAGGTTCCACGCAGCTGTGTGAAATGGATTTGTATCGCTGAGCTAAAAACAACAAAAAAAAATAAATTTTTTTATATATTTTGTTTTCTATATTTTTTTGTAGTTTTGTTTTTTTGGGAACGTGACGTGCAGGAACTATCGTAGACCTAACTCACACCCTGTTAATGGTGGCTATTTAGACTGCGACCCAGACAAATGTCGCACAGAGATTTTTGGGATCAAGCTATACACGTGACAGGCAGCAAAAGACTTGGTTGTATTAAGTGACATACAGAAAGTGTCACCTGGACAAAAAATAGTGAGTGTACTGAACTGTGACAGACAGAATGGTTCCACACTGCTGTGTGCAATGGATTTGTATCACTGAGATATAACATTAAAAAAAAAAGGGGGTTATATATGGCGATAGCTGCACTACTAGTGCCAGCCAGCCAGCCAAGCCAAATGCAAAACTAAATACACAATGGCTCAGATTCACTAATCCTAAAGATGGCGAAAGCATCAGGTTGTCTAGATCTGCACCAGATTTATCACAGTGGCTCAGACTGGATGGTAAATGTGGTGCAGGGATAAATAACTTTTTCTATTTCTATACCAGCTTTTGATTGGTATTGATAGCTATTGGAGACATTTTTACGCCAGAATTATGGGGCAATTTCGTCACTAAATTGCACATCTTAGGCTCTTCCCCTTTCCAGCAAAGCCATGCCCCTTGGTGCTAGGTCCCACCCCATGTCAAGCATGTTGGAAAAAAGTGTAGCAAGTAAACCCTATATACCAATTTACAGATTTTTGGCACAGGCACATTAGTAAATCTGGGCCAAAATCATTACAGTCGTTGTCCATATGCCTCATTAAGAGATAATGTCAGAGTGGACTTTCCTGCTCAGAACTCATCACTATTAGTCCGCTCCATGGATGCTTATTTGAATGGGCACCATAAATACACATTTGGCTGCTGCAGAATTAATTATCTGCCAGCAATAACAGCTTATTAGAGATGAGCATACTTTTTGAAATTAGTTTATTTTCCCAATTTGTCCAGTTTTTCAGAAAATTTGATTCATGGCCTGAAAATTGGTATACAGGTGTATCTCAATAAATTAAAATATCATTAAAAAGTTAATTTATATGAGAAGTTCCATTCAAAAAGTGAAACTCGTTATAAAGATTTATTGCACATAGAATTATTTATTTCAAGCATTTATTTCTTTAATGTTGATGAATATGGCATATAGTTAATGAAAACCCAAGTATTTCAGAAAACTAGATTATTAATTACGTAAGACCAATTTAAAAAAAATAAGATTCTCTAGCACAGTGATATTGTAGTTATTAAACCAGGTATTGGTACTTTTGGCAGTGTGGGCAGGTGACAAGTTCGGCTATAAAATGAAATGAGCATCCATGAAAGCTCATCAGCAGAGGGAAGCATGAAGTGCTCTAAAATGTCCTGGTAGATGACTGCTCTCACTTTGGACTTGATAAAACACAGTGGACCAACACCAGCAAATGACATGGCTCACCAAACCATCACAGATTGAACATTGGACCTCAAGCAAATTGGATTTTGTGCCTCTTCTTCCTGACTCTGGGACCTTGATTTCAGAATGAAATGCAAAATTTACCTTTATCTAAAGACAGGACTCTGGACCACTGAGCAACAGTCCAGTCCTTTTTCTCCTTAGCCCAGGCAAGACCCTTTCGACGTTTCTGGGTCACGAGTGGCTTGTCAAAATGAATGCAAATGTCCTGCATACTTCTGTGTGTGGTGGCTCTTGAAGCACTTCAGCCGTAGTCCACTCCTTGTGAATCTCCCCAAAAATCTCAAATGGCCTTTCCTCGACATTTCTTTCAAGGCTGTGGTTTATTCCTATTGCTTGTGCATTTTTCTCTACCACACTTTTTCCTGCCACTCAACTTTCCATTAATATTCTTGAAGACAGCACTTTCAGCAGTCAGATTTTTTAGCAATGACCTTTTGTGGCTTACCCTCCTTGTGGAGAGTACCAATAACTGTCTTCTGGACAACTGTTAATTCAGCAGTCTTCTCCATGGTTGTGTTGCCTACTGAACCAAACTGAGGGACCATTTAAAGGCTCAGGAAATCATAACAGGTGTTTTCTGTTGATTATCTGATTAGAGTACAATACCACGAGTCCTATTTCACAATATTCTAATTTTCTGAGATACTGACTTTTGAGGTCGATTACAGCTAATGACAACCCAAAAGAAATAAACGCTTGCAATAAATCGCTCTTGTGTAATGAATCTACATAATATGCTGACAGTGGAAATGTGGTACCACTTCAGAAAGGAATGCACGGGAGTGTCTAAGAATAATTCTATCTTCCAAAATACGCAAGTATGGTGGTTTGCAGGAACAGGCTTTTATTTCTCCTACTATCTTTGCTGTAATGATGACTAAAAGCAGGGTAGTTTTGAATGTAGGAAGCCTCAAAGAAATATCAGATAGTGTCTCGAATGGGACTTCCATGAGAAGAGACAAAGCTAAATTTACGTCCCGTGGAGGGACTGAGAACCATAAGGATGGACATACTCGGCCTGCTGCTTTTAAGAAATGATTCACGAGACTTGCATCAGATAGCTTGACATCTAGAAAGGCACCAAGTGCCAACACATGTACTTTTAAGGTACTGAATCTAAGGCCTAAATTTAATCCTTTGTAAAGTCCAGTATTTGAAGAATTTCTAGAAGATACTGAGGATCCCATCTGTCTCCCACAAACATTAAGAATTTTTCCATATTCTGTGGTAGATGTTTGAAGTGATTTTTTTTCCTACTGTTCAGCAGGGGCGTTGCTAAGCTTAAACATTCGGGGCCTGGGCCCCTGATGTTTTCTCCCAGGCCCTGAATGTCCTGCCTGTTAGACAAATACAATTGTATTGCCATCCTCAGGACAGCAGTACTATTGAATCTAGCAGACTGCAAGATATGTAGGACCTGTGATGACATCACATGTCATGTGATCAGTGCCATCCAATCCTGCACTGGTCACATGACTGACATCACAGGTCCTTTCCCGTTTTCTAAACTGAAGAGGAGAATTGTGGGGAAGAAGCTGCAGTGACCACTGCTACATCAGAAGAGGTAAGTGAAGGGAGAAGCAGAGGGATGCTGTGAGTTGAGGTTATTTAACTGGGACTGTATGTTGGGAGGGATGTTATCATGGGACACGGTGTTGGAGGTGACTTGGGCAGGGTACTTTCACACCTGCGGCATGGGACTCCGTCAGGCTGTTAGGATCCGTGCTGCACGTGTGGGGCCGGATCTACACTCCTGCCCCATTGACTGTAATGGGGGCGGGCCATGGATATGGCTGCAGTATGGCAACGCAAGACATATTGTACTTTTGTTCTGGCCGCCTCTCAGCAGGGTTTGCCATGCTGGCCCGCCCCCATTACAGTCAATGGGGCAGGAGCGTAGTCCCGTCCCAACACGTGCACCTGCTGCGGCACGGATCTGGCGGGCTGTTCACGTGCCTGAACAGCCTGCCGTAGTCCTCTGCCGCAGGTGTGAAACTAGCCTTAGGCTACTTTTACACTTGCGTTCTAAGGATCAGTTTGTGAGATCCGTCACAGGCTCTCATAAACGCTCCAAAACTGATCTGTTTTGTCCTAATGCATTCTGAGTGGAAAAGGATTTGTTCAGAATGCATTAGTTTTGCTTCAGTTCAGTCTCCATTCCGTTTTGGAGGAGGACACAAACGCTGCTTGCTGCGTTTTGGTGTCCGCATGAAGAAACTGACCCAAACTGGCTTTAAAAGATAATACAGCCGGATCCGTTCAGAACTGATGCAGACTGTTGTTTTATCATGATGGAAGCGTTTTTGCTGATACATGACGGAACCAGCAAAAACGCTGGTGTGAAAGTAGCCTTATTTACATTGGACTGTGGCGTGGAGTAATGTTATTTACATGGGACTGCATGTTGGAGGTGGCTGAGAGCAGGTTTAAGTTATTTACATGGGACTGTGGGGTGGAGTGATGTTATTTACACGGGACTGCATGTTGGAGGTGGATGTGGGAAGGAAGTGATGTTATTTACATGGGACTGTATGTTGAAGGCGGCTGTCAGAGGGAGTGACATTTACATAGGACTGTATGTTGATGATGGCTATGGGAATGATGTTATTTACATGACTCTGTATTTGGAGGGGGCTGTAGATAGAGAGGGATGTTATTTACATGGGACTGTATATTGGAGGGGGGCTGGAGAGATGGTGTGATGTTATTTACACAGGAGGGAAAAAGCTTTATTTACATGGGACTGTATGGCGGAGGGGCTGAGGAATTATAATTTCTGAGGACACTAAAGGGAGGAATATAACTACAGCCGGCAATATAAATACTGGGGGCACTACAGGGTGAGCATTATAACAGTAGGGGGAGCGATATAAATACTGGGGGCACTGTAGGGGTATTATAAATCCAGGGGACATTATAGGTGTTCTTATTACTACTGGGGGCTCTATAGGAGCGTCTTATAGATCTGCCTTATTTGTACTAAGAGCACTATGGGGGGCCTTATTACTACTGAGGGGTCTGTAGAGAGCTTTATTACCAATGGGGGAACAATAGGGAGCCTTATTACTACTGGAGGCTCTGTGAGGGCATTATTAATACTGGAGAGCTCCTCTACTAATGGAGGCACTCTTGGGGAGCATTATCAGTGCTGGGGTCGCTGTAGGGTGGAGTGTTACTAATGATGGAATTACTACTGGTAGGACTATTACTTTGGGGGGTCACTATTATTTCTTCTGGATAGTATTTGGGGTTATTGGAGGACACAGCGAGCAGCAGGATAAGACTGTGGGGACTCCAGGTTGGGGGATGATGATAGAAATGTGAGGAAGATAAGATGTCTGTGTGTCACACTCTGCAGAGACAAGGCAGCTGAGAGAAGTTGTCTGGACCAAGTGGAGAAGATGACAGAGAAGATCTACATCAGAGGAGAAGTCACCTGGGAAGCCCTGGATGTGAGGTATGTGCTGCTGTATAGCAGGCGTGGGGCAAGGGTCGACAGAGAATTGGGCCATATTCATTGGGGCTTGGGCCCCGAATCTTTTGAGACCCTAGCAACTCCCCTGCTGTTCAGTAATGTACAGATTACTTTTTGGGAAAGACCTTTCTTTTTTAATATGGAGGCGTCAGTCTTCAAGCTGTCAATTTCACCTGAGTTATGTTCAGATTTAACACTGGTCCCTGACTTAATAGATGCGGAACTTGAGGGAGCACCAGGTAATCACCTGCTGAGAGTGTTTTTAGGGGGGAAACCAAGGATCTTTTGGGCTACCACAATAATCCAGGCTTGTTCCTTTAGTATTTTCGAAATCTGGTTTAGTCAGTATGACACCACTCTTTTAATTCTCTTACATGAAGGCTGAGTATTAGAGAATAATGTTCATTTGATATCACAAGTATAGGGCATAAAGCAAAATTCAGCTGTATGCACTGAAAATCTACAATAAATTTACCACATGTAAATCATTAGATCCAGTCATTAGGCAAACTCTTGAGCAAATGCTATAGCATACTGAATGTGAACTTTTTTCTGCTGCTAGTCCCAATCGAGATGTAATCAATTCAGTTAAATTTTTTTAGATATCCCTTTCAGGGATGTGGAGGTCAACACAAGAAAAAAAAAAGATAAAAAAGTAATTGTACTCAGCAGAAACTATACAGTTAACATAGAAGTTTCAAATAATGGTTGCCTGCTAGATTTCTCGCCATGTAGCCCAGCACGGATGAGTTTCCTAGGAAACAGTTTTCCTGACACTTATGGTTTTTTGATGCACTCTCTTTATCTGAGCAGCAATCCATGCATCTGACACAGACATTCCTCATTTCACACTGCAAATGAGAACAAACTGTCTAGCATTATAAAGGCATCACCATTGTGAAGATAGATCTGTAGCCTTTAGAGCATATCACATGAATGTAAACACTATTGTTCCATCTCCTGGAAGAAAGTTAAGTTCTCATATCATCTACAACTTTTGTGCAAGAAAGCAACTGCCTTTTAAAAGGAAGCACTGTGTGGGGAAGAGAGGACTCTCTTAAACCAAGAAATTGGCATTTTTCCATTGTATCTGTGAATCACATTACCTACAAAATGCATCAAAAAGTAATGTAAAAAACATTTTTCACCGTTGCCCTCCATGATGCAAGCTCTTGGTGGAAAAATAATGATTAAATATTTGATTTACATTTAAAAAAAAATCTGCTCTTTTCACACTGGTGATTCCCTCTACATGTTTCTGTTACATTATTAAAGCCAGCATAATTCACCAAGCTTCCATTTTTAGCTGCTGAAATTAGATCTGTCATGAATGCATTAGACTGGTCACTTTGATATGGATACTACAGTCTCTCATATGTAGCCTGCAATATCATTGCGTTTAGCCTACAGGCTATGAGACAAGGTACAGTTAATAGGTCATTAGAAAATGACATTGTTTACATCATGTTTTTACAGTATGTTAAGCAGGCTCAGACTGGCCCACAGGGGTACAGGTGAATCCCCCGGTGGGCCCCTGAGCAAGATGGGCCCCTAGTCTTCCACCCCTGCACAAATGGCACATGACACAGTATAGTTACTGCACTAGATATAGATAGGCATCGTACAGCACTACAACCAGTCTATGTTCAAATAAGATATCAGTAGATAATAGGGTTGTCATGATACCAAAATTTTGATTCGATTTCAATACCATGCGAAAAAATAAAACACCAAAAAAGCTGTGTGCATTCCGCATTTTATGGAACGTCCGGCCCATAATCGAACAGTCCTATCCTATTTTTTTAGGGGGACAAGGTAACTAAAAATGGCGAATAGCACGGTTTTGATTTTTTTCTGTTACGCCATTCACTGCATAGGAAATATTTTTTAATATTTCGCACTTTTTCGGGCATGGTGATATGCAATATTTTTTTTTATTGTTTGTAAATTTTATATGTAAAATTGGGAAAGGGCGATTTAAACTTTTTTTGGTTTTGTTTTTTTTTTTTACTTTTTATTTATTTCTTTTTTTTAGAAAATAAAGTGACCAAAAACGGCAAATTGGCCATTTTTACACTTTTTTCCATTTCGCCGTTTTCCCTATGGGAAAGAATTTTTATAGTATGGGCGTTTTTGCACATGCCGATACCCATGGTGTATTTTTTTTTTTTTTTGTTCTTTTATTTTTATTTTGGGGAAAGGGGAGTGATTTGAATTTATGTTTTTTTTATTTTTAAAAACTAATTATTTTACACTTTTTTTATAGTTCCCATAGGGCAGTGGTCCCCAACCTTTTTTGCACCAAGGCCCGGTTTCTTGCTTGACAATTTCCCCAGGGACCGGGGGATGGGGGGGGGGGAGAGGACGTGTTAGGGCGATGCTGGCAGCGCTGACTGATTCACGCAAGGTGCATATTAAAATATATAAGTATAACATAAAGTGCCCCTATACAGAGCCTCCCATAAAAAATACCCCTTCTTTGTGGCCTCAGTAGATGCCCCCACATTGCCCCCAATAATGTGCCAGTAAGAAATGCCCCCATAGTGTCCCCAATAAGTGCCCCCACAAATGTGAAAGTAAAAAGTGCCCCCATATATGCCCCCAATAATGTACCAGTAAGAAGTCCCCCCATAGATGCCCCGACACTGCCCCCAATAATGTACCAGTAAGTGCCCCCCTAGATGTCCCCAATAATGTGCCAGTAAAAAGTGCCCCCATAGATGCTCCCACAGTGCCCCCCAATATTGTGCCAGTAAGAAGTGCCCCCATAGATGCCCCCCAATAATATACCAATAAGAAATCCCCCCATAGATGCCCCCAATAATATGCCAATAAGTGCCTCCATAGATGCCCTCCAAAAATATGCCAATAAGAAGTGCCTCCATAAATGCCCCCCAATAATATAAGAAGTGCCCCCCATATCATGTGCCAGTTAGAAGTGCCCCCCAGTGCTCCTCTCCTCCGGTATTGTACAGAAAAAAAAAAAAAAAAACACTGATACTTGCCTCCATCAGGCTGGCAGCGATGCAGGCCTCTTCCGGCCTGTGTCCTGCGCTGTATGGTTCAGGCGGCCTTTGATAAGCTACAGGCACTAGGCCTGCAGCCTATCAGAGGAACGGACAGGGAAGACGCCACTCCCTCCCCTGCCCCGCAGCACAGGCATCTGTATTGCTGTCCTGAGGACGGATGGAAGCGCTCATCTCCCTGTCCCCTGCCACCGCCGACATCGATTCAGGGCCCGGTCCTGAGCCGCGGCCCGGTGCTTGGGGACCGCTGCCATAGGGAACTACTGTATAACAAGCAATCATCTGATTGCTGTTATCATAGACTACAATGCACTTGCATTGGAGTCTATGATAATTTTACTACTTTCCTATGGAGCCTATTACAGGCAAGAGCTCCATAGGAAATACTATGCAGCAGCCTCCTGCCATTCACAAAGGCAGGGGATGCTGCACACATGCTCCAGCTCCTCCGATCGCCACACGGGGGAGCCGGAGCAACATCGGAAGCACGCGTTTCTGGTGTTTCACGCGCGCGGATGCTGTGGTCAGGATTGACCATAGCATCTGAGGGGTTAAATGTCCACGATCAACATTACTGCCGCTTGCGGACATCAGCCGCGGGTGTCTGCTATAGGAAACATCTTTAAAGACCCGTCCAGCGCCGTACTAGTACGGCGCTTGGCGTGAAGGGATTAAAGGGGTTGTCCCACCAAAAAAAGGAGTCTACATTTTTCAAAACAGGACCTGGACCTGAATCCTTTATTTAACTGCATGTAATTTGCAGCTACTGATTTATTAAATGAAACATCTGTATAGCACCTACTGTATGGTTTTCTAAATTCTTCTCAATGAGGTGGATGCACATGCTCAGTTCTGCCACCAGCTACAGCAAAAGGACATGTCCCCTCAGAAAGCCAGTTTGAAATATATCTAGCAGAGCAATTGAAGTAATAAGTGGGAGAGCTATGGATCCATGTGAGTTACAGGGCAGTTTATAGGTTTGTTAGAAAGCGATTATGTTGTGCTACTATTCAGTTTTTACATTAACCCCTTCCTGACTGCTATATGGCTATTTACCTCGTCGTTGGGACTTTAAAGATACAGCAGGCACCCATGGCTAATGTCCACGACCGGCATTAATGGACATTTAACACTTCAGATGCTGTGGTCATCTCAATGGTATCTACATGCTGAAAACACAGAAGCATGCTTGTGACAAGAGGCTGCTGCTTAGTCATTTCTATGGAGCCACAAAAAAATAAAATAAAAGTTACCAAAAAGTCCTACACACCCCAAAATGGTATCAGCAAAAAAACAAAACAAACAAACAAACAGTCTTCAAACAGCGCCGCACACAAAAATACAAAAAAGTTATAGGGGTTAGAGTAATAAAAAAATTATATTGCCATATTCTTACTGACCTGCAGAATGAAAGTAACGGGTCAGTTTTATGGTATAGGGAACGCCATAAAAACAAAACCCAAAAAAACCGTTGTGGAATTGTGTTGTTTTCCAATTTCACCCTATCAATTTTTTCCCCACTCTCACCACAATGTATGCAACAGTAAATAGTGCCATTAGAAATGGCATCTAGTCCCTCAAAAAAACAGGCCATTATACAGCTATGTGAACAGAAAAAAAAAAAAAAAAAAAAGTTATGGCTTCGGGAGGGCAGGGAGAAAAAAAAAAAAAAAAAAAAACCAAAACACAGAAAATTGGCAAGTCATGAAAGGGTCCCGACTACCTCCTGGCTGGTGCTCTGCTATTTCAGTAGATCTCATTGTCATGCATGAGAGCTACTGAAACAGGGAAACAGCATAGCTTGCTATGCTATATGCTAACTCAGAAACAGCATAGCATCTTGCGCTATGCTGTTTCAGTAGCTCTCATGCACGGTAATGAGAGCTACAGGAACAGCAGAGCCATTTACCAGCCGGGAGGTGATCCGACTGTGTCTCATCTTACCTTAGTAACGCTAATATGAGACAACCTCTTTAAAAGATAATGTGGTCTGTCTTCTTTGTAGGAAGGTAGCACAAGAGAGGTTTCCCTTTTAGAGAACATGGAATTGATGTTCCTCAATGGAATTATGGGCAGGGAATCTTTACTTTTACTTTATAAACACAGGGGATATACAGCATGCAATAAAATGGCTAAAGGACTCACACACGCCATGAAGCTTATAGAAAGCAACCAAAATCTTGATATGCTTCTAAACAAAACAGAGTGCATGAGCCCTAAGGGTCATTCTTGCCTTTCTACATACAACAGTCCAATTGAGAATACAGCGAACATTATGTAGGAGTTTCTATTAACATAGTAGCCAAGTGTTCAATAAACTTCAATCTTTAACTAGAATAGGACAGTCTACAGATTTGTTGGGAGGCTTTCCTACACTCACAGCGTTTGTTTGCCCTAGTCTGTTGTGGATTAGCATGTGGACCCACTGTGCCATCTAGCAGAGATGGATTTTGGCTACATGCTAAGAGAGTTGCTCTGGTATCCACCCTTTAACCCCTGTACAAGGATCTGACCTACATTGCGGGGAAGTAACCAGATCACTACCTCCACAGATAGTCCTGGGGACTCTAATGCAAGCACCAGAAGATCAGGATAAGGAAAACACACTAAAAACACAGGGAAATAGTCTGAACAGTCACTACGACTTGAATGCAGGTTTCTGAGGTCCAGACAGCACACAAATGGGTTATCTGTCATGTTTTTAACTAATTTCCCCCCCTTCATGTGGCTTCATCACATTGATAATTATGACAATGTCTCCAACAGACCAATATTGCACTCCCACATGTAAATTAACTCCCAGCACTTCCTGGATCACGTTTTGTATGTTGTGCACGTGATCCAGGCATGGTTACATTCCACAATGTATGCAGGTTGCGCCTGCACAGTCAGGCAGCTTCAGGCCTAGATGGCAGGAGACGCAAGATAAACAGGCAGGCAGGGTGATGGTGAAGATACATGCGAGGTAGGGAGGTTGGACACTTGACAGGAACACAAACAAGACAGACAGGGTAAACTAAAATACAGACAGAACTGAAACTGATGGAACACAAAAGCAGAGCAGGGAACCTAGAGCTCCGGCCTCTTAAAGGGCCAGTGTGTGCGCTTCCAAATCCTTCCCCAGCCAATGGGCCCTAAGGAGAAAGAGACTGATGCACAAAGCAGAAACACCGAGGCAGCAATGTGATGAGTAGCATGGGTATCAAACCCACAAGAAAGAGCAAGGCTGCAGCGGACGTAGACAGCTAGGTGTAGTCTAACAGTCTAGTTGTACAAATAATTTGCCTTTCTCCAACAGACAGGGAATATGGCCCTGCATTAAAGAAGATCCACAGCTTCCGAGGTAGTCACTCTGAATTAAAAGAAGCATAGTTTATACTTCTAGAATTTAGAAAATCCTTCAAATTTAGCCTTTTGTTTCCATCTGATGGCTTCATCTCTTAATCAACATATGCAAAATTAGTTTGTTTGCAATTTTTTTGTATGTTATTAGAATAAGCTGTAAAAGGCATACTGTGAAACATAAAAGGACACCGCATGCCAGAAATTTTTGATTAACAAAGTGAAATTAGTAGCTTGGGAACCAAATACCAAAATATTAGTCATCAAATGCTCATCAAGAAAGGCAGTTTTCGGTTTATTTGGCTGGCTAACAAAGAATTTTCTGTCAGATTCCATTAATCAAAATAAATGGCTTTGATAGCATTCCCAGCAAATCACATATCATGTCTTACATTAATAATTATATGCTCCAAAGAGTCCTGAATAGAAATGGACTTCTAAAAATAGGATCTTAAGAACCCTAACACACATTCTAAAAAGCTTGGCTTTAAGTATACAACCAAGGTACAAATTTCCCAAGAAACATAAAAGGAAAAACACTTAAAGATTTCTGAAAATAGGCAGCAAATTATTGTTATACAAGTCTTTCCGCCGTTCAATATTTGTAAATGGGATTTCTGGTCATGAATTCTGCTCTTTAATAATTTTCTACCACAATGTAGCATCATTAACAATAAAATATTATCAGTGTTTCTACTTTGCAAACCCTAGTTGTAAAGGACATGTTATTAACACATTCCGCGATAACACATTCCCAAAGCTACAGAAATGAAAAACAAATTGTAGATCTATTTTTGGTGGACTGTTTAATGTGAATTTTTTACTTCTGAAATTGAATGTCTGCACCAAAACCACTTACCAATTGGTAACCAACCAGGACAATGCAATGGACTATTATTTTGTGGAAAGTATGACTAAGGGCTATAATGATGTTTTTCATCATTATATTTTTTGCGGATAGCACACTGACCCATTCTTTCCTATACGGTCATTCCCACATCCCCATTTTTTGCAGATCCATGTAGCCGTTTTGCAATTTATAGAACTTGTCATATTCTGTTCCGTTTAGCAGGCGGGAATGTATTGTTCCACTGAGGGGAGTGAGAAAAACGAGGGATGTACATGGAAGTTATCTGTATTTTCCAGGTCTGAATACCATTCATTCAAGAAGTCTAATATAAATGTAGATGTAGGTAGGCACCCAACTGCATAGATGAAGCAAAGCATGGACAAACCAGGAGTAAGTCCAAAAGCTCCTATGCCAGTTATACCAATAAAACGCACGCGTCATTGGCTCTATAACGTTTTATCCAAAAATAAGTCAGATACCTCAGAGACTCACGCTACCTCAAAAGGGAATATAGGATATAGAGGGCTCATATCCAGTCTTGTATCTCCTCATTTTTTCCATAAACTCCACCTGCTGTCAGTGCAGATGTCTCTCACCGCAACCAGCCCATCAGTCTGCACTATCTACCTCTATATTCCATCTAGAGATCTCTCTACTAGGAGCGACTTGCCGGACTGCGTACATTTCTCAGTACAGCCATTTATAACATCTGGGCTACAACTCTCCGTGAGTGTGTACAGCATTGATTGTAGTAAGAGACATTTGCTCTCAACCGGGAGTTACAATCCTCTGCTAGTGTGAACAGCAGCATTTGTGGTGAGAGACATACACTGACAGCATGTGGAGTTTCTGGAATAACTACGAGGAGATACAGGACTGTATAGGAGACTTTTGTATCTTCTATTCCCTTTGTGGTAATGATGAGTCTCTGACGGTGATGTGAGTTTTTACATATGATTTTTTTTTTTTGCAGTCCGTATGCGGAACCATTCACTTTAATGGGACTGCAAAAAAAAAAAACAGAAAAAAAGACTTCTGTGCCCGCATAGCAGTTCCAAAACGTGTCCTATTACTGTCCAATTTACGGACAAGGATAGAACTATTCTATTAGGGGCCGGCTCATCCGTTCCACAGTTTCCATGGAATATGTATAACACATGGACCAAACACATACCCTTCATGGACATCAGATGAACAACTGACCATCTGGTCACGGATGTGTGAAAGAGGCCTAAGACAGAGGACTTATATACAGAAAGAATGTGCATACAGGTCATCTAAAAACAACGCACCAGAAGACCCAGCTATTCCATCGATAAATTTATACATATTCAATAGCTGAAACTTACCTTTTGCTTTCTGGGTGCACTTGTAACAAAGGTGTCGTCTCTGTATAACTACTGTCTTTCACTGGGCTGAACAGTTTAAAAAGATTAAATGGATACCTAAAAAATTAAGAAATGATATGAAAAATTAAATCTAGAAATAACCTGTCATAACTAATCATATACTGCATACAGAAAATATAAAAACTTCAAGCAAATAGTGGGCAATGTTATTCTTGGAAAAACATTTCCTTAGTGATACTTTTCCACCAATAAAGACAAACACTCGTGCAGTGCAGAGGTTTACTTTACTTCTGATAAGGACACATTAGCACCACCATTGGTGTTTAGATTCATTAGGACTAGGGATGAGCAAACCAGAGTTCCTACTGCACTTTGCGAGTTCAGGTACCTGGACCAGAACCCGGACTTTTTCACTGAAGTCCGGGTTCGGTTCATTTTTTTCCATTATAAGATTGCAATTATTTTCCGCTAAAACAATCTTAAGACAGAATGCAAAAGAGTATGGCAATTTAGGGGTTAAAAAAACCCAAAAACCTCACGTTATTCACTTGATTGCGCTGCTGCAGTGCCTTCTATCTCCTTTCAGCAGGAACTGCAAAAGGACCTGCAATGATGTCACGGCGCTAACCACGTGGTGAGTGCCGTGACATCATCGTAGGTCCTTTGGCAGTTCCTGCTGAATGAAGATATAACACTGCGGCAGCGCAGTCAAGTGGATGAGGTGAGGTTTTTTTGTTTGTTTTTTTACCCCTAAATTGCCATACTCTTTTGCATTCTGTCTTAAAAATGCTATGGAACATAATAAAGTGAATAAAGCGAAGTTCGGGACCCATTGACGTCAATGGGGTCTGGGTTCGGATTCAAGTTCGTGTCCTGAACCAAAACTTTGACCTGAGCCCCACAGGTTCTCTCATCCCTAATTAGGACCACTAGAAACCATCCCTATAAATGTACAGACAGTCTTACAGCTGCATGCCTACAGTTGCATAAATCTGCCACAGAGAGAAACCCCAATTGCAATGAAAAGAGTAATCTATTCTGCTTAGTTTTATGATCAGTGTTGGAAATATTTCTCACAAGAGAAAACACAGGCACATGAACATATAAATTGGAAAATTTTCCCAGTGTTTATGCTAATAGTACACCACAAATGTATTATGAATTGAGTCGTAGACCTGCTTCTTGATTTTAGAATCTCATAATTCTAGCAAGTAGAAATGAGGGCTCAATGGTGATATTTCTGATGTCCTCCACACAAGGTCATAACAAGGATCCATGGGGCCCCACTCCACCATGACCAATTTCAGTGGCCGGTTCAGAACATGAGAAGCTTATGATTATGTTGGTTTCCCCAATATACAGGTATAATGCACACAGCGATGTCACAATAGTGGGATAATGTGTATAGTGAAGTTACAGCACAGACATAATGTGCGCAATAATGTCTCAGAACAGTGATATCACAATAGTATGATAATATTGCGACCTCTATTGGGGTGCATAACGCCTGTACAAGAGTCATAGATGCCTGCACAGGCACTTTTACTCTGTGAAAAAAGACTGATGTGTATGAATATGCATAGGTTTTCACTGCACATGATCATTGCACTGCGTGCTATGTAGTCTGTGGGTTCGAAATTCCTCTATGTGGCCAGCAAAGGGACCAGTGTGGCAGGAAATGGGATGTTTAGCGCATTTTTCAGACTGCACATGTGCAGCGACTTCCTGTAAGCTGTGCCACGCCTCTTGTATGTTCTCAGCTGATCCATATTGGAAGTGAAGAGATGGTTGCCGGATTGAAGTGAGTGAGCGGTCAAACATCCTTATTATGATCACGTGCAATGTTATATAAGGAGTCTGCAGGCCATTATGTGTGCACATAGGACATAGTTGCCTGCTCTAGTGAGGCAATTTAAAGGGGGCCTTTAAAGGGTTTCTGTCATCAGAATTTACCCCCTTACACTGGCTGACATTAGCAATGTGCTAATGTCAGCAGAATCTAACTCTGGTATTGTAAGCTTTATTCATGCCCCTGTTCCTTCAGAAATTTTACTTTTGTTATATGCAAATTAGCTTCTAAGGCCGGGGGGTGGCCTTGCTCCTGGAGGCTCCGTTCTCCTACCTTATTCCATGCCCCGCTGTCCTTGATTGACAGGGCCAGGCCAGCGCTCGTAAATCTCGCGCATGTGACATGCAGTTTACCCAGCACACAGTGCCGGCAGCAGGAAACGCACACTGGCCTGGCCCTGTCAATCAAGGATGGCGAGGCGTAGAATGAGGTAGGAGAACAGAGCCTCTAGGAGCAGGAGCAACGCCAACCCTGCTCCTAGAGGCTAATTTGCACATAACAAAAGTAAAAATGCTGAAGGAATGGGGGCATGAATAAAGCTTACAATGCCAGAGTTAGATTTTTAGTATTTTGTCAACTGTGGGGGTTTGACTAAACCAGCTACAGTAAAATTTATGTACAAAATATGGTCTATGATTAAGTAATTTAGGGCAGTTGGGCCAAATACCATAAATTAGCAATGTAAATATTTACAAAAAAAATTACAGAAATAGATTGATATATTTCAATTTTGCAATCCAGGAGACTTTAGTTTAATATTTAAAATGCCGACTAATAAATATTACAGGGAGTAATGAGCAGATCAAAGAGTGACACAGGTGGTAAGGTTCAGTGAAAAGCAAGAGAAAATTATATATATATATATATATATATATATATATATATATATATATATATTAATAATATATATATATATATATATATATATATATATATATATATATATATATATATATATATATATATATATATATATTCAGAAAGAGTACCATTTCTGAAACAGCTTTCAAAACTATGTGGCAATACAGCACAAGCAGCATATTCTTGGAGAGGACATGGCCTATATACTGTAGCTCCAATTTTAATTGAGTGGTGAAAAGCAAGAAATATATAGGCTTGCAGAATTCACTAAAGGGGAATAATCTAAAGGATCATTACTTAGTAGACTGTAATATGTGTGGGATGCATGCTTAAGTGCAAGCCTTTTGAGAGGTGATGTAATTTACAGTCTTCCGTTGCCCATCACTTCCATATTAGACATATTTAGTATCTGTTCCTATAGAGTGCTATTCCATGAAAACATTTTTCTCTGCATAAGAATTTACTAATGGACTGTACAAAACAGAACAGCTTGTGAACCATTTCTGATAATTTGCTTCATCTGTCAATTATTTTACTTGAATGACTCCGATTCATTTTCGGAGCATCTGCCAATGGCGGTGGTTACAATAACTGGTTATAGAAATACTAAATCATGGTTATGTAACTTTGCACAATGGGGAATTTTACAAAAGATTTGTGTCCATACTGTAATATTTTGAAAAAGAAAAATATCCCCGTTCAAAGAGCCTATGTACAGTACATTTTGCAGTTCTCAGCTGTGTCACTTACTATATATTCCCCACAGATTAAAACATTTCATTTATTGAAGGCAATCAACTATTTGGTTGTATTTCCAAAGAAAATGTACTTTTTCCTGCCCTTGCTGTTTTGCAATTACAACTTAATGCAAGGAGGAACAATTACATACATTTGAAAACAAGTAGAAACTAAAGGTTTCCAATTAAAGTTTTAGATGAGAATTCCATTTTATTTCTAAATTATGAAATCATTCATGCGATCTGAAATTAATATTGTTTAGGGAGAATAGTAACATATAGGCGTACTTTGTAATTCATGTATAAATCTGGTATTTCAACAATCACATTATTCAAAAAGGTTAAAAAAATAGACAAGAAAAGATTGTTTCTACAGTGGACCCTAAAGTTACAATAGTACCGTATTTTTCAGATGCACCTAGAATTTGGAAGAGGGAAATAAGAAAAAATATTTCCATTAGACCTTAGAGCAGACCCCTAAATCAGACTACCATTCTTCTTAAAACCTTCGATCAGATAGTCAGACCCCCAATCCTCATTAGACCCCCAAATCACACTCTTATTCTTCATCAGGCCTCAGATCAGATCTCAAAAATCAGACCCCCAACCTCCATCAGCCTCAGATAAGACCCCCCCCAACTTCCATCAGCCTAGCATCAGACCCCCCCAGCCTCAGAATGGACCCCCCAGTCCCAATCATTCTCAGATTGGACACCCCCCAGCACACATCAGCCCCCATCAGGCTCAAATCAGACCCCCAGCCCAATCAGACCCCAAATAAGACCACATTAGCCTCAGATTGCACCCCAGCCCCACTCAGCCTCAGATCAGCCTCCATCAGACTCAGACTTTATCAGACCCAGAAAGCACCACCCAGCCTCAGATCAGATGACCCCTATCAGACATTACAAAAAATAAATAAACTTACCATATTTTTCGCTTTATAAGACGCACCCGATGATAAGACGCAACCCAGATTTTAGCGTAGGAAAATAAGAAAAAAATATTTCAAGACATCACATCAGACCTCAAATCAGCCCACTGTGGCCCCATATCAGCCCACTGTGGCCCCATCAGACGTCAAATCAGCCCACTGTGGCCCCATTCAGCCCACTGTGGCCCCATCAGACGTCAAATCAGCCCTGGCCCCCACCCACTGTGGCCCCATATCAGCCCACTGTGGCCCCATATCAGCCCACTGTGGCCCCATATCAGCCCACTGTGGCCCCATATCAGCCCACTGTGGCCCATTCAGCCCACTGTGGCCCATATCAGCCCACTGTGGCCCCATATCAGCCCACTGATCAGCCCACTGTACCCCTATCAGACCTCAGATCAGCCCACTGTGCCCCTAACAGACCTCAGATCAGCCCACTGTGCCCCTATCAGACCTCAGATCAGCCCACTGTGCCCCCATCAGACCTCAGATCAGCCCACTGTACCCCCATATTAGCCCACTGTGCCCTTATCAGACCTCAGATCAGCCTACTGTGCCCCCATCAGACCAGCCCACTGTGCCCCATCAGCCTTCAGATCAGACCATAAATGAGCCCACTCAGCCGCCGGACCCAGAGCGCGGCTGCAGCGCAGGAGGGCGAGTATGTTTCCCCGCTTCGGGCAGCTAATACATACTAGTGAGCACTTCCATAATGGAAGCATTCACTAGTATTCGCTTTATAAGACGCACGGCTATTTCCCCCCCACACTTTTTGGGGGAAAAAAGTGCATCTTATAAAGCGAAAAATACGGTACTTCGCTTGCTCTAGCCACTGCCGCAGATCCAGGACAAACCGCCCCATTGCTTCTTCCCCATTGTGTACTGTGACCTGATGGCGCACAGTATCAGGACCTAGTGTATGTGCACTATATTCTGATGCTGTGCACGGTCAGGACAGAGTGCACAGTCGGACTCGGAAGAAGGCCAGGGAATGCGAGTACAGCCAGCGCAGTGTTGCCTCACTTCCCCATGCCTCCTGTATGCTAATGACCACTTCCATAATAGAAGTGAATATTAGCATTTGGACTACAGACACTCTCAGACTTCTTCTATTTTTGGGGGGCAGGGAGGGGTGTATCATATTCCGAAAAATACTGTAATTTGCTGCAGGAAATCCATTGTAATGTCTTCATAATTATAAGGAAATTAGTAATTTGTTCCGAAGCCTCAAAAGGTCAACAAAAACAAGATAAAAAGTTAACCTCTTTAGGACTGGGCCATTTTTCTTTTTGGTTTGTTTTCGTTTTGTAAATCAAGCCTTCCCAGAGCCATAACTATTTTTCCATGCTCAAAGCAGTATGAGGGCTTACTTTTTGTAGGAAAAGTTGTACTTTCTAGTGGCAACATTTATGATTGCATTCAATGAAATGTGAAGAGGGAAAACATTTCAAATAGGGTGGTATTATTAGTAAAATTAATTGAAAATTAATTTAATTCCCCAGGTCAGTGCAATAACAATAACACATATGTATAGGTTTTTGGTGTTTTAATACTGAAAAATATAAAAAATTTTGAAAAAAAATTCTTTGAATTGCCATTTTGTGACCCCATGAACTTTATTTTTATGCGAGGGCTCATTTTTTGCAGGAAGATTAGTAGTTTTTATTGATACCATTTTGGAGTATTGACAACTTTATCAGCTTTTATTTTTTTGGGAAGGTTAATTGACAAAAAGTGGTGAATCAGGGATTTTGGTGTTTTATCCATTACATCATTAGCCGTACGTGATATATTTTTTGTTCACCAATGCATCAGCATTGGAGTCTTTGAAAATTTCACTGTGTTCCTATGGAGCCCTGCCATGGGCAGGGTCTTTATAGGAACATAGATGCGGCAGCCTTGGCGCACACATCATCCGGCTCCACGGATCCTTGCTAGGGGGAACTAGTGCACAGCCAGGAGTGGCCAATCTAAAATATATGTTCTAAGGCAATCACCGCTATTTCTATTAGCCAATATTAACACTTTTTTGGTTTTATAGCAAGTTATTAGCCTATCTTCTAATTGCCTTTGTAGAACTATATCTCTGACCTGGCACATGGGTCATCCAGGCTGGATATGGTACATAATAGGCTTGAGCGAATCGACCTTCCGATCATAGATCCAAAGTCAATTCGTTCAAAAACTTCAATGTTAATTCTGTTTCTGTACAGCATTAAAATGTATTGGCTCTGTGGAGCCAAAAATCGTCTTGCCTCAAGTCGCACGAGACTTTAAATTATTTATTAAAAACAATTTAAAGGGAGTCTTTCACCTGTTATCACCTATATAACTAACAGCAGTGTCTCACAGAAGATTACAAACATATCCCAGACATACCTGTGTGCACTGTGTCTCTGTATCCCATGTTCAGAAAAAGCACTTTTATTCTGCTGGAAAACAGCTCCCAAGTGCCCAGCTGAAAGTGAAAGAAAAAACAGCTCTCTCTCCCAACTCGATTTCTAACAGCTATATCTTCTGATATAGTGGATATAATACTAGGATTTCATTTGCCATATGCCAGCTTTCAAAGAAGGTCAGAACCATTTTTTCTATCTGCTATCAATCCCAAGATATGAGCAGCTAAAGCAGCCTTCCTCTCTTGTCTGGTTTGCTTTGAGCACTTGCAGCAGCAGAGCTGGGCACTTAGGAGCTGTTCTCCTGCAGATTAAAAGTGTTTTTCCTGGGCATGTAATACAGACACAAAGTGCACAAAAGTATGTCTGGGATGTGTCTGCAATCTTCTGTGGGGCAGTGCTTAGTTATATTGGTTAAAAACAGGTGAAACATTCCCTTTTAAGTAGAAATCGAAGTGGGCTTTGGTACTGGCTAGTACCTCAGTACCAAAGCACACTTTGGATTAGAATTACATCATTTCAAGTTCATATTTAAGGTGAAGCAACATAAAAGTGTTGTGCTGTCCATGCCATCGCGTGTGGGTGCCTACTGTATTATACAGCTAGCACTCTTTTTACCACTGGGATCAAAGAACTCTGATCCTGGCAGTTTCTCCCTTCCAAATGGGAGGAGAATTTCTCTGGTCTCCAATTGGCTCCCTGCAAACTCAATTGCAGGTGCCAAGCAGTTGTCATAAGAGCCAGGGGCCAAAAATGTCTGGATTATCAAAATATGTTATTTACCACGTGATGTACACCTAAATAAAGAAAATTATCCAGTACCAGATTTTTTAGTTTTATTGGGCACCTCATCTAGAAAAAAGAAAATTATATAACTATATTAATTTGGTATGTTTGGTATGTTATCACATACAGCTGCATCCTATAAGGGGTATTCCAGTTAGAGAAAGTTATCCTCTATCCACATCTGCATTAGGGGACTCAATCGTAGATCATGTAATAAATGGTGGACAAAGTTTTGCAGCATGCCAGGTTCCATGATGGATCAGATCCCATGAGTCAACGCATTCGTCAGATGTTTTCATCTGTGAAGTGCCAGATTCGGCAATACCATTATTTTCATTGTTGTGTTCTTATGACAGAACACAACAGCGAAAGTGACTAGCATAGATGTGAACAAAGCCTAATAAACACCTCAGATACTGCAAAACGTCAAAATAGTGAAGAAAAGAACTACAAGTCTCATCATGACTAGTTGTTGTATTGGAAATTAGAGGGCAATACAAGGGTAAAAGAGGAAAGAACTACAATTCCCAGGATGTCCAGACTGTTATTATGGAATACCAGTGGATATTTCAGGGAGGAAGTATAAGATGAGAGAACTCCAACTCTCCACCTTTCCAGACTGTCATTATGTGGCAATAGTAGACATTATAGGGAAAAAATTATAAGAGGAGACAAATGCAACTCTCAACACGACAGACTTATTATAGAGCTTCAGCAGACATTACGTACATGGAGGGATGTAATAGAAAAAGTACCACTCCTAGCATTTCTATGATGTTTTTAGGAGCTAACACAGTGGTTTCTCTTCCTCTAGAAGTTGTAATGTCCTAACTTCTCCTCCACACACAGCACAGAAGCTTTTCCCCTCACATTCTGACATCACACAGATCCTCTGTACTCCATCTCTTCCTGCAGTGGCTACATGATGATGACGACATCATATAGGTTCTTCTCCTTCGGCATGGCTCACTACATTTAGATCTAGAGGTGGACTAAGGAGTGGAAGGATCCGAGTCAGACCACGAAGATTTTGCATTGGACTATTAATTGTGGATAACCCGGTTTGTTTTTTTGTTTTGTTTTTTGTGGGGGGTGGGTGGGAATGATTATACACTATATATGGACTTCATTAGTGTCCTATCGGCTGACCCCCACTTGTTTAATACTGCTTTACAAATCCCTTTGTGTTGTGCTGCCTGAAAGACGATAAGGAATGTCTAAATTTGCTTACCAAAATGTATCTTTCCTTGAGTCCAAAGGCAGCACAAGTATCCCTCCCTGAAAGGCATTGCTTGGTAAAAAACACATCTACCCAGTGGGTGTGCACTCCTTTATAGGGGGTTAATTCGTCTGATTTACTAATGATTATCTTCTGTCCTAGACGGGAGGAGCAAGACATTAACCCTTTGTGTTGTGCTGCCTTTGGACGCAAGGAAAGATAAATTTCGGTAAGCAAATTTAGACAATATGCATTTTATATCTGTCATTTACTCTTTATGTAAGCGTTTAATGTTGTATCATAATAGTGTAATTTTATATGGAGGCTTTTTGTACTTGTACTTTAATAGCATTACTGTTTAGTAGCTTTTTTAGGGCATAGAAAATGCTACCCTTACAGTAATGGGGTTCAGTAGTGTAGTGGTATACTGGATGCCTTCTATGCAAAAGGTCTAGGGTTCAATTCTTACCAGAAACCTGTAAAAGTAATAGCAGAAAAATGGAATTTTCACTTTCCAGTTTTTTGTTTGTTTGTTTTTTACAGGAAAAAAGCTGAAAAGTTACATTGTTATGCAAAGTTAATGTTGCAAAACAGTAGAAAAAAAACATTACTATCTGGTATGCCTGTAATCATAATAACCCAATACGTTATTCATGGTGATCAATAAACAGCATAAATAAAAATGTTTTTCCCCCCTTCATTTAAGCTGTAATTAACCCCATAAGGCCGAAGCTACTTTTACACATGCCGAAGCCTGATTTTTTAAATCTGCCATGTGTCACTTTATTAATTCATAACTTTGGGATTCTTTCACCAATTCGACTGATTCCAAGATTGTTTTTTCGTGACATATTGTACTCCACGACAGTGGTAAATTTGAGTCAATATAAATCACCTAAATTTACAGAAAATTTGGAAAAATGTGTAATTTTCAAACTTTGAATTTCTCTGCTATTAAGGCAGATAGTGATCCCTCACAAAATAGTTATTACTTTACATTTCCCATATGTCTACTTTATGTTGCCATCATTTTGTAGCTGTAATTTTATTTTTTGGGGATGTTAGAAGGCTTGGAATTTTAGAAGCAATTCTTAACATTTTTAAGAAATTTTCCAAAACCATTTTTTTAAGCGCCAGTTAAGTTCGGAAGTCACTTTGTGGGGCTAACATAATAGAAACCACCATACATTACCCCACTTTAGAAACTACACCCCTCAAGGTTTTCAAAACTAATTTTACAAACTTTGTTAACCCTTTATGTATTCCACAAGATTTAAAAGAAAATTGAGATGACATTTCAAAATTTCACTTTTTTTTGCAGATTTTCCATTTTAATCCATTTTTTCCTGTAACACATCAAGGGTTAATAGCAAAAAAACCTCAAAAACTATTACCCTGATTCTGCAATTTACAGAAACACCCCACATGTGATTGTAAACTACTGTATGGGTGCATGGCCAAGCGCAGAAGGAAAGGTGCACCAGATGGTTTTTGGAGGGCGAATTTTGCTGGACTGGTTTTTAGACACCATGTCCCATTTGAAGCCCCCCCCGATGCACCCCTACAGTAGAAACAACCAAAAAGTGCCCATATTTTGGAAACTAAGGGATAAGGTGACAGTGTTATTGATACTATTTTGGGGTACATATGATTTTTGATCACTTTATATTACACTTTTTGCTAGGCAAGGTAAACAAAAATGGCTGTTCTGGCTCAGTTTTTTTTTTTTTACTGTGTTCACCTGAGGGGTTAACTAATGTGATATTTTTGTAGAGCAGGTTGTTACGGATGTAGCGATAACTAACATGTATAGTTTTTTTTTAATTTAAGTTTTACACAATAATATTTTTGAAACAACAAAATCGTGTTTTAGTGTCTCTGTTGTCTGAGAGCTGTAGCTTTTTTATTTTTTGGGCAATTGTCTCAGGTAGGGGCTCATTTTTTGCGGGAAGAGGTGACGGTTAGATTGGTACTATTTTGAGGGGTATATGCCTTTTTGATCGCTTGGTATTACACTTTTTGTGATGTAAAGTGACAAAAATTGGCTTTTTTGACCCTGTTTTTTTTTTTTTTTTTTTACGGTGTTCACCTGAGGGGTTGGGTCATGTGATATTTTTATAGAGCGGGTTTTTACGGACGCGGCGATACCTAATATGTTAAGGTATTTTATTTTCTTCATTTTTAATCAATTAACGTGCTTATATGGGGAAAAATGGGATTTTTTTAACTTTATTTTTTTTACACTTTTTTGACTCAGACCCACTTGGTTCTTGAAGATCCAGTGGGTCTGGTGTTTTACAATACACTGCAGTACACTGTATAGTGTACTGCAGTGTATTTTCATTCATAGTAAGCTTTACCATGGCAAGCCGGCCAGCAGCGATGTCGGCCATTTGAAGCAGAGTGTCAGCTGTACGGGGTGTCTGCAAACATTTTATGAGGATCTGATCCCCGCAGTCTCGGACTGCAGGGATCAGATCCTTTCAACCAGCGCACGCGTATCCTGTGATTGGCTAGTCTGACCAGACTAGCCAATCACAGCGATCGCTGGCCCGGGACTGCCCCCATTGGTCCCGGGCTGGTTAGCTGAGACCCCTGGCTGTAAGTAAGCCGGGGTCTCAGCGCTGTCACCATGTCATCAGACATGGTGACAGTTTAATGCCCCCCCATCCCGTCAATGGGGCGGCAAGCGGCTCCTGCCCATGATGGGATAAGCCGTCATTGGGCGTTAAGGGGTTAAAAAAAAAGTTGACAAATGAAAACCTTACTTATGTGTATGGCAAAAGGACCTGACAAGAAAAAAAGTTATAGCTATAACAGCTATGAATGTGAGAAGGGATTTGAGAGGCAGGTGGAGCACAGTTTGGGGCCCTAAAAGTCCTGATGGCAGTCCTGCAAGATACAGGATATTGTTGGTGTTTTATTGATCAAAAGGCTTTTGTACCTGTAGAAGGAAATATGGCAACAGAGAAGCATTACCTCTTTAGAACTGTATGACAATTTAGAGGTAAGTCAACAACCACTTTAAAAACAGGTAATACAAGTAAGGAAGCATAAAAAACATTAACAGATATTCCTGTAAATTGCATTGGTCACTCAAACTGGTCATCTCAATACATACAGTTAGTACACGTAGTAGAAGAGTTTAGTCCCAGTTAAAAAGGAACACCAACAAAAGCACAAGTGCTCACCTAGAAGAGGTTTCCATATTGCCCATTTATCCTCGAGTGTTCAAATTGATGCTACAATACAATCTGAGCCAGCACATACATCTATTTACAGTGTGGGCCCAGGAGACAGAACACATCACAATAACATATATAAAGCATAATCTTTCAAGGAAGTAAGCAATGCTAAAATGGTGCAAGACGCCTAAGCTTTTCCAATCATCGCAACAAAAAAAGGAGACACAATTGACATATACAACTTGAGCCTGCAAACCATTTTCTTGACAGTACAATACAATGTGCTTTTACACAGCATGTTATTATGTCTGAAGACTTATAAGACTTCAGAAATGTAAATTTCATATATCCTAGCACAGTAGAAACTTAGACTGGCAAACATTTCTCAGTTTATAAAAGTAAGCTTTGACCTTTATAAATGTTCATGTACTACGCATTGTAAGGGATCGCTCTCTCTCTGGGGGTCGCCATCACAGACTTCTTCCAACACATGGGGTTTTAAAGTCCAACACAGCTTTATTTTCGCTCTTCAGCAAAAACAAACAAAGCCAAACAAACACCTGGCCGGCTGGGCTCTGACTAACAGGTTCTCTAGCTCACCTAGAAAAATGCCGTTCACACACAGCTTTTAGATGCGGCTTCCTCAGCCGTCTGGTCCAGCAGCCTCCTGGCTGTGACCTCACCAGCACCTTTGGGGGGAGATGGTCCAGCAGTCCTCCTGACTCTGACCATGCGACCCTCTAACCATATGCATCGCTGAGCCCCCAAAATTAGGCTATACCAAACCTTGTGGCCCCTCAGTCCTCCTGGCTGTGACCACACAGAGCCTTCGCAGGCTCTAACCTTTCAGGCTTTATCAGGTTCTCTCTCTCCCACAGGCTTCCTCAGCCTTGTGGCCCCCAGCCCTCCTGTCTGGGACCACACGGGCCCTCTCCAGGTCTGTTCCCTTGGGCCCTCACTCTCTAGACTCACACACTGCAGGTTGGTTTATCTCCACCTGATTAACCCAGCTGGCCTCACCTGCGATCTCCTCAGGTGAGAGGAAAAACATGTCCTGGAAGAATCCTACTACCAACCAGTTTTTCGTGCACATTACTATACACAGCGCCACAATATCTTATAGTTTAATATTACATCATAAAAAAAGTCTCAGCAGTTTTAGGTTTCCCAAATTATAAACAGAAGAGTTATATAGTACTTTTGCACAAGGTTAATAAAGATTCATTATCAGAACCAAAATTTGAATATCAAATTAAGAAATTCTAGAATTTTTAATCTGTAATAACTAACAATATATTAAAAGCAGATCTCCAGTATTAGGCCAGTTACATACAAGCTCAATATGGGTGCATTTGTGATCCAAATGGCAAGCTGACATGTTTTAACCACTAAGGACCAGGCCAATTATTTTTGCATTTTGTTTTTTGTTTCTCCTTTCTATATTCTAAAAGCTTTCGTTTACATAGTAAACAGTAAGAGGAACACTGCATCCATATAGTGCTATATATATATATATATATATATATATATATATATATATTTATTTATTTTTTTTTTTTAAGTATTTTCATACAGTGTATTGGCAGAAAGGTTTTCCAGCCTTTCAAACAGGTTTATGTAGTAAAGCTAGGAAAATAGCTAAGCCAGCCTCAGATCTGCAACTAGCTCTTTTAGAACAAAAGCCAAATTTCAGAGCAAAGCAGATGAGAACAATTTTCTTTAGTTGCAAGGCCTTAGGGAAACCTCAGGGTGGGTATTATTTCTATTATGGAGACCAGTTGACATATGTGACAACAATTGTAGGCTAGACAACACCCCACTTGATTTTTGGGGAATGTGTATGCAAATTATCATGTCTAACATATGCTGGCATCAGATAGGTTTAGTAAAGCTAAATTGAATATGATTCCCAGAAATCCGTAGGGACATCGCCTGGACTAAAATAGTGCATATACAAACTCATACTAGCATATCAGCATACTAGCGGCAAATATATTGTTGAGCAATACACATTTGTATACTAGTCTCTCTCTCATCTTGTCTGGTTCGGCTCATCTCTAATGAAGACCACATGCTTAATGCTGCATAGCCCTCCTTATTTCCTGTGGTATCGAAGACATTAGCAGTAGATCCTAAAAGTTGCACACTGGGGCTACAAATTGTGGTGGACCTTGCAGACACAGGACACATTTTTAATGTAGATGTCTCACTTTATTCATTTCTTTAGCAACTTGCGAACAGCCTGTAATGCTAACATGGCCTTGACTGGTCCACCAGACTTTGCCACTCAAATGCCTCTATGGGTTACATAGACTCCACCCATCCATCAGTACAGAATTCCCAACAGAATCTGGGATACACTGGGTATCCATATGTCCAGTTTCACAAAGATCATATAGAGTACTCCAGACCAAGGGGGTATCTGCAAAGTTTAGCTTCTTCTTTAATGTTATTTCATGTTTGCACTGTACACCAGCAGTTGCGATATGGTTGGCATCAAGAATAGCGCTAACCACAACATTCCTCGTCTCTTGACAGGAGTGGGATGGTCCTACTTCCTTCCATGGGAAAGATTCAATAACTACAGATATCTGCAAAACTACAGCATTTAAAGTCAGCACAGTGACCAGCTACCACAGCTATACAGGCCCTGCTGTAGGTGAAGAACCATGTTTCAGATACCCATCACCTATATCGCATTCAGACCCAGCCAACTCATAAAAGTCTGTATTTTCACAAGTGCCAGTTTATGGTTGTTAGCCAGAAGTTGCTATTATCAGCTACTTTGCCAGCAATCATACCTAATCATCTGGGGAGAGAAATTGCACTGTGTAAAACTACTGATAGATGTAGTGCAACTCCTATTTTGCACTAAGTAAAGAGGGCTTTTATTCTTCTACTTATGGCCCGATTCCTTATACCACCTTTCCACTGCACCGATACTCAGGGAGCAGCATCCTGAGAGATTACACATCCTCTCATCAGGGCCACAAACACTCCCATCCTCTGCTTCGGCTCCTCAGGGGCTCACTACACACGAGAAACAGGTCTACGATATGGCTAATCACCATTGCATTTAAAGGGTTCAACACAACAATGTCTAGCAGTTTGTAATCTGATTTGGACAGTTTTGACTCCTGCAGATGCAGCAAGTGTGGATATTGACACTGAGCATGTTATTCACAGTAGGCTCCAAGAATAACTCAGTCTCAAGCAATTCAGGTGTCCTTTTACTAACAGTCACTCTCTCCAATGTTTGACTTTAGCTTTCTGAGCACAGTGGGTAACATTGACATGGAAAAGGACCTAGAAATTTTAGTAAACAGCAAACTAAGCTGCAGAAACCAGTGTCAGACAGCTGCTGCCAAGGCGAATAAGATAATGGGGTTGCATCAAAAGGGGCATAGATGCCCGTGATGAGAACATAGTCCTGCCAGTCACTAGTCACACCACACATGGCGTACTGTGTACAGTTCTGGGCTCCTGTAAACAAGGCAGACATAGCAGAGCCAGAGAGGGTTCAGAAGAGGGCAACTAAAGTAATCTTTCTGGGTGCTGTAGTCCACCCATTCCAGTTATCAAAATTAGGGTTATTTACTTTAGAAAAAAAGACGACTGAGGGAAGATCTAATTGTATAAATATATCAGGTGTCAGTACAGAGATCTCTCCCATGATCTATCTATCCCCAGGACTGCGACTGTGACGAGGGGACATCCTCTGTGTCTGGAAGAAAGAAGGTTTGTACACAAATATAGAAGACGATTCTTTACGGTAAGAGCAGTGAGACTATGGAACTCTCTGCCTGAGGAGGTGGTGATGGTAAGTTCACTAAAAGAGTTCAAGAGGGACCTGGATGTATTTCTGGAGGGCAACAATATTACAGACTATAGTTACTAGAGATAGGTCATTGATCCAGGGAGTTATTCTGATTGCCTGATTGGAGTCGGGAAGGAATTTTTTTCCCCTAAAGTAGGGAAAATTGGCTTCTACCTCACAGGGGTTTTTTTGCCTTCCTCTGGATCAACTTGTAGGATAACAGGCCGAACTGGATGGACAGATGTCTTTTTTTTCGGCCTTATAAACTATGTTACTATGTTACAGTCATTTCTGTCTCCAGTACCCACAGCAGCGTACAGGCTAACCTGGGGGAATGTAAAAATCAGTCTGCAGGGCTCCTGTATGCTTCTAAGGTAAACAGAGGGCTACAGTTGCCTTCCTGTTGCTCTCTGTTTCGATATCTGCTACTACTCTCCAGCCCTTTACAGTACAGTCATGGCCAAAAGTTTTGAGAATGATACAAATATTAATTTTTATAAAGTCTACTGCTTCAGTTTTTATAATGGCAATTTGTATATACTCCAGAATGTTATAAAGAGTGATCAGCTTAACAGCAATTACTTGCAAAGTCAATATTTGCCTAGAAAATGAACTTTATCCCCCAAAACACATTTCAACATCATTGCAGCCCTGCCTTAAAAGGACCAGCTAACATCGTTTCAGTGATTGCTCCATTAACACAGGTGTGGGTGTTGATGAGGACAGGGCTGGAGATCAATCTGTCATGATTAAGTAAGAATGACACCACTGGACACTTTAAAAGGAGGCTGGTGCTTGGCATCATTGTTTCTCTTCTGTTAACCATGGTTATCTCTAAAGAAACACGTGCAGTCATCATTGCACTGCACAAAAATGGCCCTAACAGGGAAGAGTATCGCAGCTAGAAAGATTGCACCTCAGTCAACAATCTATCGCATCATCAAGAACTTCAAGGAGAGAGGTTCCATTGTTGCCAAGAAGGCTCCAGGGCGCCCAAGAAAGACCAGCAAGCACCAGGACCGTCTCTTAAAAGTGTTTCAGCTGCGGGATCGGGCTACCAGCAGTGCAGAGCTTGCTCAGGAATGGCAGCAGGCAGGTGTGAGTGCATCTGCACGCACTGTGAGGTGGAGACTCTTTGAGCAAGGCCTGGTCTCAAGGAGGGCAGCAAAGAAGCCACTTCTCTCCAGAAAAAACATCAGGGACAGACTGATATTCTGCAAAAGGTACAGGGAGTAGACTGCTGAGGACTGGGGTAAAGTCATTTTCTCTGATGAATCCCCTTTTTGATTGTTTGGGACATCTGGAAAACAGCTTATTCGGAGAAGACGAGGTGAGCGCTACCACCAGTCTTGTCTCATGCCAACTGTAAAGCATCCTGAAACCATTCATGTGTGGGGTTGCTTCTCAGCCAAGGGAATCGGCTCTCACAGTCTTGCCTCAAAACACAGCCATGAATAAAGAATGGTACCAGAATGTCCTCCGAGAGCAACGTCTCCCAACCGTCCAAGAGCAGTTTAGCGATCAACAATGCCTTTTCCAGCATGATGGAGCACCTTGCCATAAAGCAAAGGTGATAACTAAATGGCTCAGGGAACAAAACAGAGATTTTGGGTCCATGGCCTGGAAACTCCCCAGATCTTAATCCATTGAGAACTTGTGGTCAATCATCAAGAGACGGGTGGACAAACAAAAACCTACAAATTCTGACAAAATGCAAGCATGGAGTCATGCTATCAGTCAGGATTTGGTCCAGAAGTTGATTGAGAGCATGCCAGGGAGAATTGCAGAGGTCCTGAAGAAGAAGGGTCAACACTGCAAATATTGACTTGCTGCATTAACTCATTCTGTCAATATAAGCTTTTGTTACTCATAATATGATTGCAATTATATTTCTGTATGTGATAAAAACATCTGACAAACATACATAAAAACCAGAGGGCAGCAGATCATGTGAAAATATAATATTTGTGTCATTCTCAAAACTTTTGGCCACGACTGTACTGTGCTGTTCTCCAACCACAGACCACTTTCATTGTGTTATACCCTCTCCAACTATGCCTTCTTCCCCAGTTTCCTGTCCTCACCAGTATTCTTACAGAAACCAGTCCTCTTTCTGTGCATTCCAAGACAAGTTAAAGGGTCTCCATTAGAGATGAGCGAATATTAAAATGCTCGTGTGCTCGGTACTCACTTTTCCAAAAGTTCGTATATTCATACCGAATAACGAACCCTATTGAAGTCAATGGGAGATATGAGCATTTTTGCAGGGGACCCAAATTCTTTGCAGGCAAGGTTGCCTAAAGACCTGAAAACCTCAAAGTGATGGAAACACCACAGAAATGGATAGGGAACACCAGGGGCAGCATGAATGGAGCAGGCAGAGACAGTGCAAGGAGCGACAGGACCTTGTCCGATAAAGCATACGCTATTGCTACGTATAATTTACTCTATACACTGTTGCGTATAAATTCAAGACAGTGAAACCATTACCACTTGCAAGCATAGAGAAGCTGTCACTCAACTTTCTGAGATTTTGAATGACAATTTGTTGATCAGGACTCTAAGAAAGCTGCGTGATTACAATCTAATAGAAGTTAATAGTCATGTGTAGAGATGAGCGAGCACTAAAATGCTCGGGTGCTCGTTATTCGAGTCGAACTTTTCCCGATGCTCGGGTGCTCGTTTCGAATAACGAACCCCATTGAAGTCAATGGGAGACTCGAGCATTTTTGCGGGGGACCAAGGCTCTGCCTAGGGAAGGCTGGGTGAAAACCTGGAAACCTCAGAAAATGATGGAAACACCACGGAAATGGACAGGAAACAGCAGGGGTAGCATGCATAGATGCCTCTGAGGCTGCCTAATCCCACCATTACCCTAAATTCTCAGGCAACAGCCTGGTGGTTACCCTCATGGCAATTGTGCTCACCCTGACCAAGAAAGGCGAGGCAAATACACTTCACATGTTAGGGAAGCACCAAAATAGGTGCAACGAAGGTCCATCACCGCCTACAGGTGACACCACTGCTCATGCTGGCACTGCAACAGCTGAAATCAAGTTTAGTATCTGTTCTTATCAGTTGCTGTGGCTGTTGGTGGTAAAGTGGTGAGCATAGCTGCTTCCCAAGCAGTTGACCCCGGTTCCATTCCCGTCTATCGCAGGAGGCAATTAAAAAATCAGTACAATATCTAATACGTCCCCTACCCGGGTAAACTGTTTAGAGAGAGGGCCTGTAGGTGGGGGGGGGGGGGGAGGAGGTTTCGCTGGAAGAGCCAGAGGAGTGCCCCCTGGGCTAGCGTGTGTGGTGGTGACAACAGCCAGAATGGATTTAGAAAAACTGTTTCACCAACCGGTATGGTATCGATTCTTCTCAGTTTAATACCGTATACGTCCCCTATCTTGGAACCTTATAGTTCATGGATTTTTCCACCACGGAAAACGGAAAAAGAGCTTGCTCTGGCCAGGGGAGTATCTTTCCCACTGCAGCTAAGGGGACGTGTCCATGCTCTGCCTATCACAGGTCAGGAGGCAATTAAAAGAAGAAAAACAAAAAAACATCAGTACAATATCTAATACGTCCCCTATCCGGGTAAATAGTTTGGAGAGAGGGCCTGTAGGTGGGGGGAAGGAGGTTTCGCTGGAAGAGCCAGAGAAGTGCCCCCTGGGCTAGCGTGTGTGGTGGTGACAACAGCCGGATGGAGTTAGAATGACGACACAGGACCCCAACTTAAAAATTTAGCATCAACCGGTACAGTCATAAATTATGAGATTGATCAAGTGTGGCATGACTTTTTAGATGGAGATTGCATGTGGTCACGTACTCCCTGGAACCCCATAGTCGCCCCTTCCCTGATGTGCTAGCCCAGAACATTCTCTGCCCTAATTCGCAAGACCTTTTGCTGTTTCCGTGTGCTGACAGTGTGGATTTACCAGTGTTGTCTGAGGAGGTGGTGGACAATGGAGAGACACAGGTGTCGTGGGGTGAGGTAGTTGTATGGGAAGCAAGTTACAGTGGGGACTCCTTGGGGGGGACTTTCTCATGATGGGACAGATTCAACTTGGGTGGATCAGGCACAGGAACAGATGAATTTTTTTGGGGGTTTATTTAACTTTTATTTAGCAAAAATAACCACAGAGATATTTATTCGTTATCTTCTCTGCGCAGTCTGGCGTTGGGGTTCGTCACTTTGATGGCGAGCTGTGCCGCTCTCTCCACAATGGTCTGTAGGTTCTTAGATGGAGACTTTGTCGGCGATTTCAGTACAGAAGGACTTGTTGCTCATCAACAGAACCTCGACCTCCTTGACATTGTGGACAAGGAATTTGCGGGTGGACCAGGAATTTGCGGAACCCTGTGGGCAGCATGCGTTTGGTCTTCTACTTGCTACCGTATCCAATGTTGGGCAATATAGATACGCAGGTAATATTTTTCACACCTATCCCAAAAATAAAAATGTATGCAGTTTGCGCAAATAAAACTGGAAACTGGAATTGGAGAAAGGGCCTGTAGGTGGAACTCTGGAAAAATTGTTTGGGCAGAGGGCCTGTAGGTGGAACTCCGGAAAAACTGTTTGAAGAGAGGGCCTGTAGGTGGACCTCTGGAAAAAAATGTTTGAATAGAGGACCTGTAGGGGGCCCTCCTGAAAAATTGTGCTAAAAGAGTGCCAGTTGGACCTCTAAAAAAATGGCGTTTTTTGGGTCAGCGTTAGGCAAAGACGATATGTAGGAGGAGGAGGAGTAGAGAAGAGGAATCGGATACATAAGTTATTTAAATCTTTAGCTGCTTTCCCCCGGAGGAGATTTGAATTCCGGTGAAATCCTGGCTTTGTAATTTTAATAAGGGTCAGCCTGCCAGCGCTGTCAGTTGACAGGCGTGTACGCTTATCGGTGATGACGCCACCAGCTGCACTGAATACCCGCTCTGACAGCACGCTAGCGGCAGGGCAGGCCAGCACCTCCAAGGCGTACAGCGCCAGTTCAGGCCACGTGTCCAGCTTTGAAACCCAGTAGTTGTATGGAGCAGAGTGATCGCTACAGACATTGGTATGGTCAGCTAGGTACTCCCTCACCATCTTTCTGTGCAGCTCCCCCCTACTCTGCCTAGACTGGGGACAGGTGACAGTGTCTTGCTGGGGTGACATAAAAGTGGCAAAGGCCTTGGAGAGCGTTCCCCTGCCAGTGCTGGACAAGCTGCCTGCTCGCCTCCTCTCCCCCGCTACTCAGCCCACAGAACCATGCCCTCTGCCGCTAGCGGCGTCAGATGGGAAGAATTGTTTCAGCTTGTGCACCAGGGCCTGTTGATATCTATTCACTCTCATACTCCTTTCCTCTGCATGGATGAGAGTGGAAAGGTTCTGCTTGTACCGTGGGTCCAGGAGAGTGAACACCCAGTAATCGGTGTTTGAAAAAAATTCTTCTAACGCGAGGGTCACGGGATAGGCAGCCTAACATGAAGTCTGCCATGTGCGCCAGAGTCCCAACACGCAAGAATTCCCTTTCCTCACTGGCCTGACTCTCCATTTCCTCCTCCTCCTCCAAGTCCTCCTCTTCAGCCCATACACGCTCAAGAGTTAAGGACTGAGCACTGGTACCTTCTACTGTCTCGCCGACATTCTCCTCCTCTTCCTCCTCATCCTCCTCCCCTCCTCCGATACGCGCTGAGAAACAGACCGGAGGGTGCTCTGGCTATCAAGCAACGTATCTTCCTCCACCGTCTCTTGTGACAAGCGCAAAGCATCCGACTTCATGCTGAGCAGTGAGTTTTTCAACAGGCAAAGCAGCGGGATGGTGAGGCTGATAAT